>CM067170.1:125891908-125916908 GCA_034093135.1 Erigeron breviscapus | reverse complement strand
TGTATTCATTCATTCTTATAACACAAAAACATTATCTTCGGCTAGATGGCGGTACATCAAAACAAAGAACGACATTATGGTTTAATTCTCGTTATCATCTGATTTCACACTATCTTCCCAACTTTATGTCCCATACGTCCTTTTCAATAATCATCAATATAATAAGTCAAGCGAGAAGCATACATATAAAATACATCTTAATACTAGTGATCGATCGTTGGGGTTCGTTAGGAGGAATAGCAGCAAAAAGGTTTCTCGTTTGTTTCAAGACCCTTTTCGAGTTCGTTTTGATTTTCGTTCGTCCACGGAGGTATATACTGTCATCAACCTGTTGAATATATAAGATATTTCGCTTTTGTTAAATTAGTAATATATATGCTATATATGGCTGCAGATTAAAAGGGGAACAAATAAAAGAAATGCGTAAGGTGTAACTTGAACCAAAAGATAAGCATAAATAATAAATTTGGTCTTATCAAAAGAACCATCTTCTCACAATTTACACTCCGCCGATTTCAAGATATCTTATGCTTAATTTGATTTTATGAACTATGTTTTCTTGATTATTTATTATTCACCTTCACAACTCTCTTTCTCTCACGTTGGTAAAGCACTATTGGACGTTTCATTTGCCTCCATACTATATTCACTAGAAAGTAGAAGGCTAACTAGCAACTATATAGTGGTGTTAATATCGGTTATAAAAAAAACAAGGCAAAGTAATGATAATTAACAAATACGCTAAGTCTAAAATAATTATCTTGACTTCTGCATATGAATAATAGCTATTAATTAGTAATATATATGCTATATATGGCTGCAGATTAAAAGGGGAACAAATAAAAGAAATGCGTAAGGTGTAACTTGAACCAAAAGATAAGCATAAATAATAAATTTGGTCTTATCAAAAGAACCATCTTCTCACAATTTACACTCCGCCGATTTCAAGATATCTTATGCTTAATTTGATTTTATGAACTATGTTTTCTTGATTATTTATTATTCACCTTCACAACTCTCTTTCTCTCACGTTGGTAAAGCACTATTGGACGTTTCATTTGCCTCCATACTATATTCACTAGAAAGTAGAAGGCTAACTAGCAACTATATAGTGGTGTTAATATCGGTTATAAAAAAAACATAAGGCAAACGTAATGATAATTAACAAATACGCTAAGTCTAAAATGATTATCTTGACTTCTGCATATGAATAATAGCTATTAATTAGTAATATATATGCTATATATGGCTGCAGATTAAAAGGGGAACAAATAAAAGAAATGCGTAAGGTGTAACTTGAACCAAAAGATAAGCATAAATAATAAATTTGGTCTTATCAAAAGAACCATCTTCTCACAATTTACACTCCGCCGATTTCAAGATATCTTATGCTTAATTTGATTTTATGAACTATGTTTTCTTGATTATTTATTATTCACCTTCACAACTCTCTTTCTCTCACGTTGGTAAAGCACTATTGGACGTTTCATTTGCCTCCATACTATATTCACTAGAAAGTAGAAGGCTAACTAGCAACTATATAGTGGTGTTAATATCGGTTATAAAAAAAACATAAGGCAAACGTAATGATAATTAACAAATACGCTAACTAGTCTAAAATAATTATCTTGACTTCTGCATATGAATAATAGCTATTAATTAGTAATGTATATGCTATATATGGCTGCAGATTAAAAGGGGAACAAATAAAAGAAATGCGTAAGGTGTAACTTGAACCAAAAGATAAGCATAAATAATAAATTTGGTCTTATCAAAAGAACCATCTTCTCACAATTTACACTCCGCCGATTTCAAGATATCTTATGCTTAATTTGATTTTATGAACTATGTTTTCTTGATTATTTATTATTCACCTTCACAACTCTCTTTCTCTCACGTTGGTAAAGCACTATTGGACGTTTCATTTGCCTCCATACTATATTCACTAGAAAGTAGAAGGCTAACTAGCAACTATATAGTGGTGTTAATATCGGTTATAAAAAAAACATAAGGCAAACGTAATGATAATTAATGGGATAATGAAAGTAATGTAATGATAATTAAATTATAATAATTAACGAGACTAGTGGGAGTTGTGGTGATGAGTTACGGATAAGATTAAAAACAATTTAGCTAGGATACACATTATAGTTGGAAACAATATTTTTATGAATATTAATTCCTTCCTTCATATATATATATATGGATAAATATGTCTAGAAAAAAATATGTATAATAGTACTCACTACTAGAAAACTGGGCATCACCGACGAAATTTCCGACGAATTTTTTTGGTCGGAAATTTTCCTAGGATTTACCGACGAATTTCAAACAAAAAGAGCATGAATAGAAAACTATCTCATCTGTGACAAATTTCCTACGAATTTACCACAAAAAAAATTTCGTCAGAATTTCGTCACTAAAATACACACATTAGCGACAAAATACCGAGGGATTAATGTCCAAAATATATTTTGTCGGAAATACCTTAGAAACATTTAGTTTGAATATTAATTAATTTCAAATTAAACGATTCCTCGGAAAATTGTAGGAAAAGATTAACTTTGTAAGGAATTTCCGACGAAATATAAGTATATTGCAAAAGTCAAAAGAAATAAAAAGAAAAGAAAAATATTTGTCGGAAATATGTCGCAACCGAAGTAAATGTTTTAAGGAATTTCCAACGAATTTTTTTTTTCTTCTTGAACAATTAAAATCTAGTATGTTTTATAAGTTTTATTGGAAATTCGTAGGAAAATATAAATATTTCCAACTAATTTCCGACGAAAAATTTATGTTAATAAAAATGTAAAATAGTTCCTAAGAAATTCGTCGGAAACATAGACAGTTTCCTACGAATTTCCTACAAAAAATATAAAATTATTTAAATTTAAGGTATTTCACATAGTTTTAAGTAAATATATTATTATATGCTTTACTAGTTATTAAAATAGTAATACACACAGTCATATATGGGTACGTATTGGTATTATTATACACGTACGTTGATGTGCATGTGTATAATTTGAGTATGTTAGGTATATGTTATGCGTTTGTTGTTCATGTAATATTTTATGCTCATTAAATGAATATGTGCGAATGTTATAATTATTATTATTATCATATATTATATAGATGGAGAGATATATGTGATAGTTCATGTATCAATGAATGTTATAGTCGCTATGGTTGTTACAGTTCAATGTATATATGTATATAAACTAAATATATGTAAATGTAACTATTTGTATATGTATTGTGGTGTTTATATATATAAAATGAATATTGTGATGATATATTCATGTATGCTCCATTTATGTATGTAAAAGCGCTTATAATAAGAAAATTTTCATTTTTTTTAAATATTTCGTTGGAAATTGGTAGGAAAATATAATTATTTCCAATGAATTTCCGACGAAAAATTATATTTCAAAAAATGAAAATATGTCCTTAGAAAATCGTCGGAAATAAATATTATTTCCTACGAATTTTCGACCAATATATTCTATATACCTTAGGTATATGTTATGCATACGTTATTTATGCAATATTTTATGTCCATTAAATGAATATGTGCAAATGTTATAATTATTATTATTATTATATATTATACAGATGGAGAGATATATGTGATCATTAATGTATCCAGGAATGTCATAGGTTCGTATGATTGTATAGTTCAATATATGAGTGTATATAAACTAGATATATGTAATGTAGCTATTTTTATACGTATTGTGGTGTTTATTATATTTAATTATTATTGTGATTATATATGAATGTATGGTTCCAATTATGTATGTAAAGGCGCTTATAATAAGAAAATTTTCATTTTTTTTAAATATTTCGTTGGAAATTGGTAGGAAAATATAATTATTTCCAATGAATTTCCGACGAAAAATTATATTATCAAAAATAAAATTTCCTAGAAATTCGTCGAAAATATACACCATTTCTTACGAATTTTCCTATAAAATTTATAAAAGTTACTTAAAATTTAAGGTATATCTACACAAATGTAGATTAATCTACACAAATGTAGAACCCAAGCTGACCCAGAACCCAGGCTGACCAAGCTGACCCAGAACCCAGGCTGACCAAGCTGACAGAACCCAAGCTGACCCAGAACCCAGGCTGACCAAGCTGACCAACCAAGCTGATCAGAACCCAAGCTGACCCAGAACCCAAGCTGACCCACGGAACCTAGGTTGACCAAGCTTCACAAAAGTTTGATTTATTTACCAAAATGTCACCGTGTTTTTTTTTAAAAGCCACATGTCACGTTCTGATTGGTTCATAGAATCTTCTCTCCCTTCTCTCCTTAACATACATTCTCATTTGATCTCTCTCCTATATATATATATATATTATATTATATATATACAGATATATATTAACATAATAAAAGGACAATTGTCATTCTAGTTTAAAGAAATAAAAATAAAAATAAAGGACAAGAATGTACATGCTAAAGTTAAAAAATAAAAAATAAATTGCAATTGCAATACTACTCGTCTACTCCTTAAAAAAAAAAACAATAGTACCAATAATGAACTCCCAACCAATCAAAACCCCCCATCACCTTTCACATGGATCATGATCAAGCATCAAACACATCACCCAAGAGTCTAATCTAACGGTTCACATTCACCTTTAACAAACAGAAAAGCTCTTCTTTCCCAAAATCAATAAACAACCCATTTATCACTGTCAAAGAATGAAGAATATTTCAACTTTTACTAAGAGATAAACAACCATCTACTCTCTTTAGCAATTTCTAGTTTTTTTAAACTCAACTCAGTGTCTCAGTTTGTAAAGTTTTTAATACTTCTTTGAAACCATCATTGAAGCTTTTTATTTGCAAAATTTGAAGACATCACAACACCACATTTCATTATTTCGTTGTCATTGCAGCCTTATTATCCAACATTAAAAAGCTTTGGTATTCCAACTCTTCAACAAAAGGTGAGTGAAAATACATATACAAGTATTAGAGGTAGTGACAGTGATGGCGATGGGCGTGGTTTACGACTTTGACCGCATCCTTAAGATCTTGGCTGGTAAGCAAAATCAGGGATATTAGAAAACAAGGAAACTGGTGATACTTCTGCCCTCGCTCTGCTCCGTTGTTCAACCTTTTTCAATTGATGCTTTCCTGGCGCCGTTTTGGACAGCTGCATAGGGGTGACCGTCCGGTGACCCCATGGAAGAAAAGAATTTTTTAATTTACGAGATTAAAAGAAGCTACGATTAGATTTTTCTTTTTTGTTATGAGTAGATTATCTTTATTAATTTGTTTTTGTTAAGGGTATTAAGAAGTGATGTTTGGTTTAAATTAAGATTGAAAGTTTTCTGGGAAGTGATGGTGAAACGTGTAGCATTCATGACCATTTAATTTAATACAAGTATTAATATTAATTATTGTTTATTTATTGATTTGAATTTATATTAATTTATTTTTTATTTGTATTAATGCTTATTTAATTTACGAATTTATATTAATTTATTTTTATTTGTATTAATGCTTATTTAATTTACTGGAATTTATATTATTTTTATTACATTTTCCGTATAATAAAAAGTATATAAAATTAATTTTATTTCAATGGAAATTCGTCGCAAATTAAAATATATTACCGACGAATTTTCGAGCTACAAATTTTTGATAGAAATTTGTCGGAAACACTAACTATGTTTCCGATGAATTAGCGACATCAATTTCGTCGGAAAAACGTCGTTAAATAATCAAGCTTTATACATTTTGTTAGTTATTTATATACATATAGCAAGGAATTTCCGACGACATATTTCGTCGGAAAATAAAATATTCGTCGGAAAATTTCGTCGCCAATTGTTTCCGAGGTGGGTTTTTCCGACGAACGATTTTGGTCGGAAATTTCTCGGTGATACCCGTTTCCTACGAACTTCCGACGAATTTTGTCGTCGCTGAAAGTCAGTTTTTTAGTAGTGGGATATTCTAGACCGTGTTAGGATCTTTTCGGTACATTCTTCCTTTTAAAACTTTGTTTGTTATATATATAATAGTACGGATATTCTATGTGGTATTTAGGATCCTTTCGGTAACATCTTTCATCTCAAAACTCTATTTGATTAAACGTGTATTTCTTTTTATAAAAGTTGCGTGTTACTTGGAAAGTTATTTGTTTGTTATCCTTTTATAAATATTATGATATCCCTGACTTTGATGTACTAACGAGGTTGCCTTCATGATTATTGATTGGAGAATTATAATATTTTATTCTCTATACTTGTGTCAAAACCGTCTCTTGAAACCCGATTCAAAAACAGTCCCGAAAAAGGTGGGTTTGGTGTGTTACATTTGATGCCATGATTTGTACAAGCTTGTCCCTATTGTATACTAATATGTCCATCGAATATTCGTTGGCCTGAAATATAATACAGTCGCATATTATTAATCATATTCGTGGGCCCTGAAATATTAATACAGTCGCATTATATGGCATGATGACTCCATTGAAATTTTGTGAGAATTGGGTGGACGGAGATGTGATTTTAAGTCTATACTTAGATTTCTTAATCTATATATATTTTAGTTACTTTAATTCCATAATACTTTTAAAACTTTGTTTGTTATATATATAATAGTACGGATATTCTATGTGGTATTTAGGATCCTTTCGGTAACATCTTTCATCTCAAAACTCTATTTGATTAAACGTGTATTTCTTTTTATAAAAGTTGCGTGTTACTTGGAAAGTTATTTGTTTGTTATCCTTTTATAAATATTATGATATCCCTGACTTTGATGTACTAACGAGGTTGCCTTCATGATTATTGATTGGAGAATTATAATATTTTATTCTCTATACTTGTGTCAAAACCGTCTCTTGAAACCCGATTCAAAAACAGTCCCGAAAAAGGTGGGTTTGGTGTGTTACATTTGATGCCATGATTTGTACAAGCTTGTCCCTATTGTATACTAATATGTCCCTCGAATATTCGTTGTCCTGAAATATAATACAGTCGCATATTATTAATCATATTCGTGGGCCTTGAAATATTAATACAGTCGCATATTATTAATCATATTCGTGGGCCCTGAAATATTAATACAGTCGCATATTATTAATCATATTCGTGGGCCCGAAATATTAATACAGTCGCATATTATTAATCATATTCGTGGGCCCTGAAATATTAATACAGTCGCATATTATTAATCATATTCTGGGCCCTGAAATATTAATACAGTCGCATATTATTATCATATTCGTGGCCCGAAATATTAATACAGTCGCATATTATTAATCATATTCGTGGGCCCTGAAATATTAATACAGTCGCATATTATTAATCATATTCTGGGCCCTGAAATATTAATACAGTCGCATATTATTAATCATATTCGTGGCCCTGAAATATTAATACAGTCGCATATTATTAATCATATTCGTGGGCCCTGAAATATTAATACAGTCGCATATTATTAATCATATTCGTGGGCCCTGAAATATTAATACAGTCGCATATTATTAATCATATTCTGGGCCCTGAAATATTAATACAGTCGCATATTATTAATCATATTCGTGGGCCCGAAATATTAATACAGTCGCATATTATTAATCATATTCGTGGGCCCTGAAATATTAATACAGTCGCATATTATTAATCATATTCTGGGCCCTGAAATATTAATACAGTCGCATATTATTATCATATTCGTGGCCCGAAATATTAATACAGTCGCATATTATTAATCATATTCGTGGGCCCTGAAATATTAATACAGTCGCATATTATTAATCATATTCTGGGCCCTGAAATATTAATACAGTCGCATATTATTAATCATATTCGTGGCCCTGAAATATTAATACAGTCGCATATTATTAATCATATTCGTGGGCCCTGAAATATTAATACAGTCGCATATTATTAATCATATTCGTGGGCCCTGAAATATTAATACAGTCGCATATTATTAATCATATTCTGGGCCCTGAAATATTAATACAGTCGCATATTATTAATCATATTCGTGGGCCCGAAATATTAATACAGTCGCATATTATTAATCATATTCGTGGGCCCTGAAATATTAATACAGTCGCATATTATTAATCATATTCTGGGCCCTGAAATATTAATACAGTCGCATATTATTATCATATTCGTGGCCCGAAATATTAATACAGTCGCATATTATTAATCATATTCGTGGGCCCTGAAATATTAATACAGTCGCATATTATTAATCATATTCTGGGCCCTGAAATATTAATACAGTCGCATATTATTAATCATATTCGTGGCCCTGAAATATTAATACAGTCGCATATTATTAATCATATTCGTGGGCCCTGAAATATTAATACAGTCGCATATTATTAATCATATTCGTTGGCCCGAAATATAATACAGTCGCATATTATTAATCATATTCGTGGGCCCTGAAATATTAATACAGTCGCATATTATATGGCATGATGACTCCATTGAAATTTTGTGAGAATTGGGTGGACGGAGATGTGATTTTAAGTCTATACTTAGATTTCTTAATCTATATATATTTTAGTTACTTTAATCGTCCAAAATTTATTTTTGTCTCTTCGAAACATATTCGATATATTTAAGTATATAAGTCGATCAAAACGGTTTCTTAAGATATGCATATAAGAGTAACCTATCCATGGAGGTCCCATGGGCGCGTTATTGTGACACCGATGACGTGGCATCGGCCGTAGCGGTGTATTTGATTTGATCTACGGCGTCTCCTTTTGATTACCACCGAGTGGTTATGTGCACTTTGATATTTTGATAGGAGGCGTACGGATCGGTCCTAGGCATATTTTGTTTTGACGGTGGGCGTTTTCGTAGTGTCATACGAAGCGTTCGACCCTTTGATAAGTAATTTTGTTTGACTCTTATGTGCATTATTTTATGAAACTTGGCTTTATAGTATACTTTGATCTGTTGATGTATAAGGTATTTGGGAAGCTATACGTATTTGTACTTTGATTTGAAATAAGTTTGTTAAGGTAAAAAGTTTATTTTTAAATATACGTCTCCGCATTTCATATTATACTTCTGCTTTTGTCATATCCGTTCACTGGGCTTTTTGCTCAGCCGTATTCCTTTTTCATTCTTATACGGCAGGTGATCAAGCGGGCTTTGGGAACGAGAGAAGAGAGTAGATAGAAGTGGACTTAGCACCCCCTTTGCTTTAGAGTTTTATTTCAAGCTATAGAAGTATTTATTTTGATTTATCAGGTTGACTTTATTTTGATTTTGAATAAGATTAACGCCCTTTTGGTCTTTTTAGTCTCTTTGATATCATTTTATATTGTTAAGAAAATTAGGGGCGTTACACATATATTTTTGGATTGTAGATTCAGGTGATTATAGATAATATATATATATATATATATACTAGCATGTCCCGCGATGCGGCGGCGGTTGGTGGTGAGGCGGTGGCGGCGGTGGCGGTGGCGATGTGGTTATTAATCTAAAAGTAATTGATGTAAAAGTGGTAGTGTAGTTATTTTCATAGTTGAAGAATGTATGTTGTAAATAATTTCATTAAGGGTATTATAGGTATATTAGGTAGAAATATTTAAATGAATGAATAAATGAGACGGTAGTTTGGGTTTATCAAGTTCTTTTTGAGAAATTTGGAAGGGAAGTAAATGCTTTATAAGGTATAGTTTAAATAGATAATGATTAGATATAAATTTTGACCATATATATATATATATATGAGAAAAGTGAATATAAGGTTGTCTCATACCCAAGATTAGGTATGGAACCCTCACATACAATTTTTAATATTTGTTGTATAATTAATAAATCACATGGCCCCATGAATTTAATGGGTTAAAAATTTGGTATGTGAGGCGTTACATACCTAAGCTTAGGTATGAGACAACCTTATATTCACTCCCCCTTAGTATATATATAGTAAAATGTTAAAATTAAATGATGGTGGTTGGTTAGGTTTTTGTTGGATCTCATCACTCACAAAATCTATTTGCCGGGATACAAGACCAATTTGAAGCTAACATGAAGTTATAGAAAAATACAAGCTAATCATCCTGGATTCAACCCCAGTATTTTAAGTTAAGTTTGTTCTAACCTGGAAAATTTTTGATAATATTAAAAAAAAAAAAATCAATATTATTAAAAAAACATGAAGAATTCGATTATTTTTTAATTTAAATAAAGATGTTTAATGTGAATGTTGACAATTATTCATATATCATTGTATATATGTTTTAAAATTTATTTACATGAGGATAGAAAAAGTAATGAAAAGTTGAGATAGCTAAAGGAAGTAAACATATAGTTTAGGGGGAAAAAGTGAAAGCAATAAGAAAATAAAAATACAACGAATTATGATGTCACATTCTTTTAAAAGTTATGCTAGCAAAGAAGCATCGTTTGCCACTTCATTCTTTTTCTAAAAATAGCTTTTGAAAACAATTTTGTTTTATTAATATAAGAGTTTGGGAAGTGTTTTAAATAATTGTTATGACTTTGTGTAAATTGATATTGTGGGGCACTCATGGAAGTGCCTTTATACTTATACGTATTTTTTTTAAAGGATATAGATGGATAGATCATGGAAGGAAGGATGGATTTAGATAATGATATAGATTGAATATAGATAGATGGATGGATTGATTAATGTATAAATTGTTTGGGAGCTGATGTACGAGTATATATGTGTTGATAAAATTGATTTTTATGTGTGATTTGTATTTTCTTAAAATACTTGCTGGTGTTTGATGATGATGATGATTATAGTTTAAAAAAATACATATATATATAATTATTAAAGTTTTTTTTGTTAGTACAAGAATAAATTATGTTTTTAGTCCTTATGGTAAGAAAAATACCATTAAACCCTCGGTGTGCTTGTCAGGTGACCACCAACTTAAGTCTGGGTCGCGAGTGACGGAACCGGTGTTGATCAAAGACATGCGCCGAGTGCCAGGAATGACTATAAGCCGATAGAGTCGCGCACTGGCTCTATTGTGGATGTCCCTCCAAGAAGACGGATCCTGCCGTAGGTGCCTCTACATGAGCTTCGGGTAACCAAATATGAACTGGACGAAACTTGTTAACGGAATCCCAAACTCAGGGATGAAACATGTAAATTCGTGTTCTGAAGGATGGTCTGTGAAAGTTGGTACAAACCACAGGGACAAAAAATGTAATTAACTCTTAAAAACACAAATGAATTGAAGATATCCCTTGGCTAGTTTGCTCGCAGCCGAAACCCTAAACCGAAGACTCCCTCTCCTACGACAACAAACCATACTGTCGCTCTCTTATGTCGTTCGTCGTCATCAACTGCCACCACACACATACCATTTAATCCACAAAAAGGTAATTATTATTATTATTATTATTATTATTATTTTATTTTTATTTTATTTTTATTTTTTATTATAAACATCACTTTCATTAAAAATTTCATAGAACTTACAAGAAATTAGAGGGGAGCCGCGATACTATCTGAGCCCCCACTCCTCTAGCTATAGCAAAACCGATCCTATGAAAAATATGAGTAGAAGCACGCGCCCCAATGTCTTGAGTCACGGAGAACTTTCGGATCCTTTTCAGTAGGGCCACTGAATCCTTCTCAAGTTCTCCAAAGGAAGGGAAAGAGAAGGGGATAAACCCATATCCAATGGTAGCACACTTACCTCATACTTGACGCGTTTACGTTGTGCGGCTTCAGAGACCACACGACCAGGCACAAAATCAATCATACCAGTTTGCGTCAAGGGAGATGACCCTGTGAGATCAACACATACATCAAGCCCCCTGTCCCACGAGTATAATAACACGTCGGCAGGACGTAAGCGATTGTCTCTGTCTCCACTAAGCCCGATATCAACTTCTTTGCGGACTGAAATCCCCGATCGAGTGCAGATGTCAATAAGGGTGTCGCGAACTACATTATGTCGATGTTTAATACCAATCATACCAGCACAAGATACAACATGGTCCCCATAAATATCCCCCACAAAGACCTTCGAACAAGCTGAGCACGGCATCTGAACAGAGAATAGGGGAATGCCAAGCCGATAACATAATACACATCGGTAGGTCCTCGCATTCATAGTCTGGCCTAACCCAGAGATAGGAACCACCCTAAGCCAATCTGAAGTGTAGTCCTCCATTTGAGTTTTCCATAACGCCATCTGTCGAGTAGATAGGGAAAAAGTAGACTCAGCCGTTTGGGTGACACGTGTGAAATATATATCTGCTAGTTTCTTCATGAGTTAGAGGGCAACGATCTCACTCGGGCTACCCAAAAGGTCAATCTCCATTTTTGCATTAAAAGAACACAGGGCATCATTGAAGGAAGCTCCATTAGTTACAATACCAGAGTGTTGGGGCAGCTTAGTCTGCAAGCTAGCAGATTGGAGTCTAGATGCAAGGAAAGCATAGTTTAAGACATCATCTACAGAGTAAACACCAAGCCCACCAAATGCAAAGGGTAAGGTGGCAAGCCTCCATTGCCAATCACCAAAACCAGAACTAGAAGCAGTGACAATACGCTCTAGAGAAGAATGAAGCGCCACATCAAATGAAATTTGAGCACATTTGAAGACCCGAGGAAAGCATGTGCGCATAGCGAAATATAACTTGGAGATACCGGTACAAGCACGAAGAAGTAGCAACTCACACTGAGGGTCATTAATCTTAGCAACGACATCCATAAGCTCGATGGTTTTAGAAACCCTTTCCATAACAAGCCTGCTACTAAAATCAAGGTCCACACTAACAGGCCCACCCAGTAATTTAACACCATGCAAAGGTCGTGCAATATTGGGCGGGAAAACACCTGCAAGCCTGCTTCTAGGGTCTTCCTTTGGCCAGAATACCTCAGTTTTATTTACATTGAGGTGCAAACCCATAACGAGGACCATCCACCATAATAAGCTCTAAAACCTTCCCAACAACCAAAGTATCTCTAATAATAGTGCCATCATCTAGATACCAAGCTTGAAAGGAAAGACTGAAGGAATCTCTGATCTTGCATACTAAAGGATGTAACACTAAAGAAAAGAGCAAAGGTCCAAGTGGATCACCTTGTTGCACACCTTGGTGAGACCATAAAGTGTGCTCCCCATAATATAATCTAGTTGGGTTCGAGTAACAAAATTCCACCCAACGAGAAAGAGCAGGACAATGAATGCGAACCTCCTGTAGCATAACCTCGCGATCCACCAGATTGAAGGCATTTTTGAAATCAACCAATAACATCGTAAGACCCAAATCATCCTCGTGATCTTCAATCAAACGTATCACGGCATGAAGAATAGCCTCCCCTCCACCAGACACCCCAACACCAAACTGTAGCTCATTTAAGTAGCCATTTAAGGAATGACTGTTAGGTCCAGATTTAGTCCAGACTTACTGGAGTGGCTCCAGACTGGACTACTGGAACCTTATTTAGGTTTGTTAAAGAAAACTTGTTTTGCTGGTCTCGCTCCAGACCCGACTACTGGAGCTCACTGAAGATCTAACCAGAAAACGTTTCTCTACTGGACCTACTCCAGACTTGGAATCTGGAGTCCCTCTAAAGATTTGTCCAGAAATAATTGAAGACTAGTGAGCATTTACTTGTATAGGTAATCTGGAGCATTCTCCAGATTAGCTCACTGAAGACTTCACCCCAGTCCAGATCTAATCTACTGAAGACATTCTGACTGAAGTTAAAGACTGAAGTCTGAAGGAAGAAGACTTAACAAATGGCGGAGTCCACTGGAAAGTCTTACCAGATCTGCACACTGGAGGATTGTTAGTGTTCTAGATCCTGCAAGTCTGAACCTTAATATCGAGGTTTGACTTATGCCTTTAACACACTTTCCAAAGAACAATCCACTTGTTCTTTAACAAAGTAAACGTGTGTTAAGGTGGTTGGATAATAGGATACACTTGCACTTGATGTGACTTTATCCTTATTCCTTATCCAATACATTTAATGTTCTTGTCGGATCATTAAATGTATGCCAACCATATTTGTACGGCACAAATTCACTGGTGAATTTGTTGCCTATAAATACAAAGTCATTTCCTTGACTAAAATACTTTTAAGCATTCCTTTTGCATTTAAGTGAATTTGTCCAAATACTCTCGATCTTAAACAGGGATACTTCACAACTTTAAGTATCTCGATCCTAAAGAGTTATTTGACAAATATAGATCATATTGTAACTCATAGGTTGTTAGGATACTCACTTAATTGTGTTATCTTGATTCCGCAACAACCTTGTATTTTATTTAAACATCAATAAATGAAATACCCATGAAACATACATAATGGTCCACTTTATTTGTTTATTGCTTTAAGTCTTGTATTACTTTGTTTATATATCTTGCATCTTTATTTACAAGTAATACTAGTCCAAATCTAGTGATTATTAGACTTGTTGTATTTTACACTTTCTATTGGTTAACCATCTCGTAATTAAAGGGACTCACATTTGGTATCAGAGCAGAAGGCTAATCATTGCCTAGATCTGTTCTTGATGGCTAACCAAGAAAATACACAAGGTTTTAGTCTTGGTCCCGATCCTAATGTAAATATTCATGATCAAAATGAACCACAAAACGTTAATAACACTAATCCTCCACCTCCTCCTCCTACTCCTGCTTCTCCACACGTGCATGTGCACTACTCGAATAATCCTGTTCCTAAATTCAGTGGGAACAGTGATGAATTTGGTACGTGGAAGGCTAGGATGGTTTTGCATGTCACTGGTATTGAGAGGAACATGATGAAAATTTTAAACGAAGGTCCTTATGTACCTACATCACCTCTCAATCCACTTCTTGATCCTTCTGGATCTAGAAGGGGAAGGGAAAAGAGGGAGGAACATTGGTCAGAAGAGGAGAGGAGATTGGTGAATCTTGACACCCTCCTTAAAAACATGATCCTCGGGGCTGTTCCAGAAACCCTCATTCCCACACTAGTTCTTTTTCCTAGTGCCAAAACCATGTGGGATGAGCTTCTTAACCAACATGAAGGAGGAGATGACACCATTGTCACCAGAAAGGTCTCCTTAAACAAGAGGTATGAGTCATTTTTTGCTCAACCTAACGAGTCTCTCACTGGTACTTACACCAGATTTATGAGTATCATAAACCAATTGAGAGGTCTTGGGGTTGAGAAGGACAAGGATATACTTCTGGAGAAATTTTGTGACATTCTACCCGCCAAATGGTCTCACATGATACTTGTTTTACGACAAGGTAAAACTCTGCACACACACACTCTCTCAACTCTATATGGAGCCTTCAGGTACACTGAATAAAATCAAGCTCAGAGAGTGGTTGCAGAACAAGATACTTTTAAGCATTCCTTTTGCATTTAAGTGAATTTGTCCAAATACTCTCGATCTTAAACAGGGATACTTCACAACTTTAAGTATCTCGATCCTAAAGAGTTATTTGACAAATATAGATCATATTGTAACTCATAGGTTGTTAGGATACTCACTTAATTGTGTTATCTTGATTCCGCAACAACCTTGTATTTTATTTAAACATCAATAAATGAAATACCCATGAAACATACATAATGGTCCACTTTATTTGTTTATTGCTTTAAGTCTTGTATTACTTTGTTTATATATCTTGCATCTTTATTTACAAGTAATACTAGTCCAAATCTAGTGATTATTAGACTTGTTGTATTTTACACTTTCTATTGGTTAACCATCTCGTAATTAAAGGGACTCACATTTGGTATCAGAGCAGAAGGCTAATCATTGCCTAGATCTGTTCTTGATGGCTAACCAAGAAAATACACAAGGTTTTAGTCTTGGTCCCGATCCTAATGTAAATATTCATGATCAAAATGAACCACAAAACGTTAATAACACTAATCCTCCACCTCCTCCTCCTACTCCTGCTTCTCCACACGTGCATGTGCACTACTCGAATAATCCTGTTCCTAAATTCAGTGGGAACAGTGATGAATTTGGTACGTGGAAGGCTAGGATGGTTTTGCATGTCACTGGTATTGAGAGGAACATGATGAAAATTTTAAACGAAGGTCCTTATGTACCTACATCACCTCTCAATCCACTTCTTGATCCTTCTGGATCTAGAAGGGGAAGGGAAAAGAGGGAGGAACATTGGTCAGAAGAGGAGAGGAGATTGGTGAATCTTGACACCCTCCTTAAAAACATGATCCTCGGGGCTGTTCCAGAAACCCTCATTCCCACACTAGTTCTTTTTCCTAGTGCCAAAACCATGTGGGATGAGCTTCTTAACCAACATGAAGGAGGAGATGACACCATTGTCACCAGAAAGGTCTCCTTAAACAAGAGGTATGAGTCATTTTTTGCTCAACCTAACGAGTCTCTCACTGGTACTTACACCAGATTTATGAGTATCATAAACCAATTGAGAGGTCTTGGGGTTGAGAAGGACAAGGATATACTTCTGGAGAAATTTTGTGACATTCTACCCACCAAATGGTCTCACATGATACTTGTTTTACGACAAGGTAAAACTCTGCACACACACACTCTCTCAACTCTATATGGAGCCTTCAGGTACACTGAAGAAAATCAAGCTCAGAGAGTGGTTGCAGAACAAGATGCTTTTAACCATGCCTCCAGTACTCCTAAAGTGGTTAGTTATTCTGAACCACAAAGTACAGCACTGATATCTTCTGAGAATGTATTTTCTATGAAGAAGATGGTGTCTGAACTTATGGATTCTGGAGAGTCCAGTCAAGTCTCTCCAGACTGTTGTGATGAAACTGAAGATGATGACCTTATTGCAATGATTGCTAAAACGTTTAACCGTTTCAAAGCAAGAGCAAATAAGCCATCTGGACAATTTGCATCCAGTTCTTCCACTGACAAGACCAATTTGACATGCTTTAAGTGTGGCAAAAAGGGTCATTTCATGAAAGAGTGCAGGTCCAACCAGTTTGCATCCAAGCCTGGTCCATTCTCTTCTAATAATAAGCCTGATGATAGCTATAAATTGAAATATAAAAAGCTTAAGGCCCAAATTGCTCTCATGGCACAACAAATGGAAACAAATAATAAGTGCATGATTGCTACAACTGAAGAGAAGTGGGTTCCTTCTGATGACTCATCTGTTGATGAAGAAGAAGAAAGAGATTGCTGTTACATGGCTCTGGAAGTTGATGAGCACCTGGTGAAGGAAGATGTCACATCTGGACGATGGGTGGACATAGTTATTAAAAAGGTTAGTGATTATGATAATGCAACTGACCAAGAACTAAAATTGGACATTGCTGAAGCTTTAAATTCTGATTTGATTTTTGTAGAAACTGTTAGATCTGATTGTGTAAATGGTCTAGAAACAGATTCTTCTGAAATAAATGCTTTAAAATCAAAATTAAAAGAGCTTCAAGACATTGAACTGGCATTTCAAGCCCAGGTTCTGGTAACTGAACAATTGATTCAAGAAAAGCAAGATCTTGAGATCATTCTAGAGAAAGAAAAACTGGTAATAAAGTCATGGCTAGAAACTAAAAAGCCATATGATGCTTCAGTTAAACAATTTCCTGCTCAAAAACGTGCATATTTAGATGGAAATACTAATGTTGCATCATTAATACCAGTAATCGATCGGTTACCAGAGGTGTTAAGGCCCACAACTGTTTATGATATGCCTGTAACACCCAAGACCAATTTAGACCCAGTTCAATCCCCAGAGGTTAAGACTGGAGCTGTCCAGATGACTGCTCCAGTTAAAAAGGTGAAGCAGAATAGACCTTTACCTCAGACCAATCCCTTAACCAACATGAAGGAGGAGATGACACCATTGTCACCAGAAAGGTCTCCTTAAACAAGAGGTATGAGTCATTTTTTGCTCAACCTAACGAGTCTCTCACTGGTACTTACACCAGATTTATGAGTATCATAAACCAATTGAGAGGTCTTGGGGTTGAGAAGGACAAGGATATACTTCTGGAGAAATTTTGTGACATTCTCCCCACCAAATGGTCTCACATGATACTTGTTTTACGACAAGGTAAAACTCTGCACACACACACTCTCTCAACTCTATATGGAGCCTTCAGGTACACTGAAGAAAATCAAGCTCAGAGAGTGGTTGCAGAACAAGATGCTTTTAACCATGCCTCCAGTACTCCTAAAGTGGTTAGTTATTCTGAACCACAAAGTACAGCACTGATATCTTCTGAGAATGTATTTTCTATGAAGAAGATGGTGTCTGAACTTATGGATTCTGGAGAGTCCAGTCAAGTCTCTCCAGACTGTTGTGATGAAACTGAAGATGATGACCTTATTGCAATGATTGCTAAAACGTTTAACCGTTTCAAAGCAAGAGCAAATAAGCCATCTGGACAATTTGCATCCAGTTCTTCCACTGACAAGACCAATTTGACATGCTTTAAGTGTGGCAAAAAGGGTCATTTCATGAAAGAGTGCAGGTCCAACCAGTTTGCATCCAAGCCTGGTCCATTCTCTTCTAAGACCACTATTGAACAAAGTGAACTAGACCAGATTGCCCCAGGGACCTATAAGGGAGGGTCCAGTGAACCCATCAGTCGATGGGTTCCCAAATCTAACTGATAAATATCTGGTGTATGTGTAGGGCGATCGAAAGAAGCTTATCTGGTATCTTGACAGTGCAGCTGGCAGGACGATGACCGGATGTAAGACCCTACTGGAGGAGTTCACCATTTCTGATGGACCCTCCATCACGTTTGGAAATGATGGTTGTGGGAAGACTGAGGGATATGGTGTTCTGAACAATGGACAAGTCAAGTTCAGACGAGTTGCATTTGTGAATGGTTTGAAATATAACTTGATCAGTGTAAGTCAACTGTGTGACGATGGCTATCAAGTCTTATTCAATGTTGCTCAGGGCATCGTATTCAACAAGGACTGGAAGGTAGTGTTGATTGCTCCCAGAAAAGGGAATGTGTACGTGATGGATATGGAAAGCTCTCCTTCAGAGCAGTGTTTCTATACTCAAGCTGATGAAGACACAAACTGGCTATGGCACAACAAATGGAAACAAATAATAAGTGCATGATTGCTACAACTGAAGAGAAGTGGGTTCCTTCTGATGACTCATCTGTTGATGAAGAAGAAGAAAGAGATTGCTGTTACATGGCTCTGGAAGTTGATGAGCACCTGGTGAAGGAAGATGTCACATCTGGACGATGGGTGGACATAGTTATTAAAAAGGTTAGTGATTATGATAATGCAACTGACCAAGAACTAAAATTGGACATTGCTGAAGCTTTAAATTCTGATTTGATTTTTGTAGAAACTGTTAGATCTGATTGTGTAAATGGTCTAGAAACAGATTCTTCTGAAATAAATGCTTTAAAATCAAAATTAAAAGAGCTTCAAGACATTGAACTGGCATTTCAAGCCCAGGTTCTGGTAACTGAACAATTGATTCAAGAAAAGCAAGATCTTGAGATCATTCTAGAGAAAGAAAAACTGGTAATAAAGTCATGGCTAGAAACTAAAAAGCCATATGATGCTTCAGTTAAACAATTTCCTGCTCAAAAACGTGCATATTTAGATGGAAATACTAATGTTGCATCATTAATACCAGTAATCGATCGGTTACCAGAGGTGTTAAGGCCCACAACTGTTTATGATATGCCTGTAACACCCAAGACCAATATAGACCCAGTTCAATCCCCAGAGGTTAAGACTGGAGCTGTCCAGATGACTGCTCCAGTTAAAAAGGTGAAGCAGAATAGACCTTTACCTCAGACCAATCCCTTACCAAAGCCTTTGACTGGAAAGGCTAAGGTATCATCTGAAGAAAATATTTTGTCCAGGATAGAGAGCCAGATTCAAATTCTGACTCGTCAATCACAAAGTTTTAATGCAAGATTAAACTTTCTTGAGGGTACTTCATCTGGCCCTAGACAAAATACAAAACCTTTTTCAAAGAAAGACAAATTTATTTCTCCAGTTGAGAAAAATGAAAAGGTTTTAAAACCATCAACCCCAGTGGTCTTTTCTTCTAAGACCACTATTGAACAAAGTGAACTAGACCAGATTGCCCCAGGGACCTATAAGGGAGGGTCCAGTGAACCCATCAGTCGATGGGTTCCCAAATCTAACTGATAAATATCTGGTGTATGTGTAGGGCGATCGAAAGAAGCTTATCTGGTATCTTGACAGTGCAGCTGGCAGGACGATGACCGGATGTAAGACCCTACTGGAGGAGTTCACCATTTCTGATGGACCCTCCATCACGTTTGGAAATGATGGTTGTGGGAAGACTGAGGGATATGGTGTTCTGAACAATGGACAAGTCAAGTTCAGACGAGTTGCATTTGTGAATGGTTTGAAATATAACTTGATCAGTGTAAGTCAACTGTGTGACGATGGCTATCAAGTCTTATTCAATGTTGCTCAGGGCATCGTATTCAACAAGGACTGGAAGGTAGTGTTGATTGCTCCCAGAAAAGGGAATGTGTACGTGATGGATATGGAAAGCTCTCCTTCAGAGCAGTGTTTCTATACTCAAGCTGATGAAGACACAAACTGGTTATGGCACAAAAGGTTATCCCATTTAAACTTCAAAAACATAAACAAGTTGTCCAGAAATGTCTTCTGAAGAATTTCATACTGAACCAGTACTCCAGGAAATGCCTTCAAATGAAGAATTTCATATGAAAGTACTCCAGAAATGCCTTCAAATGAAGAATTTCATATGAACAGTACTCCAGAAATGCCTTCAAATGAAGAATTTCATATGAAAGTACTCCAGAAATGCCTTCAAATGAAGAATTTCATACTGAAATACTCCAGAAATGCCTTAAATGAAGAATTTCATACTGAACCAGTACTCCAGGAAATGCCTTCAAATGAAGAATTTCATATGAAAGTACTCCAGAAATGCCTTCAATGAAGAATTTCATACTGAACCAGTACTCCAGGAAATGCCTTCAAATGAAGAATTTCATATGAACCAGTACTCCAGGAAATGCCTTCAAATGAAGAATTTCATACTGAACCAGTACTCCAGGAAATGCCTTCAAATGAAGAATTTCATATGAAATACTCCAGAAATGCTTCAAATGAAGAATTTCATACTGAACCAGTACTCCAGAAATGCCTTCAAATGAAGAATTTCATACTGAAAGTACTCCAGGAAATGCTTCTGATGAAGAATTTCATACTGAACCAGTACTCCAGGAAATGCCTTCAAATGAAGAATTTCATGATGCAAATCGTGATTTAAATGACTCAGATGAAGATACTGAAGTAATTTGGCAAGACCCTCCTCCAGAATCAACTCCAGAGGAGACTCAACTGAATTCTTGCACTGATATTGTTGTCAGTAACAATCCTGGTCAGTACTCCAGATGGACAAAAGCTCACCCTATTGATCAGATCATAGGTGACTCCAGTCGTGGAGTTCAGACCAGAAGAGCCTCCAGTAATCAATGCTTATACGTCAGTTTTCTATCTTTGATAGAACCTAAGAAGATTGACGAGGCTCTGGAAGATCCAAACTGGGTGACTGCTATGCAAGAAGAGCTTCACCAGTTTGAAAGGAACAAAGTATGGTATCTGGTTCCTTTCCCAGTTGGAAAGAAAGAACCAATTGGAACAAGATGGGTCTTCAGAAACAAAGTAGATGAAGATGGCCACGTAATAAGAAACAAGGCCAGACTGGTAGCACAAGGCTACTGCCAGTCAGATGTCGACTTTGATGAATCTTTTGCTCCAGTGGCTAGACTTGAAGCGATCAGAATTTTCTTAGCATTCGCTGCTAATCATCAGTTCAAGGTCTACCAGATGGACGTAAAGAGTGCTTTCTTGAATGGGAAGCTTGAAGAAGAAGTTTACGTCAGACAACCTCCAGGTTTCGTTGATGACAAGCATCCACATTGGGTATATCGTCTGGACAAAGCGCTATATGGCCTCAGACAAGCCCCACGTGCCTGGTATGATACTCTGACTAAACATTTGTTGAAAAATGGTTTTAAACGAGGTGCAATTGACAATACCTTGTTCATTCTTCATGAGAAAGGTAATCTGTTAATGGTACAAATTTATGTTGATGATATAATTTTTGGGTCTACTGATGAAAACATGTGCAAGAAATTTTCTAAAATCATGTCCACTGAATATGAAATGAGTTTGATGGGTGAATTAACATATTTTCTTGGACTCCAGATTAAACAAAACAAAGATGGAATTTTTATTAATCAGGAAAAATATGTTAGAGATCTTTTAAAGAAATTCGATATGAATTCTTCACCATCTAAACCAACTCCAATTTCTGCACCACTGACACTGGACTCGGATCCAGATGGCAAACCAGTGAACACCACTGTCTATAGAGGCATGGTTGGTTCACTGATGTATTTAACGGCCAGTAGACCAGATATTATGTTTTCAACATGTTTATGTGCCAGATATCAGTCTAATCCAAAGGAATCTCATATGCTTGCTGTAAAGCGCATACTGAAGTACCTTAAAGGTGTCCCCAGTCTAGGTCTTTGGTACCCCAAAGGCTCAGGCATGGATCTAATGGGTTATTCAGATTCAGATCATGCAGGTTGTAAGATAGATAGGAAATCCACAACTGGTGGATGTCATTTCCTAGGTGGCAAACTGGTCAGCTGGACCAGTAAGAAGCAAACTTCAGTTTCATTATCCACTGCTGAAGCTGAATACGTGTCTGCAGCCAGTTGTTGTGCTCAGATACTCTGGATGAAGAACCAGTTGCTTGATTATGGTATTAAATATTCAAAAACTCCAATCTTTTGTGATAATACCAGTGCCATCGCTATCTCCAACAATCCAGTCATGCACTCCAGAACCAAACACATCGATCTAAGGTACCATTTCATTCGCGATCATATTATGAAAAACAACATTGAACTCCATTTTATTCCCACTGACAAACAACTCGCTGACATTTTTACTAAACCACTGGATGTAAAAACTTTTGAATATCTTGTTGGTGAGTTGGGAATGTTAAACCCTTAAATCTGGAACCTTGGTATTGAACGCCATTGTGTACTACTAAGGATCTTTGATTTAAAGATTCAAAAATTTATTTCTGGATCAACATTCCAGGGAAGACTTGAAAAATATTTTCTCTTAAAAATGTTTAAGTTCAGGGGGAATTAATTTTCTCACTGGACAAATTCTTCAGAAAATATTACTGGTGCTTTGTAAATATGTCCCTCTCACTGGTAACTGGACAAGTTGAAGTGCGTGTTTGAGTTGACTTTTGTCTCCTTGTAAATGTGTCCCTCTCATTTGTCTGTATTAGTTGACGTGCAAGTTTAAGGTTTCCAGTCTTTCAAAAATGGTTTTCACTGGTACTTTACTGGAGTGTCCCTCCAGTGTACCATCAGTACATGTTCACTGGACTAATCCACCAGTGATACTGGACGGTCCTGTCAACCTCCAGATGCACTGAAATATGTCATAATATTTTCAAAATACTTGATCTTTGTATGTGCCACGTAAGCAAACTTTTTCAAAGATATTTATCTTATAAATCCTACGTGGCATGTAAGTTTTTCAAAACAATGATGGTCTTTTTACTTTGGGAAAACAAAAAGTACAAGTTGTTACTGTTTTGTGGGCTGTAAACCGTCATGCATTTATGTGTGATGTGATGTAATTAATGCGGATCTCAGAACACAATCAAAATTGTATTTGATAATTTCAAATTAATCGTTTGAGTTCCACATTCTCAATCCTATATATACCCACTTTCACTTTCAATTTCATTTACTTCGAACATTTACTCCCAAATCTAAAATTCCTTCATTCAATTTCTTAAATTCTTCATTCATTTTCCAATCATATAACTCCTATATTAACTGCAATTCATTAAATTCTTCATCATAAACCCTAAAATCATTCAATTTCATCTTCATTTATAATTCCAATGGCTCCTAGACAATCAAACTCACTAAGAAATCTTCTATCTGCTGAATATGCTCCGGCTGCAGATGTCGTTAAAGCACCTCATATCACCCTTGAAGCAAAGGCTATAAGGATGAATATGAATAACTGGATGGCAAAACTCTCGCTATCCAGTGTCCATGATCCACAATCAATCATTGGGAGATTAAATACCTTTTTTCTCTCATGTCCTCTATATGGTGCTTTAACAATAAATCCAGAAAAGATGTATCACGATTATTTGTGTGAATTCTGGTACACAGCCGAATATAATGAAACAAATTCATCTATTGAATATTCTCTCGAGCAAGGGACCAGACCCTTGGCTTTTACAGTAGATTCTCTCAGAGCAGCTCTTCAATTAGGCTATCTGGATGAGAATGAGATGGCAATACCACTCCCTACTGGTATCAACTTCAGAGAGGTATGCAGATTGATGGGGCATACAGAAATAGTGGATGAGCATGGTCAGTTGCTAAGGAAGGGAACAATATATATGAGCAGACTGACGGATTCGTGGAGATACTTCTTCACACATATTGTCGAGTGCCTTGGAGGTAGTTCTGGAGGGTTAGACCAGATCAATCAAACCCACCTCCAGATTGCCTACTGTTTGTGGTTTGGGCTAAGGGTTGATTTTGCCCAGATATTATTTGACGATCTGGTAGAACATTTAAAGGTAAAAGGTAGAAAGCCCTTTGTACCATACATTCGCTTTCTTTCAATCATATTTAAGAACGTTCTTGGAGCCCAGTACGATTTTGAAACCACTCATTTTTCAATGAGTGAGTACATGAGAGATCTGACCAACTTAAGGTCCAGAGATGGTGAGGTAGATATTCCTCAAGCAATGTTGTCACTTCAAAGAATAGAAGAAAATGTGGCACCAGGCAGGGTCCAGGTTGTTGAAGTACCTACTGGTAGCGAAGATGTTGAAATTGTTGAAATGATTCAACCTATTAGTCAAGTGGCTCCTGAAGAAGGCTTGCAACCCATTGTTGAGCTTTCCAGACGACCAAGATCTCATAGGCGTCTGATGAGGGGAGGAGTCCAGGTAAATCCATCAACCCATC
>CM067170.1:125836347-125890908 GCA_034093135.1 Erigeron breviscapus | reverse complement strand
ATTGAATTAGGGATGGAATTGCTTGAATGAAAGTTTAATAGAAAAGAAGATTAAGAAGAAGATAGGTGGAGACATGAGTAAGAAAAATATGTTTGTCTGGAAAATAGGTGGGTAAATACCCGCTATCCACTAAAGTTCCAACTAATTTAATCCCGTATCCAAAAATAAAATACTAGGAAATTATTTTAAAGGTAAAACTATAATAAAGGTTAATTTTCATTGGTCTTAAAAATTCAGGATGTTACAGTATGGTTTGTACTAAAGAACAAAAGATATTTATATATCGTGTTATTTTCATTATTAAATGTCATACAATTTTTGTATGATTGTTACAAGTTATGTTCGTACGGATTATGTTATTATTACCGATATAATGTTTTTGAAAATTTAGTATAATTTCATGTAAGTCCCAACTCGTTAGATGGTACTACTGAAGACACCTCTATGTCGATAGTGGAGTTACTTTGCAATATATGCACTGAACTGGAGACGACCAGTTGCAGTGTGTATATACCAAGTTCTAGATAGATTACTTATATAAAGACAATAAGTAAAGAACAATGCAATAATACAAATAACTTGTAAGATAACTTGATGAGACAATATGTATTTTTCAATGTGTAATTTATTTATTGATATTAAACAAATTACAAGGTTGATGCGGAACCAAGATAATACACGAATGTAAATATCCTAACAACCTATGAAATACAATTGATCTATACTCGGAATTTCTCAAGACAATCAAAACACTTAAAGTTGTGAAATGTTCCTTTTAGCGATTGAGAGAAGATTGCACAAGTTTACCAAGAATATTGCAGGTTTGCAAAGTGTGAAGTTATTCGTCTTTGTGAAATAACTTTGTAAGATCGAATACTTGAATTCTTGGTTGTGCAATGACTTGTATTTATAGACAAAGTTAACATTGGGATGTTAACTTTAGCCATACAAATGTGGTTGAGAGCATTTAAGGAATAGCATTTAATTCCTTAAAAAGCAGTGTAAAGTCGCATGTTAAAGTGACTTTACATAACCACCTTTATGTACCTTTTAATACTTAAATAATAAGATAAGGCTTATTATCCGGGTAAAGGTACATAAAGCATACAAGTCAATTCCTCGTAATCAGTGTAAAGCTTTGTAAGGGCTTTCCACTGATGGTCTCCAGTTTGTAACTGACTAGAATGCCAACTGGGCTTCGCTGCCATTGCCATTCTCTATCTTCCATTTGTTGTCTTTGACTTCAACTGGAATGCTTCTTCAACTTGGTCTGTTCTCAACTGGAGGAAGTCTTCAGTTGCGTTAACTGTACGGTGCAACTGGACTTCAATATATTTCTCGACAAATCATCTTGGTCACCAGTTTCACTAGTCTCCAGATGCAACTGGTGACTGTCAAGTGTGAACTGGTGACTGGCCAGTTCCAGGTGAACTGGTCCTAACATTTCACATATTATTGTACAAAATAAACATTGTCTTTTGGGACACGCTCATGTAATAAATAAAAGTGCAATAAATGTATAACGTTAGCGTTTTCTTTTTTTTTTCCTGTTTTGTTGCGCTTTCATTTCTTTGATTTTTACATGTTACCGGATACATTAAACGTAATGTCTCCCGAGGCAACGCCCGGGTGACATGTCTCGTTAATTATGAAAGTGAAAAATACTTTGGGCCCGCATTCAGCCATGATGGCCCGGCAAATCACATTTACCTTCTTTTTGGATCATTCAAGGTTAATTACATGGGCTGACTTTTTGGGCTTTCGATAAATCTACTGACTACGCTGAATTAATCACTTTGATAAACCTACAAATTGGAAGAACCATCTCTCAGTGATGCTAAAAAAAACCCTTAAAAATAAAAAATATATTAACACTCAATTAGCGTAAAGTTCATTGAACCACCTCCAAGTTGGTCTAGTTTATAACCAAAAAGCCTCTCCTGATACAAGTATACAACAAGAAGATCATCAATGTGTATACCTTCTAATAATATACAGTCGATGAATATAATACACATATATTTCCACGCTATATATATCACCAACCCCCTGATCTAAAAGTTTGTTACACCAGAAAATTCAACTAACATCAAATCTTCCCTCCAAAATACCACATTTCAAAACTCACACAAATGGCACCTTCACCAATCTCAACCGTTTTCTTCCTCCTTCTAACCACCACCATCTTTCACTCCGCCGTCCTAACCACCGCCATTCCGCCACCGGAATACAACTCCTTCCTCTCCGCTCTCCGTTTCCGCAACTACCACCTCTTCGCCAACGCTATCTGTACCACCGATATCCACTCCGATATCCTATCCGGCCGAAACTTCACGTTTTTCGTTCCGATTGATTCGTCGCTGTATTCTCTCGATATGACTATGTCGGTTTCTGATTATATAAATGTGCTCAGGTTTCATATTGTTCCGAATTATCGGCTGACTGTTTCTGATCTCCGGCAGCTTCCTTACGGTGCGAATCCTTTTCCGACGCTTGTTCGTGGTCACGCGATTCATGTGATTAATCCTTTTATGTTAGAGTTGCCGCTTTCGGTTGAAGGTGTGGAAATCGCTGTTCCAGATTTGTATTCTGATGAGAATGTTGTTGTTCACGGATTAGAAGGCACGGTTGATTTTAGAGCTCTTGTAGATTCGGCAAATTCGATAAGTGGAGAAGCGCAAACGCCGGAGAACGTTTTTCCTGAATCTCATCCGCCGAGTGATGTTCGCCCTGAAGATCAAGCGTCTCCACCACATCTAGTAACTGGAATTGATAACGCCGCATTTGTTCATGCGCCGACTTACTTCGGTGACGATCACGCGCCGTCACCTCATGCTGTTATTGGAATTGAAACCGCCGCAGAATCTCACGCGCCAACTAACAATCGTGAATATCACGCGCCGTCACCTCTTGTTATTTCTGGAATTGAAACTCCTGTGAAATCTCACGCGCCTTCACCTCATGCTGTTACTGGAATCGAAACGGCTGTAAAAGCTCACGCGCCGTCACCTCATGCTGTTACTGGAATTGAAACCGCTGCATCTCCTCGGTCTGTAGTAGTTGTTACTGGAATTGACACTGTTGTATCTGGTTCACAGTCACTGGATATATCGAAGGCGGCGTACAAAGTGTCTGGACTAGTGGCACCACAGACTCGAGTTGAATCGATTAGTCATCCGCTTGAAGAACACAGATCTGAGTTGATTACTCATAAAATACGTGGATCCGAATCTGCTACTCAATCTGTTCAACGGCACATGTTGAGTGAATTGAATATTCCGAAAATACATGATGTTTCACTTACTGCGAGATCAGAAACGAGTGGTAATGATGCTCAGGAAGTTAATCAGGTGTTTGATGAGCTTAGAACAGGAACGAGTGAGTTGATTTCTGAGAATTTGCGTCATGTTTCACTGGCTGCGAGATCTAAATCGAGTGGTAATGATGCAGACGAAGCCAGTGAAGCTGTTGATGAGCTTATGACAGGAACGAGTGGATTGATTTCTGAGAATTTACGTCATGTTTCACTGGCTGCGAAATATAGTGGTGATGATGTTGAGGGATTTAGTCTGATGGATGATAATAAGATGATTGATTGTGCTACTGCAGTTGAAGATGGTGAGCAGTACTCGAGGATTGATGAGATAAGCCTGGGCGATCCTTACAGGCGTGAGCTCTATACTCCTGCTACTATGATTTGTGCAAATTGATAGGTGAAAATACATAGTTAGCCTTTTGGCATTCTATTGTTTGTTGATATTCTGTGTTCATGAGTAGTTGTTGAGTTAGATAACGTCGATTTTACTGCAAATAAAATGAGGTAGCAATTTGTGTCATTATCATTCTTCGTTGTTACATTTTCTTTCGATCAACATTACTTGTGTTATCATGAATGAAATAGCCTTTGAGCAGTTCATGTAAATTTGCATCTTGGACACTTTCTAAGGATTGTTCACTACTAATGAAATGACCTGAAGCTGGTGAATCTAAAATATATGAAATCACCACTAATCGAAATTGTTTGCTATCTTCTTTCTAACTGTGGTATGGAAGATCATGCTTGTGATGGGCTTATATGAGATGGACAAACAGATATAAGATTACAGCCTACTACATTACCAAAATATATATTTTAATCAACTTTTGGCACTTGCCAATTTGAAGTTCTGTTATAGCTTCATTGACAAATCATTGAGTATGCTATACTTACAATGTTGGAGAATAAACACCCTAATTCATTTGACAGATTTGGAAATTGAGGACTTATCTTTTTACTGCAAACAGATAATGTGCTAAGTTTCCAACATGTTGAAATAGTTACATGATGCTGTTGTAGATTTAATCATTATATGCCATTATATGTTAATTTGGGCAATTTGCCATTCAGATTGCTTAGGTCGGTGACTAGGCGTGTGTAACTCCAACATGATGTAAAGTGTCATCTTATATAGGTGGTATGACATGTAAAAGGGATGGAAACACTGGTGAACATGTGCATCGTTTATTTTAGAGGTTGGGAAATAGGTACTTTTATGCATATATATTACATTTGGGTGACTTCCAACCCGGTTGATTCGTCAAAATGATTTTGGTCAAAGCATGCAGTTTATGCCTTTGGATAACTTTCTAGACACGAAACAGGTAGCTTTGTGTATTTTAAGTTCATTTTGGGCGACTTTTGACCTGGTCAAAATGGTTCGGGCGAGAACATGTAGTTTCTTTTCATTTTTAACTGCTTGATTTTGAACAGTTTGACACGGTCAAAATGGTTTAAGGTAAAAACAGTTCACGTATTCGAAGTTCATTTTACTGACGATTCACCCGTTTGACCTGGTCTTTGACCTGGTCAAAACTGTTTCAGCGAAAAGTAGGTTGAATTTCATGCTTTTTAACTTTTTCTTGGTTGACTTGTTACTTGTTTGACATGTTCATTGTTCAATATCATAAAATCCTTGGGGTTGTTTGCAAATCAATGATGTACAGTTGCTATAATCACCTCTTCCTGGGCTCACCTTTGGGCTTGGGTAATTGGGCAAAATTGTTTGGGTAAAAAATGTACGCCATGACACTGGTTGGGAACCTGCAGTGTAAATTAAAACATTGTATGTGCTTTGTTAAAAAAGCATCTTGTAACTCCCACCCATAGTAAATGTAGTTTGTTTTAGTCTTTAAAAAGGTTATTATGACCATTGGATGGAGTAGATATATCCCCTAATAGAACTCAGTCCAAACATACTATTTTGGCGAGAATCAAGTCGCAGTCCATATGGATGAGAGGTTCATTTAGTGTGCACGTACCTCCTCGTAAAAACGTAAAAGTTGGAACATTCGTCTTGTACAGTAGAAGCTCTGTAAGTTCTTTTGCACCTAGAAACTTGTTAGAAAGTTCTAACTTATCAGTGAAATCCCATTTTGCTGTTAGTTAAATAAAAAGTACATATATACTAAAAGTCGAGTTAATATCTTACATTTTTAATTTGAGTGAAGATTAAAAAGAAAAACAAAAAGTACTTTATGTGATACGAAAACAAAAGAATTACCAAGAAAATACATATGTAATGATTGGGAAAGCACAAGTGTGGTGCCCTCGTCTAGTTCATATAGACTTTTAAGGCACTCCCATATTGACGGATAAATTATTGTCACATAAAGCTTTCAGGTTTTCCAATTTTTTTTGGGTAAAGGGATTCACCCAGTAAGTTGTATTACTATCAAAAATTATATCACTATCAATGAAGATCAGGCAGCATGGCCAATTACCAAGCTGACTAGTTTCAACTCAATGCACCATTAGTGCAACACCTAATTACAAACTACCAAGACACTACAAGGGAAGACAATATAGTAGGTCTAGAGGCAAAGAAAGTAACGACTAGGGACTCCTGATTAAAGACATAGGAAGATCTCAATCTGTCAAAAATTGTTCCACCCGTTTCGTCCTCCTGAACCTGAACGACATGAGTTTTAAGCGTATAGTGCTATAAATGGTCTCCACCACCTGAGCTTCTGTTCTCTTCTTCATCTTGAATAACCTCGAGTTACGTTCCTGCCAAATGAAATAGGTAGAAGCAGCAAGTATGAGTTAGGCTGCTACACTTTTGGCCGAAGTCTTCTTAGCATATTGAGATAGATGACAGGTGATAGTATCCCAGTCATACATTTGTAGTTGACCACCCACTCTTGAATTTATACCAATCCACACATTCTTAGAGAAAGCACACTCAAAAAAGAGGTGAGGATATGAATCTGGTTGCACCTCACAAAGGGGGCAAAGAACTGAACTGGTACGTGACAAGTGTTGTATATCCCATGATCTAAGCATATCCTGAGTTTTGAGTTTTCGTATGAACACAAGCCACAACAGAAATGCATGCTTAGGAATACTATGATGAAACCAAACCGTATGGAACCAACCAACTTCTGGAGCTCTTGGACGCAAATCTTGCCAAGCAGTTCCAACAGAGAAATCATTAAAATTGCCGTTTCGGTCTTTCCACATAAGCTTATCCTGTTGCGCAGCCACAAGAGTAGGAGGTAACAAGTTTGGAACATAATCCCTCCATTCAGGTGGCCATCTCCATGTGCCATTTTCCACAACCTCACTAACAGTTGAGTTCAATTGCAAGCCTGCTCTCGCAATCATTCTTGGGGTTACATATCTAATTAGTGGACAATGTTCAGTCCATCTATCAAACCAAGCAGATACATTCTCGCCGTTACCAATTTGAAACCAACAAAATTCTCTAACTACTGATCGTACTTGGAGAATTTTCCTCCAACTCCAAGTCGTATTCGGTCTTAACGGGGTTTCCCACAAACTATCCCCTCTCAATTTGTAAGCATGAATCCATCTTACCCATAGTGATTCCTTACGTGTAAGAAGACTCCAAATATGTGATGTAATAAGGGCAACACTAAAAACATCTAAACGTCTAACTCCCAAACCCCCTTCCTCTTTCGGCAAACAAACAATATCCCACGCTACCTTTGCCTTACCTTTTTTCAAAGGCCCTTGACTCCATAAGAACCCCCTCATTATCTGTTCTATATCCATAATTACTCTAGTGGGAAGTATAAAAACTGATGACCAATAAACGTGCATAGAAGAAAGGACAGATTTTACCAATTGAAGTCGCCCTGCAAAAGAGAGAAACTTATTCTTCCAATCATTAACCCGTTTCTGCACTTTATCCACAAGCTCTTTACAATCTCTATAAATTAACCTCGTTGAAACCAACGGGACTCCCAAATACTTAACGGGGAGTTTACCTTCTTCAAATGGAAGTACACCTAGTATACAATTTTCACATGGTTTAAAACATTACAAAAGTATGCCGTGCTTTTCGGTATACTAGGCGCCAAGCCTGAGACCGATTTAAAATCATCTAATGCTTCCATAATAATGGTGGCTGAACGAACATCACCATGCAAGAAAATGAACAAATCATCCGCGAAACATAAGTTTATAGTCTCAAGTTTTGAGCAATGTCGATGGTAAACAAAGTCTCCATTAATCCTTACTTTTTGCTGCAGTAAAAGAGTTAAAGTTTCCATGACAAGAGTGAATAAGTATGGGGACAAGGGATCCCCTTGTCTCAAACCTCGTTTTCCTTTGAAAAACCCATACAAGTCTCCATTAATAGCAATAGAAAACGAGGTGCTTGTGACGCATTCCATTATCCAACTAACCATACGAGGATGAAAGCCAAAACAACAAAGGATCTTGTTAAGAAAAGCCCAATCCACTGTGTCATACGCTTTCTGAATGTCGACTTTAAAAGCACACCGCGCAGGACCTCGATCCAAATGATAATTATGCATAAGCTCCTGGGTTAGAAGGATGTTGTCAGAGATGCGTCTACTGGGGATAAAAGCAGATTGGTTAATAGATACCGGGGACTAAAATCACTGATTTCTACCTCTTTACTTTCTGATTTCCAAATTAAATTATATCATTGTGCTCCTTGAATATTTAGTAAGACAATGGCATGAATGGTGGAGGGAGCAAGCATACCTTCAGTTGATATGAGTAACACTGGAAGTAGGAAAAACCCGACACGTAACGTCCGCTCTACTTATGCAAAGCAAACACCCATGAATAAGGATGCCACAAACGGAATGAATGATAGCAGTGATAGCGTTGTCTTTTGTAACATCCGTGAATTTTGACCCGTTGACTTTTGTGTAATTTGACTAACAATCTTGTTGAATGAAATAATTGGGTCGTTTGGTGAATTAAATGACAATGTGTGTTATTTGAGTCGATAATATGTTTTGATGGGTGTTTAAACGTGTAACGATTGTTTTATGGCTTGTGGGAGAAACGGGTCGGCCCGTGGGTAGTCCAAGACCCACCAGCCACCTATGACCCTTTTCCCCCCCCCCATATCTCTTCTCCTCCTCTCATTTCTATCTAACTTTCTATCTATCTTCTTCCCCTTTCTCTCTCAAGTAAAAGAACCATTTCAATCTCTCCACATTTTCTTGCATCAAACTAGTAGTGGGTCGATTATAACACAAGAATCATTACCGTCTATACCTCATTTTCGTCATATTGAAGAATCAAGATAGAAGTTCTTGCATTTTTGCCCATTTCGACCTAATTTGGGTTTTAACTCGGAAAGGAAGTTTTGGTAAGTCTAATTCATCCCATTTACTCCCACTTATGTTTATTCATGCATTTCTAGTCATCTTGAACCTTTGCAAGTCATAAATCGGCTTAAAACTAAATTAGGGTTAAATTAGGGTTTGAATGATTCTCGAGTGATTTTGATGTTTTGGTCGAAATTGTGGGTTGGGTTATGTGTATTTATGGTCATTGATGTTTAGTTATGCTTCAAAATGGGTTATAAATCGTTTTGGTGTGGTTTGGGTTGAATTTGGGGGTTTTGGGTTCGTTTTTCTGCACTTGATGCTGCTGGTGTAGTTGCTGCCCAGTATGAGGCGTAACCTACGCCCCTTGGGGCCGTAGGTTACGCTAGTTGTTTTTCCTTGGGCGTAGGCTACGCCCATTTGGGCCGTAGCTTACGCTTATCCCCATCTTTAAATTGGACCTTACGCCAAAATGCTTCTGTCTACGCCAACTTTTACGCCAAAAATGTATTTTCTAGAGGACCGTAGGTTACGCCCCTGTTGACCGTACCTTACGCCCATTCAGACTTTGCCTAGCGTAGCTTACGCCCCATGACACCGTACATTACGCCAGTTAATTTCTGACCGCCGTAACCTACGCCCCTGTTGGCCGTAAGTTACGGCAGTTGTTCCTGAAATGTTCCTTGTTTGACCTAGTTTGACCTTCTAGACCGTTTTACGCGCCGAGTCTTAATCTAATTCACTTCCTATCATATATAACTTTGATTTAGAGTCGTAGAAGTCATTTAACGTCGGAAAGCATTTTGGAAACCTAATTAGGGTTTTGTCGAGAAATTGTTAAGTTACGTATATGTGTTCATGCGTGTTAATGTGTATGTATATGATCAATAATTAGGTGTTGGACGCGAGGTGAACTTCGTACGGAGATAACTTAACTTTATATCGATCTTATCTTTCATAACCAATCAAGGTGAGTTTCGTATCTCCCTACTCGCTTGAGATTCGGGCTGAAAAGTGTAAACCTGGCGTGTTTACTTGCATTTATTGATTGATTGATTGATTGATTGATTGATTGATTGATTGTTTTAGTTGTTGGATTGGTGTGATGTCTCCTTTCGTTTGATTGATTAAATTGGTTGGAGTATTGAATTGTTGAGATGATTGATTGATTGATTGATGTTCGGTTGACTTGGTTTTGATTGATTGATTGATTGATTGATTGATTGATTGATTGATTGATTGATTGATTGATTGATTGATTGATTGATTGATTGATTGATTGATTGATTGATTGATTGATTGATTGATTGATTGATTGATTGATTGATTGATTGATTGATTGATTGATTGATTGATTGATTGATTGATTGATTGATTGATTGATTGATTGATTGATTGATTGATTGATTGATTGATTGATTGATTGATTGATTGATTGATTGATTGATTGATTGATTGATTGATTGATTGATTGATTGATTGATTGATTGATTGATTGATTGATTGATTGATTGATTGATTGATTGATTGATTGATTGATTGATTGATTGATTGATTGATTGATTGATTGATTGATTGATTGATTGATTGATTGATTGATTGATTGATTGATTGATTGATTGATTGATTGATTGATTGATTGATTGATTGATTGTTTGATTGATTGATTGTTTGATTGATTGATTGTTTGATTGATTGTTTTAGTTGTTGGATTGGTGTGATGGTTCCTGACGTGAGATTGGTTAAATTGGTTCGATTGATTGATTGATTGATTGATTGATTGATTGATTGATTGATTGATTGATTGATTGATTGATTGATTGATTGATTGATTGATTGATTGATTGATTGATTGATTGATTGATTGATTGATTGATTGATTGATTGATTGATTGATTGATTGATTGATTGATTGATTGATTGATTGATTGATTGATTGATTGATTGATTGATTGATTGATTGATTGATTGATTGATTGATTGATTGATTGATTGATTGATTGATTGATTGATTGATTGATTGATTGATTGATTGATTGATTGATTGATTGATTGATTGATTGATTGATTGATTGATTGATTGATTGATTGATTGATTGATTGATTGATTGATTGATTGATTGATTGATTGATTGATTGATTGATTGATTGATTGATTGATTGATTGATTGATTGATTGATTGATTGATTGATTGATTGATTGATTGATTGATGTGTGGTTGATTGACTTATTGATTACATGAATGATTGTTTGATTGATTGTTGTTGGATGATATTGTGTTGCTTAGAGGCTCGCTGTAAGTCATGTCTAGCCTCTATTCTTATATTGTGATTGTTGATGTTGGTTCGTTACGAACCATTACTACGAACTCACCAACCTTGTGTTGACTATGCTTAGTACACTTTTCAGGTAACCAGGTTATTCAGGACGTGGAGTTTGATTGTTTGCTTACTGTTGAACCCGGACCGGACTGATATGGATCAAGGATCCATTTGCCTTGTGTTGCATTATATTTAGGATTGATAGCCTTATTTTGTTGTCATTTGTAATCTTGATGTTTACTTGCTCCTGTTGTATTTTCGTTACTTGGTTATCGTTTGTATGGATTCACTGAATCCTCTAATTGCATTTAGTTTGTTCTATTGTAATTCCACCTGGTGCTATGTGATTTCCGTGATATTCCGAGCTTCGGCTTGGGGTGTTACATCTTTATTCGCGCAATCTGCACTTGATGAAAAAAACTTTGACAAACATCAATCACTTGAATTTATTGCTCGAGGTATCGTTAAGAAGTGTGATGGTTTGCCTTTGGCTTTGGTAACGCTTGGGAGGGTCTTGAAGACAAAAGAAAACGACCACGAATGGGTGGAGTTGCTGAATAGTCAAGTATGGAATTTACAAGATGAAAGTGATATTCTTCCCAGTTACTATGATCTCCCTTTGCATTTAAAGCAATTGTTTGCATATTGCTCCCAGTTTCCAAAAGATCATGAGTTTGAAAAGGACGAATTAGTCCTATTGTGGATGGCACAAGGGTTCCTCTCCAAAACCAAGGTCAACAAATCAATGGAGAGTTTGGGTCGTAAGTATTTTGAAGAGCTCCAGTCAAGGTTGTTTTTTCAGCCTTCAGTAAATCGCAAATCACGATACACAATTCATGACTTGATGCATGACTTGGCCATAAGTGTTGATGGAGAGTTTTACTTCATGTTAGATGCCAAGATGAATGTAAATGGTCAGAACAAATCTTTTGAGAAATCTGATAAGAGATACACAATACAGAAAGTTCAACGAACTAAGTAGAGCTAGAGGCTTGAGAACATTCTTACTAGTGTTAGTTGGTCGTCATCGTTGGGGGGAATTTAGTACACTGGACAATGTTCTTGTCGAATTACTTCCCCTATTAAAGCTCCTAAGGGTGTTGAGCTTGACTTATGATTCAATCACAAAGGTACCACAATCAATTGGTAGTCTCAAGCATTTGAGGTACCTTAATTTTTCCAGGTGCAACATCAAATACTTACCAGAAGAGGTCAGTGGACTTTATAATCTACAAACCTTGTTGGTTCGTGGGTGCTATGAGCTTTCTAGCTTGCCAGTTAGTTTCGTAAAGCTAATCAACTTGCGACATCTTGATATGACTTGCACCCCATCATTGAAGAGGTTGCCTTTAGGGATTGGTGGGTTAACGAGTCTACAGACATTATCCAAGGTTATTATCGAAAAAGGTAATGGGTTTAATATATCTGATCTTAAGGGCCTACCTGATCTACAAGGTCAACTTTCCATTCAAGGTTTAGACAACGTAATAGATCCATTACAAGCAGACAATGCAAACTTACAGCAAAAGAAAGGCCTTGATAATTTGGAGTTGGAATGGAGTGTTTCTGAGAATCATAATATACAGTATGAAGTACTTGAAAGGCTCCGGCCACACAGTAAGTTGAAAAAACTGGATATTTTGTACTATGGTGGAATGAAATTTCCTAATTGGATTGGGGATCCCTCATTTGATCGATTATCAGAGCTTAGTTTAACGAATTGTGACAACTGTAGAGAACTACCAACACTTGGACGTCTAACTTCACTTACGAAGTTGAATTTGTCAAACTGTAGAAAATTGGTATCAGTGGGAGAGAAAGAGAATAGTGTGGGGAGTGGCATGGGGTCTCTTAAAGAATTGGGGCTTTCTGGTTGTGACATGCTCAAGAGTTACAATTGTCCAAATAGTGTTGAGAGGTTGGTTATAGTACATTGTTATTCAATGACATCGTTGACCTTTTCTAATATGCAAGAGGAGATCCCATCATCCTCTCTCAAGATTCTTAAGGTCATAGGCTGCGAGAGTTTCACATCAATTTCCCATATAGATTTACAAAGTCTCGCTTCTTTGGAAGAGCTGGAGATACGTGATTGTCCAAGTATGGAGGATTCATTTCCTTGTGTGTTATGGCCTCCTAACTTAAGAAGGCTAGTTATTGGAGAGTTAAATAAGCCCATGTCAGAGTGGGGGATTCAAAATTACCCGAAATCTCTTCATGTTCTATGGTTATTTGGAAAGAATTCAGGAGTGGTTTCATTTGGAGGGATAGAAGCATGCAACGAATACTAATAATAGTTCCCGAACTACAAAGGCCTCAGAAGTGTATCGTAGGGCCCAAGCCCAAGATATTAGAGTTGGAAGCCCAAGTAATTAAAGTCGGTCATATGACCTAATTAGGGTTTAATTTGTGTATAAATATGGACGACTTGTATTACCCAAGATTAATCAAGAAATAATATTCTGTTTTACCTTTCATCGTTAACATGGTATCAGAGCCCTCAATGGGCTTCATCATCTACCTTTAAACCCTTTTTCCGTTTGTATCACCTAAATCTATCCCTAAGCCACCATGGCCGATGAAGAGGCCGGCGGCTCCGGTAAAGATTTGGCATTACAATTAGCAAACCTGTTACAAAACAACAATCATCAATCACAACAACCCAAACTATCCGACAATCTCCAAATCAATTTAAAATTAAACAGTACCAATTACTCCTTATGGACCCGTATGATTCGAGTTGCCATAGGAGGCCGATCTAAACATCTTTTAACACACTTAACCGAAAAACCATCAGACAAATCAACAAGCAAAAGTTTTGAGTCATGGGAACAAGATGATCTGGTTGTGTTCTCGTGGCTCATTCAAAACATAGAACCAATAATTGCAGGAAATCTTACCGAATTCTCCACCGCAAAAGAACTCTGGGATGCTTTAGCAATTACTTACAGCAGTGGGAGAGACAAGCTTCAATCTTTCAATCTACACATCAAGGCAAATGAACTCAAGCAAAGCAACAAGTCACTCGAAGATTTCTGGATCGAATTACAAGGCGTCTGGGGCGAGATCGATCGACAAGATCCAAACCCGATGACATGTTCTGAAGATATCAAAACATATAATAGGATCCGATCTGAACAAAAATTATTTCAATTTTTGAACGGATTAGATCAAAAGTTTGATTCAACAAAAAGGGAGATTCTTCGAACCGATCCTCTTCCGGCGGCTGAAATCGCGTATGCCACCATACGAAAAGAGGCCGCTCACCAAAGAATTTTGGGAGCAACCACCACTGATGTCGAAGGGGCACGAGGCATAGCCACCGGTTTGATGGTGAAAGAAGAAGAACCATGTCAGAGTGGGGGATTCAAAATTACCCGAAATCTCTTCATGTTCTATGGTTATTTGGAAAGAATTCAGGAGTGGTTTCATTTGGAGTGGAAGAAGATCATGCAACGAATACTAATAATAGTTCCACACGTTTTCTTCTTCCGGCATCACTAATTTCTCTTGGAATTCAGGATTTTATCGAGGTGGAATCACTTTCAGAGGTCTTACAACACTTCCCTTGCCTTGAACAACTTTCTTTTGATAATTGCCCAAAGCTTAGAGATGTGCCAGAAACCACTTCATCTTTGAAAGTGTCTATGATGACCTATTAATTCCATGGTGATATTTCATCTCCAATGTCTTATATAATTTTTGATCATGTGTTCATAAAAGTCCTTGAGATGTTCCATACAATTCCTCAAAGAAGGACGGTTACTTGGAACTCAACTCTGTTAATTTCTGTTTATATATAATGTTTTGGGGAAATCGTCAGTTTTTGTGTTCATTTTTTACTGCAGCTGATTCTGTTTATAACTAATGTCGTCTCCAAGTAACTTTTGACTGAACTATCCTCTCTGTTTCTATTTTATTATATTCATTTTTATCTGTGCCTAGCACCAACAAATTTCTGACCCAGTTTCTAAGAATGAAAGATGTGAAGTCCATTGACGAGTATGCGTGCAAGTTGTCCACTATGGTCTCGAAGTACAACTGTGTGGGTGCAGCACTCGAGAATGAGGATTTGTTAAGAAAACCATTTGACATGGTGACTGAAAAATATAGATGGATGCTGTTTGATGAAGCAACAGGTCGTCTAAAGGCCACGACAGAAAACGCCTTGATGTTCTCCAGAGTACTAATTGACACCCATATGTAAATTAATAATTATGACATGTCACTAGCTAATTGCCTCATTGTATGTAAAATAGATTAAACATTTAACTTCTTATTCATTTCTATTATTTGAAAAATAGTACAGTTACAACCTAGAGCAACATGAACTTATTGATACACAAAAGGCAATTGTCTGATATGTATTTTTTTTTTTTGAACGGCAAATTTGGGCTCAGCGGCATGTCTCTTCATATACCCAACTCCAATTCCAGAGGAAACCCATTATGGGAAAACCCCTGTCTCCATTCCTGGGAGCATTTTTGCTCACACCAGGATTTGAACCCAAGACCTCTCAGTCTCAGGCTCCACCATATACCAATCCATCTATTGGCCACCAAAAAGTTCAATCGGTTCAATGAGAAACAAAAACCCTTGATTAAAGATGATAAATCAGGTCTCTTTTGTGATGAATGTGGTATGGAAAGACATACCAAAGAACAGTGTTTCCAATTAGTGGGTTATCCAGAGTGGTGGACCGGAAACAAAAAGGGTCGACGGTATAACCCATCAGAGAAAAACAAATCTTCTACCGCTCGAACTAACTCCACCAAGGATGATAATAGTAGTAGTGGCCGGAGATCGGAGAAAGGATTTGGTGGAGTAGCGGCGGCTGAAGTTGCCGGTGATGGGGGTTTTTCGGTGGTTGAGGGTAAGAAGAGAGAAGATAAACTCTCAAAAATATCACAACCACACACATATGTGTGTCGATATCCAGAAATATCTGTACCCACTTATAAATATAATATGGCAAATACTAATGGGTCGGGTAGTGGGCTCAAACATTTCTTTTGGGCCCGAAAATAATTATGGGCCAAGCTCAATTGCTAAAGGTTTTATGACCCGATCTGGTCACTCTAACTCGGATGGATCTTGGATTTTCGATTGTGGTGCTACCGACACTATGACCTATGATTTATCTGATTTTTCAGTTTTTTCAAAACCAAGGAAAACCCATATTCGGGCTGCAAATAAAGGGAAAATGGATGTTATGAATGGAGGAACTGTTACAATTTCTCCAAACATAAATTTAACTAACTGTCTTTATGTTCCGTCTTTATCTCACAAACTTTTGTCAATCAGTCATGTGACAAAGGAACTGAATTGCTCAGTACTCATGCATCCAACCTTTTGTTTATTACAGGATATCAGGACGGGACGGATCATTGGGCGTGGCACTGAGAGAGAAGGACTGTATTATGTTGATGAAGTTACTGAAAGTGGGTCTGTCATGCTTGCTCATGGAACTAGTGAAAGAGAACAATGGCTTTGGCATAGAAGATTGGGGCACCCGTCAGTTAGTTATTTGCATATTTTGTTTCCAAAACTTTTTCCGTTAAATAAAAAGATTAAATGTGAAACTTGCATTTTAGCAAAAAGTCATAGACAATCTTTTAAACCTCGTAATAATAGAGTTAAATTCCTTTTTCATTAGTTCATTCTGATGTGTGGGGCCCTGCACCGGTTAGTGGAGGTCACAATTTTAAGTATTTTGTGATTTTTGTGGATGATTGCACCAGAATGACATGGATTTATTTCTTGAAAAATAAAGATGAGGTTTATGATAGATTTACTGTGTTCTACAACATGGTTCAAACACAGTTTCAGACAGCTATCAAAATTATGAGAACAGATAATGGTGGGGAGTATGTGAATTCACAAATGAATCTGTTTTTTCAATCCAAGGGAATAATCCATCAAACCACTTGTCCTCAAACCCCCGAACAAAACGGTGTGGCTGAAAGGAAAAATAGGATCCTTTTAGAGATAACTAGGGCTCTTATTATTGAATCCTTAGTTCCTAAAAGTTTTTGGCCTGAAGCCTTAGCCACTGCCACCTATTTAATCAATCGTCTTCCTACAAAGATTCTTGACATGAAAACCCCTTTGAAAGTACTCTCTGAATTTCATAAGCCACCATCAGTTCTTACTTTACCTACTAGAGTCTTTGGGTGTACTGTTTTTGTCCATATTCCAAAAACGTATCGCACCAAACTTGAACCATGTGCTGAAAAATGTGTCTTTGTGGGATATGGGGTTACTCAAAAGGGGTATAGATGCTACAATCCTCATACTCGTCGTATGTTTACTACGATGAATTGTGATTTTTTGGAAACCAAGTATTTTTACTCTCAAACACTCAGTAGTCAGGGGGAGGAACAAAGTGACACACTGAGTTGGCTTCAATATTCATCCGAAGGTCAACCAAGTTCTTCTACAACTGATAAAGATTCTCCAGATGAAGATTTACAGTCCTCCTCTCAAAGTGACAACCCGGGTCCAGACCTGATATCCGAGGTAAGCAATTTTGACCCAAGTCATACTTTGGATATTCCTGCTGATGAAATACAGGAAAATATAAATGGAGAGTCAGAAAATATAGAAGAAGAGACCACAGAAAGTGTTCCAGAAAAATATGTTCTTCCACCACGATCTACCAGAGGAATTCCTGCAAAGCGATACTCTCCAGAAAGACATTCTCGGTCTACTAAGTATCCGGTAGATAGCTTTGCTAATATTGTAGAAAGTTTTTTCTCCAAAGAGGCAAGAGCATTTGCAGCCAAATTATATTCTGAAGAGATCCCTTCAGGTGTAGAGCATGCTTTGAAGAATAAAAACTGGAAGGAGGCTATGGATAGTGAAATGGAGGCTCTTATTAAAAATGGTACATGGGAAAAGTGTGTCCTCCCAACAGGGAAAGATCCGGTAGGATGCAGGTGGATATATACCATCAAATATAAACCAAATGGGGATGTAGAAAGATACAAAGCAAGACTGGTTGCCAAAGGATACACTCAGACCTATGGCATTGACTATTCAGAAACCTTTTCTCCAGTTGCAAAGCTAGATACAATAAGGGTTCTTTTCTCAATAGCAGCAAATTTGGGTTGGCCCCTTCATCAATTTGATGTGAAGAATGCTTTCTTGCACGGAGAATTACAAGAAGAAGTGTACATGGAAGCTCCTCCAGGATTTGCTCACAGCTTTAAGAATGGAGAAGTTTGTAAGTTGAAGAAGGCCTTGTATGGGCTTAAACAATCACCCAGAGCATGGTTTGGAAGGTTCACTCTTGCTATGAAGAAATATGGATATCAACAAAGCAACTCAGATCACACGTTGTTTCTTCGTCATAGAGGGAAATCTTGTGACATGTCTGATAATTTATGTTGATGACATGATTATAACAGGAAATGATGAAAAAGAAATTAATCAGCTAAAATCAGCCTTGTTTGCAGAATTTGAAATGAAAGATCTGGGAGATTTGAAGTATTTCCTTGGAATAGAAGTTTCAAGGTCTAAAGATGGAATTTTTATTTGTCAGAAGAAATATATATTAGATCTTCTGGCAGAAACAGGAATGATTGATTGTAAGCCAGCAGATACACCCATGGTCATAAATCAGAAGTTGTTTGTGAAGACAGATGCTAAAGCTACTGATAAAGGAAGGTATCAAAGGTTGGTGGGGAAACTTATCTATTTGGCTCATACTCGTCCAGACATTGCATATGCTGTTGGAGTAGTCAGTCAGTTTATGCATCAACCTCAGGAAGATCATATGGATGCATTATTTTGTTTCCAAAACTTTTCCCGTTAAATAAAAAGATTGAATGTGAAACCTGCATTTTAGCAAAAAGTCATAGGCAATCTTTTAAACCTCGTAATAGTAGAGTTGACTTTCCTTTTTCTTTAGTTCATTCTGATGTATGGGGCCCTGCACCGGTTAGTGGAGGTCACAATTTTAAGTATTTTGTGATTTTTGTGGATGATTGCACCAGAATGACATGGATTTATTTTTTGAAAAATAAAGATGAGGTTTATGATAGATTTACTGTGTTCTACAACATGGTTCAAACACAGTTTCAGACAGCTATCAAAATTATGAGAACAGATAATGGTGGAGAATATGTGAATCCTCAAATGCACTCATTTTTCCAATCTAAGGGAATAATCCATCAAACCACTTGTCCTCAAACCCCCGAACAAAACGGTGTGGCTGAAAGGAAAAATAGGATCCTTTTAGAGATAACTAGGGCTCTTATTATTGAATCCTTAGTTCCTAAAAGTTTTTGGCCTGAAGCCTTAGCCACTGCCACCTATTTAAAATCGTCTCCCTACAAAGATTCTTGATATGAAAACACCTTTGAAAGTCCTCTATGAATTTCATAAGCCACCATCAGTTCTTACTTTACCTACTAGGGTTTTGGATGTACTGTTTTTGTTCATATTCCAAAATCACATCGTACCAAACTTGAACCATGTGCTGAAAAATGTGTCTTTGTGGGGTATGGGGGTACTCAAAAAGGGGTATAGATGCTACAATCCTCATACTCGTCGTATGTTTACTACGATGAATTGTGATTTTTTGGAAACCAAGTATTTTTACTCTCAAGAACTCAGTAGTCAGGGGGAGGAACAAAGTGACACACTGAGTTGGCTTCAATATTCATCAGAGGTCAACCAAGTTCTTTACAACTGATAAAGATTCTCCAGATAAAGATTTACAGTCCTCCTCTCAAAGTGACAACCCGAGTCCAGACCTGATATCCGAGGTAAGTAATTTTGACCCAAGTCATACTTTGGATATTCCTGCTGATGAAATACAGGAAAATATAAATGGAGAGTCAGAAAATATAGAAGAAGAGACCACAGAAAGTGTTCCAGAAAAATATGTTCTTCCACCACGATCTACCAGAGGAATTCCTGCAAAGCGATACTCTCCAGAAAGACATTCTCGGTCTACTAAGTATCCGGTAGATAGCTTTGCTAATATTGTAGAAAGTTTTTTCTCCAAAGAGGCAAGAGCATTTGCAGCCAAATTATATTCTGAAGAGATCCCTTCAGGTGTAGAGCATGCTTTGAAGAATAAAAACTGGAAGGAGGCTATGGATAGTGAAATGGAGGCTCTTATTAAGAATGGTACATGGGAAAAGTGTGTCCTTCCAACAGGAAAGGATCCGGTAGGATGCAGGTGGATATATACCATCAAATATAAACCAAATGGGGATGTAGAAAGATACAAAGCAAGACTGGTTGCCAAAGGATACACTCAGACCTATGGCATTGACTATTCAGAAACTTTTTCCCCAGTTGCAAAGTTAGATACAATAAGGGTTCTTTTCAATAGCAGCGAAAGGGTTGGTCTCTTCATCAGTTTGATGTGAAGAATGCTTTTTTGCACGGAGAATTAAAGAAGAAGTGTATATGGAAGCTCCTCCAGGTTTTTCACCTAATTTTAAGAATGGGGAAGTTTGTAGGTTAAAAAAGGCCTTGTATGGGCTTAAACAATCACCCAGAGCGTGGTTTGGAAGGTTCACTCTTGCTATGAAGAAATATGGATATCAACAAAGCAACTCAGATCACACGTTGTTTCTTCGTCATAGAGGGAATATTGTGACATGTCTAGATAATTTATGTTGATGACATGATTATCACAGGAAATGATGAAAAAGAGATTAATCAACTAAAATCAGCTTTGTTTGCAGAATTTGAAATGAAAGATTTGGGAGATCTGAAGTATTTTCTTGGAATAGAAGTTTCAAGTTCTAAACGTGGAATTTTTATTTGTCAGAAGAAGTATATATTGGATCTTTTAGCTGAAACAGGAATGATTGATTGCAAGCCAGCAGACACACCCATGGTCATCAATCAGAAGTTGTTTGTGAAGACAGATGCTAAAGCTACTGATAAAGGAAGATATCAAAGGTTGGTGGGGAAACTTATCTATTTGGCTCATACTCGTCAAGACATAGCATATGCTGTTGGAGTAGTCAGTCAGTTTATGCATCAACCTCAGGAAGATCATATGGATGCAGTTCTGCGAATCATTAGGTATCTCAAAGGGACTTCAGGTAATGGGGTGTTATTTAAGGCTAATGGTCACCTCAAAATTCAGTTGTATACAGACGCAGATTGGGCAGGAGATAAAGGTAATCGGAGGTCCACTTCAGGGTATTTCTCATTGGTAGGTGGTAACTTGGTTACATGGAAAAGTAAAAAACAGAAAGTTGTCTCCTTGTCTAGTGCTGAAGCTGAGTTTAGAGGTATAGCTAGAGGCCTAGCAGAAGCTTTGTGGTTGAAGAAGCTGGTGTCTGAAATAGGTTTTGCACCTAAAGAAAGTATTCAAATCATGAGTGATAATGAAGCTGCTATCCAGATCTCAGAGAATCCAGTTCAACATGATAGAACCAAGCATGTGGAGGTTGATCGTCACTTCATAAAAGAAAAATTGGAAAATGGAATTATCAAGTTACCGTTTGTAAAGTCTGAAGACCAGCTGGCTGATATTCTAACTAAAGCAGTGGGAACCTCTATGTTTCATAAGTGTCTAAGCAAGTTGAATTTCGGAAATCCCGATATTCAACTTGAGGGGGAGTGTTAGAATATGAGGGATCAGAATCGTCGTCATCATCTCCCGAGCTTACAAAGGCCTCAGAAGTGTATCGTAGGGCCCAAGCCCAAGATATTAGAGTTGGAAGCCCAAGTAATTAAAGTCGGTCATATGACCTAATTAGGGTTTAATTTGTGTATAAATATGGACTTATGGTTCATGTATAATGAAAAAAGATGAAATCACTCTTCATGTTCTATGGTTATTTGGAAAGAATTCAGGAGTGGTTTCATTTGGAGTGGAAGAAGATCATGCAACGAATACTAATAATAGTTCCACACGTTTTCTTCTTCCGGCATCACTAATTTCTCTTGGAATTCAGGATTTTATCGAGGTGGAATCACTTTCAGAGGTCTTACAACACTTCCCTTGCCTTGAACAACTTTCTTTTGATAATTGCCCAAAGCTTAGAGATGTGCCAGAAACCACTTCATCTTTTGAAAGTGTCATGATGACTATAATTCCATGTGTGTGATATTCAATCTCCAATGCTATATAATGTTGATCATGTGTCATAAAAGGTCATTGAGTGTTCAACAATTCATAAAGAAGGACGGTTACTTGGAACTCAACTCTGTTAATTTCTGTTTATATATAATGTTTTGGGGAAATCGTCAGTTTTTGTGTTCATTTTTTACTGCAGCTGATTCTGTTTATAACTAATGTCGTCTCCAAGTAACTTTTGACTGAACTATCCTCTCTGTTTCTATTTTATTATATTCATTTTTATCTGTGCCTAGCACCAACAAATTTCTGACCCAGTTTCTAAGAATGAAAGATGTGAAGTCCATTGACGAGTATGCGTGCAAGTTGTCCACTATGGTCTCGAAGTACAACTGTGTGGGTGCAGCACTCGAGAATGAGGATTTGTTAAGAAAACCATTTGACATGGTGACTGAAAAATATAGATGGATGCTGTTTGATGAAGCAACAGGTCGTCTAAAGGCCACGACAGAAAACGCCTTGATGTTCTCCAGAGTACTAATTGACACCCATATGTAAATTAATAATTATGACATGTCACTAGCTAATTGCCTCATTGTATGTAAAATAGATTAAACATTTAACTTCTTATTCATTTCTATTATTTGAAAAATAGTACAGTTACAACCTAGAGCAACATGAACTTATTGATACACAAAAGGCAATTGTCTGATATGTATTTTTTTTTGAACGGTAAATTTGGGCTCAGCGGCATGCCTCTTCATATACCCAACTCCAATTCCAGAGGAAACCCATTATGGGAAAACCCCTGTCTCCATTCCTGGGAGCATTTTGCTCACACCAGGATTTGAACCCAAGACCTCTCAGTCTCAGGCTCCACCATATACCAATCCATCTATTGATGATTGGTATTGTCTGATATGTATTAAGAAAGTCTCTGGATATATAATGAGTCAATTTAGTGTAAGACTATAACCATGCTTGCAGTAGCCCTTTATTTTACATCAACTTAAGATTGAGTTTCCAGCATGTTTACGATTTTTATGTGACCAAGTTGACCTCCAAGTTAATTTCATGCTAATGAATGGAAGAAACCTCTCATAAAATATCAAAACTAGTCATCGATCATCGGGACACCTCACTTGGACATAACCCCCAGCTTAAACCCCAACAATTAACAAAGAAGCTACTTCGGAATTACTCTATACGTACATACAACTGAGATACGCATAGCACACTACCAGCTGACTCATTTATTGAAAACAATCCTTTGTCAACCCTTTAGTGAGCCCAACATATATACCGTTTTCTCATACTGAAGCATAATTTAAAGCTTCAATTATTGCATTCATAGCTTGTTAGATGAGTACGTTTAATTGAGAATATCATATCCGATCCAACTTTTGACAGTTAATTAGCAGCGAGACATTTGAGTACTGTTTCGATCACGGACACGCCCTTGAGTTTGCGATACTTGATAAATTAGAGCAAACGTACGTAGTGATAGGTTTCAGTTGTTATGGGGAGCACAAGTACTCTTCATATGTACGTATATATGCTGCCTAATCGGGTATCGCCATAATTGTTTCTAAAACCTTTCCCTGGTCAACCCAGGACGTTTATCTATGGAATTTTGAGCCTTATCTCTTGTGAGGACATCTTTTATACTCGTATAACAAGTTTAAACTTTTTTACGGTTTGAAGTATAGAAACTAATTTGTCACATCATCAAATTTTCCTACCTAATGTAAACTGCGAAGTAGTTAATAAAATAGGAAGTAGTTAAAGTGTCACATTAATTTCTCAATTAAAAACTTTAACAAATATTAATTTGTTCACACGTACATGTCGATGTCAAATTTGAACTTATAAATGTAAGAAAATATTACTATCAATTAAATTCACTCCAAACTTATATAAACTAGTCATAGCCCGCACGATGCGGCGGTACAGTGGTGATGGCGGCAGCGACCGGGGGGGTGGGGGTGGCAGCGGCGGTAGTAACGTAGTTATTAATATAAAAGTAATTGATATAAAGAATATTGTAGTTATTTTAAAAGTTAAGAGATATATGTTGTAAATAATTCTATTAAAAGTATTATAGGTATATTATGTGGAGATATTTAAATTAGTGAAAATGAGATGGGTAGTTTGTGGATAGATCAAGTTTTTTTTAAGAAAATTGAAGGGCCAAATGCTAGTTAAAATTAAAATATATAAATATAAAGAGTTATCGACACAAATCGACCATGTGGTTTACCCATTTTTCATCGATGAAATATAGTGAACATTAAATGCATACAACATATACATAAAATATATATACGACAACATAACTTGTGACCTGTTACTGATGTTTGATATCTCATGAAAATGGGTTATGGGTTTTCTTTATTTCTTTTCCAATGATGGGTCGCCGGAAATCATTAAGATTCACACTGCAACGCGGTGGCCAGACACGATCGTTCCGTCCGTGGGTGGCAATGCAAATGGGTAACCGGAATTCACCTAATAGATACTGGATCTCCTTCGTTTCGAAAAATCTTTATTCTTCTTCTTTTAATGATGATGATGATGTATGTATTGTTTTTATGATGGATCTTTGTATATATGTAACAATCTATTTGATCTATATATTTTCCAGGTGCAACATCAAATACTTACCAGAAGAGGTCAGTGGACTTTATAATCTACAAACCTTGTTGGTTCGTGGGTGCTATGAGCTTTCTAGCTTGCCAGTTAGTTTCGTAAAGCTAATCAACTTGCGACATCTTGATATGACTTGCACCCCATCATTGAAGAGGTTGCCTTTAGGGATTGGTGGGTTAACGAGTCTACAGACATTATCCAAGGTTATTATCGAAAAAGGTAATGGGTTTAATATATCTGATCTTAAGGGCCTACCTGATCTACAAGGTCAACTTTCCATTCAAGGTTTAGACAACGTAATAGATCCATTACAAGCAGACAATGCAAACTTACAGCAAAAGAAAGGCCTTGATAATTTGGAGTTGGAATGGAGTGTTTCTGAGAATCATAATATACAGTATGAAGTACTTGAAAGGCTCCGGCCACACAGTAAGTTGAAAAAACTGGATATTTTGTACTATGGTGGAATGAAATTTCCTAATTGGATTGGGGATCCCTCATTTGATCGATTATCAGAGCTTAGTTTAACGAATTGTGACAACTGTAGAGAACTACCAACACTTGGACGTCTAACTTCACTTACGAAGTTGAATTTGTCAAACTGTAGAAAATTGGTATCAGTGGGAGAGAAAGAGAATAGTGTGGGGAGTGGCATGGGGTCTCTTAAAGAATTGGGGCTTTCTGGTTGTGACATGCTCAAGAGTTACAATTGTCCAAATAGTGTTGAGAGGTTGGTTATAGTACATTGTTATTCAATGACATCGTTGACCTTTTCTAATATGCAAGAGGAGATCCCATCATCCTCTCTCAAGATTCTTAAGGTCATAGGCTGCGAGAGTTTCACATCAATTTCCCATATAGATTTACAAAGTCTCGCTTCTTTGGAAGAGCTGGAGATACGTGATTGTCCAAGTATGGAGGATTCATTTCCTTGTGTGTTATGGCCTCCTAACTTAAGAAGGCTAGTTATTGGAGAGTTAAATAAGCCCATGTCAGAGTGGGGGATTCAAAATTACCCGAAATCTCTTCATGTTCTATGGTTATTTGGAAAGAATTTGGTTTATAGAATATGAGGGATCAGAATCATCGTCATCATCTCCCGAGCTTACAAAGGCCTCAGAAGTGTATCGTAGGGCCCAAGCCCAAGATATTAGAGTTGGAAGCCCAAGTAATTAAAGTCGGTCATATGACCTAATTAGGGTTTAATTTGTGTATAAATATGGACGACTTGTATTACCCAAGATTAATCAAGAAATAATATTCTGTTTTACCTTTCATCGTTAACATGGTATCAGAGCCCTCAATGGGCTTCATCATCTACCTTTAAACCCTTTTTTTTCCGTTTGTATCACCTAAATCTATCCCTAAGCCACCATGGCCGATGAAGAGGCCGGCGGCTCCGGTAAAGATTTGGCATTACAATTAGCAAACCTGTTACAAAACAACAATCATCAATCACAACAACCCAAACTATCCGACAATCTCCAAATCAATTTAAAATTAAACAGTACCAATTACTCCTTATGGACCCGTATGATTCGAGTTGCCATAGGAGGCCGATCTAAACATCTTTTAACACACTTAACCGAAAAACCATCAGACAAATCAACAAGCAAAAGTTTTGAGTCATGGGAACAAGATGATCTGGTTGTGTTCTCGTGGCTCATTCAAAACATAGAACCAATAATTGCAGGAAATCTTACCGAATTCTCCACCGCAAAAGAACTCTGGGATGCTTTAACAATTACTTACAGCAGTGGGAGAGACAAGCTTCAATCTTTCAATCTACACATCAAGGCAAATGAACTCAAGCAAAGCAACAAGTCACTCGAAGATTTCTGGATCGAATTACAAGGCGTCTGGGGCGAGATCGATCGACAAGATCCAAACCCGATGACATGTTCTGAAGATATCAAAACATATAATAGGATCCGATCTGAACAAAAATTATTTCAATTTTTGAACGGATTAGATCAAAAGTTTGATTCAACAAAAAGGGAGATTCTTCGAACCGATCCTCTTCCGGCGGCTGAAATCGCGTATGCCACCATACGAAAAGAGGCCGCTCACCAAAGAATTTTGGGAGCAACCACCACTGATGTCGAAGGGGCACGAGGCATAGCCACCGGTTTGATGGTGAAAGAAGAAGAAGGGTTCGGTTTTGCCACCAAAAAGTTCAATCGGTTCAATGAGAAACAAAAACCCTTGATTAAAGATGATAAATCAGGTCTCTTTTGTGATGAATGTGGTATGGAAAGACATACCAAAGAACAGTGTTTCCAATTAGTGGGTTATCCAGAGTGGTGGACCGGAAACAAAAAGGGTCGACGGTATAACCCATCAGAGAAAAACAAATCTTCTACCGCTCGAACTAACTCCACCAAGGATGATAATAGTAGTAGTGGCCGGAGATCGGAGAAAGGATTTGGTGGAGTAGCGGCGGCTGAAGTTGCCGGTGATGGGGGTTTTTCGGTGGTTGAGGGTAAGAAGAGAGAAGATAAACTCTCAAAAATATCACAACCACACACATATGTGTGTCGATATCCAGAACCACAAATAAAACATAATATGGCAAATACTAATGGGTCGGGTAGTGGGCTCAAACATTTTTTTGGGCCCGAAAATAATTATGGGCCAAGCTCAATTGCTAAAGGTTTTATGACCCGATCTGGTCACTCTAACTCGGATGGATCTTGGATTTTCGATTGTGGTGCTACCGACACTATGACCTATGATTTATCTGATTTTTCAGTTTTTTCAAAACCAAGGAAAACCCATATTCGGGCTGCAAATAAAGGGAAAATGGATGTTATGAATGGAGGAACTGTTACAATTTCTCCAAACATAAATTTAACTAACTGTCTTTATGTTCCGTCTTTATCTCACAAACTTTTGTCAATCAGTCATGTGACAAAGGAACTGAATTGCTCAGTACTCATGCATCCAACCTTTTGTTTATTACAGGATATCAGGACGGGACGGATCATTGGGCGTGGCACTGAGAGAGAAGGACTGTATTATGTTGATGAAGTTACTGAAAGTGGGTCTGTCATGCTTGCTCATGGAACTAGTGAAAGAGAACAATGGCTATGGCATAGAAGATTGGGGCATCCGTCAGTTAGTTATTTGCATATTTTGTTTCCAAAACTTTTCCCGTTAAATAAAAAGATTGAATGTGAAACCTGCATTTTAGCAAAAAGTCATAGGCAATCTTTTAAACCTCGTAATAGTAGAGTTGACTTTCCTTTTTCTTTAGTTCATTCTGATGTATGGGGCCCTGCACCGGTTAGTGGAGGTCACAATTTTAAGTATTTTGTGATTTTTGTGGATGATTGCACCAGAATGACATGGATTTATTTCTTGAAAAATAAAGATGAGGTTTATGATAGATTTACTGTGTTCTACAACATGGTTCAAACACAGTTTCAGACAGCTATCAAAATTATGAGAACAGATAATGGTGGGGAGTATGTGAATTCACAAATGAATCTGTTTTTTCAATCCAAGGGAATAATCCATCAAACCACTTGTCCTCAAACCCCCGAACAAAACGGTGTGGCTGAAAGGAAAAATAGGATCCTTTTAGAGATAACTAGGGCTCTTATTATTGAATCCTTAGTTCCTAAAAGTTTTTGGCCTGAAGCCTTAGCCACTGCCACCTATTTAATCAATCGTCTTCCTACAAAGATTCTTGACATGAAAACCCCTTTGAAAGTACTCTCTGAATTTCATAAGCCACCATCAGTTCTTACTTTACCTACTAGAGTTTTTGGATGTACTGTTTTTGTTCATATTCCAAAATCATATCGTACCAAACTTGAACCATGTGCTGAAAAATGTGTCTTTGTGGGATATGGGGTTACTCAAAAGGGTATAGATGCTACAATCCTCATACTCGTCGTATGTTTACTACGATGAATTGTGATTTTTTGGAAACCAAGTATTTCTACTCTCAAGAACTCAGTAGTCAGGGGGAGGAACAAAGTGACACACTGAGTTGGCTTCAATATTCATCAGAAGGTCAACCAAGTTCTTCTACAACTGATAAAGATTCTCCAGATAAAGATTTACAGTCCTCCTCTCAAAGTGACAACCCGAGTCCAGACCTGATATCCGAGGTAAGTAATTTTGACCCAAGTCATACTTTGGATATTCCTGCTGATGAAATACAGGAAAATATAAATGGAGAGTCAGAAAATGTAGAAGAAGAAACCACAGAAAGTGTTCCAGAAAGATATGTTCTTCCACCACGCTCTACCAGAGGGATTCCTGCAAAGCGATACTCTCCAGAAAGACATTCTCGGTCTACTAAGTATCCGGTAGATAGCTTTGCTAATATTGTAGAAAGTTTTTTCTCCAAAGAGGCAAGAGCATTTGCAGCCAAATTATATTCTGAAGAGATCCCTTCAGGTGTAGAGCATGCTTTGAAGAATAAAAACTGGAAGGAGGCTATGGATAGTGAAATGGAGGCTCTTATTAAAAATGGTACATGGGAAAAGTGTGTCCTCCCAACAGGGAAAGATCCGGTAGGATGCAGGTGGATATATACCATCAAATATAAACCAAATGGGGATGTAGAAAGATACAAAGCAAGATTGGTTGCCAAAGGATACACTCAGACCTATGGCATTGACTATTCAGAAACCTTTTCTCCAGTTGCAAAGCTAGATACAATAAGGGTTCTTTTCTCAATAGCAGCAAATTTGGGTTGGCCCCTTCATCAATTTGATGTGAAGAATGCGTTCTTGCACGGGGAATTACAAGAAGAAGTGTACATGGAAGCTCCTCCAGGATTTGCTCACAGCTTTAAGAATGGAGAAGTTTGTAAGTTGAAAAAGGCCTTGTATGGGCTTAAACAATCACCCAGAGCATGGTTTGGAAGGTTCACTCTTGCTATGAAGAAATATGGATATCAACAAAGCAACTCAGATCACACGTTGTTTCTTCGTCATAGAGGGAATCTTGTGACATGTCTGATAATTTATGTTGATGACATGATTATAACAGGAAATGATGAAAAAGAGATTAATCAGCTAAGATCAGCTTTGTTTGCAGAATTTGAAATGAAAGATCTGGGAGATTTGAAGTATTTCCTTGGAATAGAAGTTTCAAGGTCTAAAGATGGAATTTTTATTTGTTAGAAGAAATATATTAGATCTTCTGGCAGAAACAGGAATGATTGATTGTAAGCCAGCAGATACACCCATGGTCATAAATCAGAAGTTGTTTGTGAAGACAGATGCTAAAGCTACTGATAAAGGAAGGTATCAAAGGTTGGTGGGGAAACTTATCTATTTGGCTCATACTCGTCCAGACATTGCATATGCTGTTGGAGATTGTCAGTCAGTTTATGCATCAACCTCAGGAAGATCATATGGATGCAGTTCTGCGAATCATTAGGTATCTCAAAGGGACTTCAGGTCATGGGGTGTTATTTAAGGCTAATGGTCACCTCAAAATTCAGTTGTATACAGACGCAGATTGGGCAGGAGATAAAGGTAATCGGAGGTCCACTTCAGGGTATTTCTCATTGGTAGGTGGTAACTTGGTTACATGGAAAAGTAAAAAACAGAAAGTTGTCTCCTTGTCTAGTGCTGAAGCTGAGTTTAGAGGTATAGCTAGAGGCCTAGCAGAAGCTTTGTGGTTGAAGAAGCTGGTGTCTGAAATAGGTTTTGCACCTAAAGAAAGTATTCAAATCATGAGTGATAATGAAGCTGCTATCCAGATCTCAGAAAATCCAGTTCAACATGATAGAACCAAGCATGTGGAGGTTGATCGTCACTTCATAAAAGAAAAATTGGAAAATGGAATTATCAAGTTACCGTTTGTAAAGTCTGAAGACCAGCTGGCTGATATTCTAACTAAAGCAGTGGGAACCTCTATGTTTCATAAGTGTCTAAGCAAGTTGAATTTCGGAAATCCCGATATTCAACTTGAGGGGGAGTGTTAGAATATGAGGGATCAGAATCGTCGTCATCATCTCCCGAGCTTACAAAGGCCTCAGAAGTGTATCGTAGGGCCCAAGCCCAAGATATTAGAGTTGGAAGCCCAAGTAATTAAAGTCGGTCATATGACCTAATTAGGGTTTAATTTGTGTATAAATATGGACGAGCTTGTGTATTACCCAAATGTATCAAGAAATATAATATTAATCTCTTATGTTGTTATTTGGAAAGAATTCAGGAGTGGTTTCATTTGGAGTGGAAGAAGATCATGCAACGAATACTAATAATAGTTCCACACGTTTTCTTCTTCCGGCATCACTAATTTCTCTTGGAATTCAGGATTTTATCGAGGTGGAATCACTTTCAGAGGTCTTACAACACTTCCCTTGCCTTGAACAACTTTCTTTTGATAATTGCCCAAAGCTTAGAGATGTGCCAGAAACCACTTCATCTTTGAAAGTGTCTATGATGACCTATTAATTCCATGGTGATATTTCATCTCCAATGTCTTATATAATTTTTGATCATGTGTTCATAAAAGTCCTTGAGATGTTCCATACAATTCCTCAAAGAAGGACGGTTACTTGGAACTCAACTCTGTTAATTTCTGTTTATATATAATGTTTTGGGGAAATCGTCAGTTTTTGTGTTCATTTTTTACTGCAGCTGATTCTGTTTATAACTAATGTCGTCTCCAAGTAACTTTTGACTGAACTATCCTCTCTGTTTCTATTTTATTATATTCATTTTTATCTGTGCCTAGCACCAACAAATTTCTGACCCAGTTTCTAAGAATGAAAGATGTGAAGTCCATTGACGAGTATGCGTGCAAGTTGTCCACTATGGTCTCGAAGTACAACTGTGTGGGTGCAGCACTCGAGAATGAGGATTTGTTAAGAAAACCATTTGACATGGTGACTGAAAAATATAGATGGATGCTGTTTGATGAAGCAACAGGTCGTCTAAAGGCCACGACAGAAAACGCCTTGATGTTCTCCAGAGTACTAATTGACACCCATATGTAAATTAATAATTATGACATGTCACTAGCTAATTGCCTCATTGTATGTAAAATAGATTAAACATTTAACTTCTTATTCATTTCTATTATTTGAAAAATAGTACAGTTACAACCTAGAGCAACATGAACTTATTGATACACAAAAGGCAATTGTCTGATATGTATTTTTTTTTTTTGAACGGCAAATTTGGGCTCAGCGGCATGCCTCTTCATATACCCAACTCCAATTCCAGAGGAAACCCATTATGGGAAAACCCCTGTCTCCATTCCTGGGAGCATTTTGCTCACACCAGGATTTGAACCCAAGACCTCTCAGTCTCAGGCTCCACCATATACCAATCCATCTATTGATGATTGGTATTGTCTGATATGTATTAAGAAAGTCTCTGGATATATAATGAGTCAATTTAGTGTAAGACTATAACCATGCTTGCAGTAGCCCTTTATTTTACATCAACTTAAGATTGAGTTTCCAGCATGTTTACGATTTTTATGTGACCAAGTTGACCTCCAAGTTAATTTCATGCTAATGAATGGAAGAAACCTCTCATAAAATATCAAAACTAGTCATCGATCATCGGGACACCTCACTTGGACATAACCCCCAGCTTAAACCCCAACAATTAACAAAGAAGCTACTTCGGAATTACTCTATACGTACATACAACTGAGATACGCATAGCACACTACCAGCTGACTCATTTATTGAAAACAATCCTTTGTCAACCCTTTAGTGAGCCCAACATATATACCGTTTTCTCATACTGAAGCATAATTTAAAGCTTCAATTATTGCATTCATAGCTTGTTAGATGAGTACGTTTAATTGAGAATATCATATCCGATCCAACTTTTGACAGTTAATTAGCAGCGAGACATTTGAGTACTGTTTCGATCACGGACACGCCCTTGAGTTTGCGATACTTGATAAATTAGAGCAAACGTACGTAGTGATAGGTTTCAGTTGTTATGGGGAGCACAAGTACTCTTCATATGTACGTATATATGCTGCCTAATCGGGTATCGCCATAATTGTTTCTAAAACCTTTCCCTGGTCAACCCAGGACGTTTATCTATGGAATTTTGAGCCTTATCTCTTGTGAGGACATCTTTTATACTCGTATAACAAGTTTAAACTTTTTTACGGTTTGAAGTATAGAAACTAATTTGTCACATCATCAAATTTTCCTACCTAATGTAAACTGCGAAGTAGTTAATAAAATAGGAAGTAGTTAAAGTGTCACATTAATTTCTCAATTAAAAACTTTAACAAATATTAATTTGTTCACACGTACATGTCGATGTCAAATTTGAACTTATAAATGTAAGAAAATATTACTATCAATTAAATTCACTCCAAACTTATATAAACTAGTCATAGCCCGCACGATGCGGCGGTACAGTGGTGATGGCGGCGCGACCGGGGGGGTGGGGGTGGCAGCGGCGGTAGTAACGTAGTTATTAATATAAAAGTAATTGATATAGAAGAAAATATTGTAGTTATTTTAAAGGTTAAGGGATATATGTTGTAAATAATTCTATTAAAAGTATTATAGGTATATTATGTGGAGATATTTAAATTAGTGAATACATGAGACGGGTAGTTTGGGACTTTGGGTAGATCAAGTTCTTTTTTAAGAAAATTGAAGGGCCAAATGCTAGTTAAAATTAAAATATATAAATATAAAGAGTTATCGACACAAATCGACCATGTGGTTTACCCATTTTTCATCGATGAAATATAGTGAACATTAAATGCATACAACATATACATAAAATATACATACGGCAACATAACTTGTGACCTGTTAGTGATGTTTGATATCTCATGAAAATGGGTTATGGGTTTTCTTTATTTCTTTTCCGATGATGGGTCGCCGGAAATCATTAAGATTCACACTGCAACGCGGTGGCCAGACCCGATCATTCCAGTCGTGGGTGGCAACACAATGGGTACCAGAATTCACCTAATAGATACTGGATCTCCTTCGTTTCGAAAAATCTTTATTCTTCTTCTTTTAATGATGATGATGATGTATGTATTGTTTTTATGATGGATCTTTGTATATATGTAACAATCTATTTGATCTATATAGATATAGATCTGGATATAAATATCGATCGGAGGTATGGTGGTCGGATTTTATAGATATGGCGGTTGGCTGATAGTGGCGGCTAACACCGTCGCTGGTGGTGGGGCTATGGCGGTTGGTTGGTGGCGGCGGCTATGGTGTGGGTTTTTCCGGCCACCACCACAATCCCCACTGGTTTACGGATTGGATGGGAATCTTTATGGACTCTTGGTGGTTACGTGGTATAGATTGATACAGGTATACATATAGATTAATATTACGAGTAAATGGCCATGGGAAAGTTGATCGAAGAAAACGGTTTGGATCTGTGTACGGAAGAAGTTTGTTCTGGTGGGGTGTATGTAATATGTATGTAATATATGTAAGTGTATGTAATATGTATGTCTGCACTCACCATTTACATTTACATTCCTTTTTGAGTGGTATATAACTTTTTTGGATTAAAGTTCATCTTTAGGTTAGGTGGAGGAAGAAGAAAATAAGAAAAGAAAAAAAAAAGTCAAGTTTGGTCCTTTAGGGATGAAATAGACTAGAATACCCTTTATGTGAGGGTGTTAACGAAGGTGAGATAACGGTCAACAAGTCAAAGGACCAAATAGGAACCTTATCCTCCTATAAAGGATTGACCTTGAGATTTCGGATCTTCATGGATGAAACTTGATTATTTGGGTAAACCACAGGGACGATTTGTGTCGATAACTCAAATATAAATGTAAACATCTTATACAACTATATCTAAGGACAATTCTGTTAATATTTTCTTCAAACGTAAAAAGAACATGTAATGAAATTAAAAATAGATTTGGTGTAGTAATAGTGAAAAATGAAAAAAAATATATATATATATATAATAAAAATTGAAACGTGTATTTTAAAAATAGCTAGAGTTATGCCCGCGCGATGCGGCGGTGTAATGATGACGGTGGTGGCGATGACGTGGTGGTGGCGCGGCGGTGGCTGTGGTGGCGTCGATGGTGGCGGCGGCGATGGTGGCGCGGCGGTGGTGGCGGCGGCGATTGGTGGCGGCGGCGATTGGTGGTGTTGACGGCGGTGAGTAGTGTGGGTTATTAATGTAATGTGGTTTTGATGAATTGTTAGAAAGTTAAAAATGTTATTTGCAGTATAGATATAGATAGATAGTATAGATATAGATATATAGTATCTATTTACATTAATAGGGTTTAGTATCCCGTAGTGTAAGCAACTTTGCAACTTTTCCTATTGTATGTAAGTATCAAAAATTTTGTACATTGTATGTAAGTATCTCGCTAAATTGAACACTTAATGTAAAATTTTTACGTTGACCAATCAAAAACTTCTACGTGGGTAGCTCATATGGTTGCCACGTATACATTTTTACATTAAGCGTTCAATTTAGCGAGATACATACATACAATGTTCAAACTTTTTGATGCATACACACATTAGAAAAAGTTTCAAAGTTACTTACACTCCAAGATACTTAACCCAATAAAAATAATAGCCCCCCATGTTGAAAGTTACATGGGGGGAATGTCTAAACTACCATCCACAAAAAAACTCTTCCATTTTCTACACACACATCCCTCTCTCAATATATATATCTCTCTTTCTTTTATTTGTACCATGTTAATGTTATACGCTGCAACGCGTGAGTACCATGCTACTAGACATAGGTAATAATGTGATTTCATCCGCGTAGATTATGTATAAAGAAACCAAGAAAAGGGTGGGGCATAAAGAGTAACTTAATTAGCTTGTTCACAAACCTGCCTCTTTCCTGGTAATTTCTTCTTACTTTCCTCCCAAGTTATATATTTGTATACACATACATACATATATATATAAATGGCCTTCTCTATCATTTTTCTTAATTAGTCATAACTAGTAGCAATTTGGAAGAAAAAAAATACACCCATGATGGACTATCCAACATTATTTCAACAGAATCAAGCAAACAGCAATAATAAGAAGAAAAGAAGATTACATAACAATGGTACTGATCAATATTGTCTTGTAATAAGGTCATCATCAGAAATGGAAGAAGCTGCTTTACATCTGATTTTACTTAGTCAACAATCTTGTAGCCATATAGATGATCATAATCATAATGGGGAAGGATTTAAAAGGTTGAAAAAGAAGAAACAAGAAAATGATTATGAAGTAGGACAAGGCGTTTTCGTCCAAAATCAAAACAACGAGGCTTCAAATCCAACTTCATCTACTACGGAAGAAGCTACAAAATCCGGATCATCATGGGTGGAAGACGTCGAGGACAATGATCAACCACTTCCGCGGTATCCTCAGCTTCCAATTCGATTGCGATCCATACTTGATCTTTATAGCACCACTAACCCAATCTAATATATGATCGATGAATGCATATTATACGTTTAGTATGCTTTTATATTTCCTCTTACATATATCTGTTGCTTGTTTATTTCATTTACTTTCACCATAAGCTATGTTTATTGAATATAAACATCCACAACAGAACCCAAAATATACAGATTTTATGCAATTTGTGAAATTCTGCTGACCAAAGTTAATCGATGATCATATTGAGAGTTAATTTTCAGTTACGTTTTAGTTTAACCATAACAACACGTACAGATTTGAGTCACAACATACGAAATGCCACATTTGTTTTCTTATTTTTTATTTTGGAATGGTGATTTCTCACTAGGGTGATATGTGTCATTCTGGGTAGATTATATTGTTTTAACCAGGTCTGAAGTATATATAGGTTTATGGTTCCAGGTAAAATTAAAAAAAGTATTAAAGTAAAACAAATAAAACAATAGGTTTCTTTTCACTGAAAATCACCATGCATCATGAAAATGATTGTGCATCAATATATATACTTGTGATTCGAATCACAGAGAGGACATGTCATTGCTGTAGATATTCAGCAAGGACAATGGCACATTTAGCAAAGACTTTTGTCCTTGCTAAAAGTCGATTTTCTTGTAGTGTTCGTGAATCAATTTTACCATGATCTAAGGATCAAGATCTTGTCTTATTTTTTTATACCTTAATACTTGTTTTACAATAACTAACCGTTTGTTTAGTGTAACTATTATTAAACAAAAAATAGAAACAATTGAATGAAATTAGATATATTGATATCTCCAATTACACGTTTTGGGACAACGACCACCAAAAGTTCTATAGATGACTTTTAATTCGATCTTCCATATGACATATCGACTACCACGTACATTAAACTCGTATTGTATGCATGGTCAAGATCGATGTTATCGTCTTCAATACATATGGGATATATGCTTGATGCATAAGATAGAAAAGCTTTGAGAACTTGAGTTACTTGAGCTAATAATATTTTTATAAGCGCCTAAAGAAGGTCATGGTCTCATGGGTCGAATCCATATATGGGGGTTTTGGTTAAAATATACAAACACAAAAGCGATCTTAATAGATATAGACAAATGATATATAATACCCATTTTTCTCGAACCTTTACTTTTTAACGCAATTATCATTATCATTATTATATGTGAGTGATATTAAGCTCTCTAAAATCGGAAAATTAATCTTTTTTTGAGAAATTTCAAAGTCAAGTTGGAGGCTTGGAGCCCTTCATAATGGCTTTTTTTGGTACCAAAGTTTGTCTAAACCACCTAAGGTAATTAAAACCCATACAATTGTCTATTGGTCGAAATGTTTTGAGACTTTGCAGTTTGCTTGCAGACTCCATAACTCTTCCCAAATACAAAATATATGTCAATTCATCTAAATCTATGCAATGTCGTATGTGTTACTCAGCTAACGACATGGTTAGTTTCTAGTCAAATACAAAAGGAAATCACACAGTAGTACAGTACATAATAAGACTAAAAAAGTTAATTAATGATAAACAGTATTATTCAAAAGTTTGACCATGAAATGCTATGGTTTGAATTGAATTACACTTTGAGAATGGGCCGGCCGGGGTTCAATTTAAGGTCTCGAGCTACTTACTACTTAAGTTGACTAAATTAACAGAAAAAAATAGTCAACATTAATTTTTATAATGTAATATATAAATATATATAAAATGCACGTTTGTCATTTTAAATGCTTAGAGAAACAAGCCATATGCAAAAATATTATATATTGGGCCTTGCCGTACCAACCCAATGGGGTAAAGACTGTAAGAATTTACAGATCCAAAACAACATCCAAATTCCAATAACCCAAACCAAAAAGAAACCGCCATAAAAGTTTTAAAATATATTACAAATGAAACAAAAGCACAACACGTAACCCACTAATTGGCCCCACCGCCATTAACCCATACGTCGGTGTTAAAGCTGACGTGTCTCCAACTTTCTGTATATATAAATAGAAAACTAAAAAATAAAATACAGTTACTTAAATTCATTCCCGTTAGCTTTCCACCAATCCAAACAAACCAAAAAAAGAAAAATATCTATTATCTAACTCTTTCGTTACATGGAGGGAAAAAAATCTAAACCTAAACAACATCCTGAAAAAAAATCCAGATTCACCGAACCTGAGATGGAAGCAGCGTTACAGCTGATCCAGCTCAGCGGTGAATCTGACTTGGATATTAATTTATCTAGGGAGGTTTTGATGGACAAAAGGAAAAGAAAGGGAGCTTGTGATCATGATGAAAGCCAAGGAAGTACGGCCAGTAGTATTTCGGATGTTACGTCGGCCCCAACGAGATTATTATCAAGTGTTTCGAGATTCGTAGCGGAGGACGATGATGATGGCAAGTGTAGCAAGAGACGGAAGAAGAAGAAGTTTCGGTCTATTGTTGAGATTTATAATATAAGTAGAAAGGTCATTTGATAACTGTTTTAGACTTTTAATTAGTTGTACGGGGTTTGTTTTTGTAAATTATGATCATCATCTATATATACAAATCTATATTTAATGTACTCGTAGTTAACGACTGAGTTATATAAGATTAATTATTTATCATGTTTGAATGTATAAAGTTTTTTTTTTTGAATGTTGATCGAGTGATTGGTAACGATTTTAAGTTATGAATATGATGGCGTGGGATAGAAGCTGATATACTGCTTAAGAACCTGGCTTTGAATTGAATATGAAAACAAACGTACACCGTGTTATATAATAAGGAGTAATAAATTTTGTTGAGAAAATATATAGTATATATATCAAGTTTGACAAATATGTAAAACAGGAAATTCACGCCATGACTAATGTAACTGATAAAGATATATGTGTAAATCTGGTGTCCCAGTTTGAAGTGCTGATATATAATTTTGAATAAATTAACTTGACTATAATTATGTATCATATAAATCAAAGAAGGTGTTTATGTAGAATGAAAAATAAATTTAATAATAAGTCAACACTTTTACCAAAGCTTGTAAACAATGGAACTTATTTTCGTTTTGTCTGTTTCAGAGGATTGGATTATTAAAAATGAAAAAAGAAAAAGCCGTTCTAACAAAAAAAAAAAATTTGAAGAAAATAAATAAAATTATTAGTTTCTTACTCGTTAAATAATGTCAACGTAATTTGCCTAGAAATAAGGATAAACAACAAAGTACAATATTACATTAATCGTACAACTGTAGCCTCTAGAACTTTAATTGGTAGGATGATTAGCACCATTGTCAAAGAGAAAATGAATGGAAAGAGTTGGGTGAAAGAACGGTTGTCAGTTGTCACTTAATTGTCAGGACTCAGGAGGTACGGGATAACATGAAAGGTTAAGATGAATTGATAGTAAAACCGTAAAAAGATGATAGTTGGGTTCTATTTCTTTTCGTTTATATGTTTTTGTTATCTTTCATTCTATTTTGATTGTGTATATTATGGGATATTTGATTGTGTATATTTATCATGTTTGAATGTATAAAGTTTTTTTTTTTTTTTTTTTTTTTTTTTTTTTTTTTTTTTTTTTTTTTTTTTTTTTTTTTTTTTTTTTTTTTTTTTTTTTTTTTTTTTTTTTTTTTTTTTTTTTTTTTTTTTTTTTTTTTTTTTTTTTTTTTTTTTTTTTTTTTTTTTTTTTTTTTTTTTTTTTTTTTTTTTTTTTTTTTTTTTTTTTTTTTTTTTTTTTTTTTTTTTTTTTTTTTTTTTTTTTTTTTTTTTTTTTTTTTTTTTTTTTTTTTTTTTTTTTTTTTTTTTTTTTTTTTTTTTTTTTTTTTTTTTTTTTTTTTTTTTTTTTTTTTTTTTTTTTTTTTTTTTTTTTTTTTTTTTTTTTTTTTTTTTTTTTTTTTTTTTTTTTTTTTTTTTTTTTTTTTTTTTTTTTTTTTTTTTTTTTTTTTTTTTTTTTTTTTTTTTTTTTTTTTTTTTTTTTTTTTTTTTTTTTTTTTTTTTTTTTTTTTTTTTTTTTTTTTTTTTTTTTTTTTTTTTTTTTTTTTTTTTTTTTTTTTTTTTTTTTTTTTTTTTTTTTTTTTTTTTTTTTTTTTTTTTTTTTTTTTTTTTTTTTTTTTTTTTTTTTTTTTTTTTTTTTTTTTTTTTTTTTTTTTTTTTTTTTTTTTTTTTTTTTTTTTTTTTTTTTTTTTTTTTTTTTTTTTTTTTTTTTTTTTTTTTTTTTTTTTTTTTTTTTTTTTTTTTTTTTTTTTTTTTTTTTTTTTTTTTTTTTTTTTTTTTTTTTTTTTTTTTTTTTTTTTTTTTTTTTTTTTTTTTTTTTTTTTTTTTTTTTTTTTTTTTTTTTTTTTTTTTTTTTTTTTTTTTTTTTTTTTTTTTTTTTTTTTTTTTTTTTTTTTTTTTTTTTTTTTTTTTTTTTTTTTTTTTTTTTTTTTTTTTTTTTTTTTTTTTTTTTTTTTTTTTTTTTTTTTTTTTTTTTTTTTTTTTTTTTTTTTTTTTTTTTTTTTTTTTTTTTTTTTTTTTTTTTTTTTTTTTTTTTTTTTTTTTTTTTTTTTTTTTTTTTTTTTTTTTTTTTTTTTTTTTTTTTTTTTTTTTTTTTTTTTTTTTTTTTTTTTTTTTTTTTTTTTTTTTTTTTTTTTTTTTTTTTTTTTTTTTTTTTTTTTTTTTTTTTTTTTTTTTTTTTTTTTTTTTTTTTTTTTTTTTTTTTTTTTTTTTTTTTTTTTTTTTTTTTTTTTTTTTTTTTTTTTTTTTTTTTTTTTTTTTTTTTTTTTTTTTTTTTTTTTTTTTTTTTTTTTTTTTTTTTTTTTTTTTTTTTTTTTTTTTTTTTTTTTTTTTTTTTTTTTTTTTTTTTTTTTTTTTTTTTTTTTTTTTTTTTTTTTTTTTTTTTTTTTTTTTTTTTTTTTTTTTTTTTTTTTTTTTTTTTTTTTTTTTTTTTTTTTTTTTTTTTTTTTTTTTTTTTTTTTTTTTTTTTTTTTTTTTTTTTTTTTTTTTTTTTTTTTTTTTTTTTTTTTTTTTTTTTTTTTTTTTTTTTTTTTTTTTTTTTTTTTTTTTTTTTTTTTTTTTTTTTTTTTTTTTTTTTTTTTTTTTTTTTTTTTTTTTTTTTTTTTTTTTTTTTTTTTTTTTTTTTTTTTTTTTTTTTTTTTTTTTTTTTTTTTTTTTTTTTTTTTTTTTTTTTTTTTTTTTTTTTTTTTTTTTTTTTTTTTTTTTTTTTTTTTTTTTTTTTTTTTTTTTTTTTTTTTTTTTTTTTTTTTTTTTTTTTTTTTTTTTTTTTTTTTTTTTTTTTTTTTTTTTTTTTTTTTTTTTTTTTTTTTTTTTTTTTTTTTTTTTTTTTTTTTTTTTTTTTTTTTTTTTTTTTTTTTTTTTTTTTTTTTTTTTTTTTTTTTTTTTTTTTTTTTTTTTTTTTTTTTTTTTTTGATCATCACGTGCTTTACTGCTTTGCTATTAATCTTTTTTATTTACGATAAAACTCAAAGATGAAATTCTCTTTTTTGGGCCCCTATGAACAATGAGCCCTAGGCTTGAGCCTAGCTTTCCTACCCCAAGAGCCGGCCATGAGATAGAGTTAGGCGGTGGCGCGGCGCTTTGAAAATATCTCTCAAACTAATACAATTTCTTATGTAAGTTTTCATTTCAAACTTTAAATCAATATAGTTTTTTTCATTCTGGCTCTTTCCAATCTAGCAAGCAATCGATCTTTTTTAGTATCTAATTCTTGTTCCGTTTTCGCTCATAAGCATTAACGTGGTCGTGACAAAGACACATTTGAGGTGATGCCATTGATTTGAAATTTTGAAGGTCAATAGGCTTAAATAACAATTGACTAATCACTAAAATACCTTAATAATTAAATCATATATATTTAATTATAACTTAATTCAAAATAATAGAACGAAATGCATTTTTGGTCCCTGTGGTATCACACCATTTGCAAGTTTCATACAAACGTGTGCAAGGTGGTGTTTGTGGCCCCTGCGGTATCACACCAATTGCATCATTGGTCCAAAACTAACTTGTCGTTTGTTTTTCTACGTTAGTGAAGCCATGTGCGAGTCATGTGATGGATAGATTAGTCATTTACACCCATTTAACCCCAAATAACTAATCTGTCATCTTTTTCCCGGCCTTTAACCCTAAATTAAAAAGCACCCCATTAAATGATCAAAACACTTTCCATTTTTTTATTATCAAAATTATACAATTCCACCCACTTTATTGTTTTATCATAAACATAAAATAATTATCATTCATTTTCCAAATTTATACAAAGTCAAATAGATCTCCCATCTATTTCCAGAAAAAATCTTGATTAGGAAAAGAAAAAAAAAACTATGCAGATCTATATTTCTATTCATATCTTTCTTTCAAATTCATAAAATATCTAACTGGATCTAAACCACCACTGGCGAAAATCACATTCACCCGACCACCACAACCGCCGGACTTCATAGCCACCGACTACTTAGTTCTAAACAAAAAAAAGAGTTAAATGCAAGAACGGTCCCCGTGGTTTGTCATTTTTTGCAACGGCAGTCCCTCTCTTGATTTTTTAGCAACGGTGGTCCCTGAATACATGTTTCAGTTGCAACGGCAGTCCCTCTCTAACGGATCCGTTAATTAGTGTCGTTAAGTTTGTCACGTGAGTAGCACGTGAGGGGTATTAATGTCCTTTTACCTACACAAACATAGGGTGTTCAAAAGTATCCGTATCCGACCCTGCAATCTAAAAATCCGATCTGATTTTATCTGAAAAGTCAGATATTGGAACTTCGGATATCCTAAATTTGGGATCCGGATAATGATTTTTGAAAATCTCGGGCATTCGAATATATCCAAGAATATTCGAAAAGTTTGGATATTGAAATTCACTATGCGAAAGTTCGAATATCCAAAAATCGGATAGTTGAAACTTGGATATCCCCCCAAAATTTCGGATATTCGAAATTTCGGATAAAGGATTTAATATCCGAACATATTCAAAATTTTGGATGTTCGAAGTTTTTGGATATCCGAAGTATCCAAATTTTAGAAAAAAAATAAATAAATATCCTAGATATTTTCGTATATTGAGACTAAGTTTCAAGATATTTTCGTAAAGTTTAGAATATTTTCGGATATTGAAATTAATCTTTTTCGATATTTTTTTGACATTTTCGGATATTTTCGGATTTAAGAAAAAAAATATTGAAATTCTTAAACTTTTCAAAAGTCACTATCCGAATTTAAGTTTGAAATATAGGATATCCGACTTTTCGAAGAAAATCCGGATCAGAATTTCTGATAACAGGTTCGGATATAGATAGTTTTGAACATCCTTAGGTTTGTGTAGGTTGAAAGACATTAATACCCCTCACGTGCTACTCACATGGGAAACTTAACGACAGTAATTAACGGATCCGTTAGAGAAGGACTGTCGTTGCAACTGAAACATGTCTTCAGGGACCATCGTTGCTAAAAATTCAAGAGAGGGACAACCTTTGCAAAAACTTACAAACCACAGGGACCATTTTTGCATTTAACTAAAAAAAAAAAAAAAAAAAAAAAAAAAAAAAAAAAAAAAAAAAAAAAAAAAAAAAAAAAAAAAAAAAAAAAAAAAAAAAAAAAAAAAAAAAAAAAAAAAAAAAAAAAAAAAAAAAAAAAAAAAAAAAAAAAAAAAAAAAAAAAAAAAAAAAAAAAAAAAAAAAAAAAAAAAAAAAAAAAAAAAAAAAAAAAAAAAAAAAAAAAAAAAAAAAAAAAAAAAAAAAAAAAAAAAAAAAAAAAAAAAAAAAAAAAAAAAAAAAAAAAAAAAAAAAAAAAAAAAAAAAAAAAAAAAAAAAAAAAAAAAAAAAAAAAAAAAAAAAAAAAAAAAAAAAAAAAAAAAAAAAAAAAAAAAAAAAAAAAAAAAAAAAAAAAAAAAAAAAAAAAAAAAAAAAAAAAAAAAAAAAAAAAAAAAAAAAAAAAAAAAAAAAAAAAAAAAAAAAAAAAAAAAAAAAAAAAAAAAAAAAAAAAAAAAAAAAAAAAAAAAAAAAAAAAAAAAAAAAAAAAAAAAAAAAAAAAAAAAAAAAAAAAAAAAAAAAAAAAAAAAAAAAAAAAAAAAAAAAAAAAAAAAAAAAAAAAAAAAAAAAAAAAAAAAAAAAAAAAAAAAAAAAAAAAAAAAAAAAAAAAAAAAAAAAAAAAAAAAAAAAAAAAAAAAAAAAAAAAAAAAAAAAAAAAAAAAAAAAAAAAAAAAAAAAAAAAAAAAAAAAAAAAAAAAAAAAAAAAAAAAAAAAAAAAAAAAAAAAAAAAAAAAAAAAAAAAAAAAAAAAAAAAAAAAAAAAAAAAAAAAAAAAAAAAAAAAATAACACACGAATGAAAAAATAAAAAGAAACTATATATATAATAAAAAAAAAACACAAAACTGATAAAAAAAAAAAAAAAAAAAAAAAACGTTAGAGAAGGACTGTCGTTGCAACTGAAACATGTCTTCAGGGACCATCGTTGCTAAAAATTCAAGAGAGGGACAACCTTTGCAAAAACTTACAAACCATAGGGACCATTTTTGCATTTAACTAAAAAAAAATGAACCAGCAATCCACCACCGGAGGTGATGATGGAGATTATGATGTTGGGGAAGATAGATAAATCGGTGTAAATGACCAAATTCAAAGCTGTCGGAATCGTATTTTTGTTATCTACAATCTCTGACAGTAACCGTTGCCGGAAATCTCCACCACCGTCGCTGGAAAACCAAAACACCCATAAAGGTACAAATTTTCAATCCGAATCTTTTGGGGTTTTAAAATCCGACCTCAAGACGTTTAAGCAAAAACCCCGCCGTTAGATCTGAGCGTATAGGTGTCATGAGACTCTAGTTAAAATTTTATTGACGGTTCACTCTCTGGGAAATTGCCGATCTTTGCAACTGATTACAACAAAAATGGGATTTTCACTCTTTTTTCACTCTTTTTTTTTCTTTGGAAAACTTATCATCTATCAAGCATTATCTTAAAATTAGTATAATGGGTGTTTATTATTGTGAGGTTGATTTAGATAGATATAGAAAAGATTGGATACATAAGAATGTTTTAAGAGTTGTGTTGGAATGAATATTGCAAATAGAATCTGAAAAAGATTAAAGTAGATCTGGGGTGATTTGTGTTTGATGGAAGTGTAAAAAGTAAGGGATGAGTTGAATATTAATTAGAAAGAACGATTTTGACCCTCACATGAGCGGCACATGGCTTTACTGACGGAGAAAAACAAACGGAAAGTTAGTTTTGGACCAAGGATGCAACTGGTGTGATACCACAGGGGCCACAAACACCACTTTACACACGTTTGTATGAAACTTGCAAATTGTGTGATACCACAGGGACCAAAAATGCATTTTGTTATAATTTAATTTCTATAACTAATTTCTTTAAACGTTTTAAACGAGTCCCACAAATTATAAGTTTTATATCTTCTATGATTATGATATTTAAAAACGAGGGGGATTTTTCTCCTTTATTTCTATAAACTGTTGGCATGCGTTTGGGCTGTAACTTATGGAGTTTGTTGGGTCAATATTTTTTTTTAACAATATATAGTATTTACACGTATTGGGCTCCCTTTTCAAAGAGTGTCCCTCTTGGCCCGATTAAATTGAAAAGCAATAAACATATTTTCACTTAGTTATTTATTTCTGTTTACCTTTTTGAAATGAAACTTAACATGTAAAATGTCTAACGAATATTTTGGTTTTTATAAAGTTCAATAACAAACTGTTTAATTTACAAATATAACCATTAAGCTTTCAAAAGTATTGTATATATATATTGTTTCCGGTGCATTAAAATTTTAACTAATCTTCCATTTGAATTTTGTTTTGATCACAACTGTATAAAATAGCCCATTAAAAGCGGAGAGATGGTTATTGATTTATCCAAACGTGGGTTAAATACAAGTATGTGTTTGAATTATGGATAACTCATACGGTTCAACATGAGTTTAGAAAGAGGGTCTTGAGTTGACCGAATCAAATGGGAACATGGGATAATGTTGGCTTAAAAGTTGGAGTCGTTTGTTACAAGAGGGTGTACATGGGTTTAATTTTGCATGTGTTTATATTTTTTTTTTCATTATAAATACGAGTATGTAATTTTACTTTTATTTGTACTCTCAATATCAATTGCAGTACGAGGGTTTTTTTCCACTTTTTACATACTCACATATATTATATATCAAGGTCAATTCGGTTGATAAAAGACATTAGTGAAGAGAAACCTATTGTTTTATTTGTTTTACTTTAATACTTGTTTTATTTTACCTAAAACCTATACATATATATATATATATATATATATATAGTATAATATGATATAAATAATACAATAATAATATATAAATATATTTTTTGTATCTATATATATATATATATATATATATATATATATATATATATATATATATATATATATATATATATATATATATATATATATATATATATATATATATATATATATATATATATATATATATATATATATATATATATATATATATATATATATATATATATATATATATATATATATATATATATATATATATATATATATATATATATATATATATATATATATATATATATATATATATATATATATATATATATATATATATATATATATATATATATATATATATATATATATATATATATATATATATATATATATATATATATATATATATATATATATATATATATATATATATATATATATATATATATATATATATATATATATATATATATATATATATATATATATATATATATATATATATATATATATATATATATATATATATATATATATATATATATATATATATATATATATATATATATATATATATATATATATATATATATATATATATATATATATATATATATATATATATATATATATATATATATATATATATATATATATATATATATATATATATATATATATATATATATATATATATATATATATATATATATATATATATATATATATATATATATATATATATATATATATATATATATATATATATATATATATATATATATATATATATATATATATATATATATATATATATATATATATATATATATATATATATATATATATATATATATATATATATATATATATATATATATATATATATATATATATATATATATATATATATATATATATATATATATATATATATATATATATATATATATATATATATATATATATATATATATATATATATATATATATATATATATATATATATATATATATATATATATATATATATATATATATATATATATATATATATATATATATATATATATATATATATATATATATATATATATATATATATATATATCATTGGCATATATATATATCTATATATATATATATATATATATATATATATATATATATATATATATATATACTACTATGATAACGAGAAACAGAGGCTTTTAACTTGATAATAGGTTGTTAAATAAAATGTGGAAAAGGTCATAAGGTATTGAGTCTGTTGACCGAGTTTGAAGGGAAGTAGAACGGTTATTTTGGAGTTTCCTAATGAATTGGTAAATAGGATATAGTGCTTTTGGAGTGGTAATATGTTTTCCTTATGAATTGGTAATATGTTTGCCTATATACCGTAAGACTTTTTGGAGTAGGATGGAATCATAGAGAATGGAAATGTAATAGAGAATGAAAATAATGGGAAAGAGAATGAGTATATGGAAAGAGAATATATTCAGTTGTTTGGTAGTAACAGAGAATGAACATAAGAGAAATACAAAAAAATAAACAAAATTAATTAAAAAAATATCAAAAAAATATACATAACTTAATAATTTTATACTTTAAGAAATATATATAAATAAGACATAAACTCCATCAACAAAAAAAAAAAAAAAAAAAAAACCATTCCATTCTCACCATTCTCTCCAATTTATAGAGAATGGAGAGAATGGAAACCGTTTCCACTTCTCTCTTTCCCTTTCCATTCTCTAATGCAACCAAACTAGAGAATGGATTCTCATTCCCTTTCTCCCCTTTCCATTCCACTCTACCAAACACCCCCTAAGACTTTTTGGAGTAGTTGAATGGGCAAACTCTTTTTTTTCTTCCATTTTCTTTCTGCAAATATATACTCCGTATATTGTGTTGTGTATATATTTGAGGCATGGTTTACATGGTAGCTAATAAAACCGAAGAACTCCATGTTACTCGTGTGTATATTTGGTTTAAATCATTCATATGTTTTTTTTTTACTTGGAACACTACACAGCAAAAGTAAAAAACAAAAAGTCCACGTCAAAGATCGTCGTTCAAATGTCGCACGCAGAATCGAGAACCGGTAGCGCTATCAGTGTTTATCCTTAATTTCTTTAATAGTTTTACAATGCTCTATTTTTCCACTGAACAGTGCACATATGATATCATTTCAAATGAAGCAAAAAGGTTAACAATTTGTGTATTAAGGATGAAAGAACTAGGCGTTTACTTTAGTATCCACCGTGTTGGGAATTATGTTATTGTTAGTATGTGATCACGTAAAATGAACGTATGTCCGGAAATGATTTAAGCCTACGGGGTCACACGTCTCGATTCAAATATAGTTAATATTAATTGATTTATTAATTAATATGGATCACGAATAAGTTAACGAACGGTCGTTAATATTTAACGGTTACTAGCTAACGGTCGTTAAAGTAAGGAGATAAAACGATTAAGGGAAGGTTCTAGAAAAGCCATAGGGGGCCGGCCTCCCTACTAGGTTTCCTAGTGAAACCCTAAACTTGATGGCCAAGTTTGGGTCTACCTATAAATACTAAAGGTAGGCTTATGGTTTTCTTTAACAATTACACATAAGAATTGTAACTCCAAAACCTCTCATCTTCCCCTCTCCTCTCTTATCTTGGACGGCCAAAACCAAGGGAAAACCCTTTGGGTTTTTGGTTTTCGGTTTTGAAGAAGGAGATCAAGCCAAAGGTTGCTCGGTTCGTGATCAAGTGCTAGCATACCTATATCGGTGGATCGTGTGTGCAATCGTAGAGGGATTTACTTCAAATCCTTTTAAAGTTTCTTTACTTTATCATCTACATTAAGAGGTATTCCTTAATCCTATTTCAAGGTTAATTATTTGATTACATGGTTTGATTTGCTTCCGTTGCGTACTCGTGAATAATGATATTTAGTTATATATTCCAACAGTGGTATCACGAGCCACCCATGTGATTTTTAATTACCTAAAAATCAAAACTTGAAGGGGGGTTAAGGTTTCATAGTTTTCGAATTTTTTATGAAATTATTTTATTAATTAATTGGTTTAATTGTAATAAAATAATGAAATAAACAATAAAATTTTTTTTTTTGATAAACCCCAATTCGAAAATCTGGAAATAAAAAAAAAATTAGGAAACCCAAATTGCAAGTTTTGATTTATTGCATGATTAATGTGTTAATTGCATGCGTTTATGGATTACCTCTATTTTAATTGTTAAAAAGAAGTAATAATCATGAGTTTTTACATGCAATTGATTCATGATTATTACTTAGTTATAATGATAAAATTACTTGATCACTAGGTCTTTTAGGTGGATAATTAAAATAATTAATTGTTTGACAATGTGATAATTATTTGTTAATGTTGCTGCTTGACACCAGTCCACTAAAACGACCATATCTTTTAATCCGTAAGGAGTTAGAAGTCGTCCTTTGAACAGTAGATACTTGACTCATAGGGCTACAACTTTGTAGTTCTGTGCTAAGTCCAGTTCGGCCATCCTCTAGGCCTAAATGGGTCGTGAAGCTGCTGGATTTTTCAAATCAGCACCTTATGTGTTTATGTGATAAATTTGTTATTAAATTTTGGCTTACGCAATCAAGTTTACTTGATGTATGTGGTCCTTTTCCTTGAGAAAGGGGAGCCAATCTTAAACCATAGTGGCCTAACCAAGGATGGATACCTAATTGTTACGTGTTTATGTTTAGTAAGTTTAGTTTTGCCCTTTAAGAAAATTGTGTGCAAAATTGTTTTTGGAAAATTAAACTTGACTAAATTATATTGAAATAATGATTTTGTTTATAAAATTGGTGCCCTAAAATCAAAAGATACACCGGCTCACCCATTTGAACAAACTCTAAGAGAGGTATAAGTCGGAGTGCGCTAGCCTTCTAAAAGGGCGGGTTTTTAATTGCGTCCATCGCAAACCTTTGCCCTTGCGCTTCTTTGTGCGTTCAAATGGAGCTACCGAGCTCTTTTATATTTAAAGGCAATAAAAATGAGTTTTATAAACATATTATGTTTAGAAGATATGCATGAATCTTCAAACATAACTTTTTGATCACACATCAAATTGATTGACCCAATAAACTTAAGTCATTGCCATCCAACTTGTAAAGGACACTTGTGGATGTTGTTTTACTCACTGGTACACAGTGGTGAAATGGCAGTTGCATGGCAGATCCCACTCACTGGTACACAGTGGTGGACAAATTTGTGCGTTCTTGGTTGGACGACTTAAAGCGAGTTAAGCGGTGTGACAGTCCACAATTTGCACACTTATATTTGTTTGATCTTAGACAAGAAAGTTAAGAACAGAAAGTAAAGAACATGAACAAGAATAAGTTCAAATGCAAATATCTAAGCAAGTATAATCATATGTTTCATTGATTAAACGATGAATACATGGTCGATATTACAACTTGTCTTACAAGAATACAGATGAACTAAATAATTGTTAAGTCTAGACACACTATAAACTTAAACAATTAGGTGAAAAAAACACATATAAAAGATGCGGCTGTGTTGCTTTATATAGGGGAGGAATCAGGGCAACACAGCCTTACAATGATAGTGATAGAATGGTGGTTGTCGACTGCTCATAGGCTCATTGTACTTGGATCCAGGAGCCTTTGTCTTTTTTACCAAAACGGGTATGAAAGAGAGAAACCCTTGTTTTGGTCCCAACTGTACCTTTGCCATATAAGGTAACATTCAGTTAGGAGAACCACCATGTGACTTCTTGTCTTCTTGTTGGTTTGAAATCTTCCCGCCTTGACACACAACTTGGGAAATAAACCATCCGCTGACAAGAGTCTCTGAATTCGCTGATGACTCGCTGATCACTTGCTGGCGACTCACGCCAGCGACCAAGTCTGGTCAGCGAATCCTTGACTCAACAATCTCCCCCTATTCGCTGAGAAGACTTGCTGAGTAGACTGGACTTGATAAAACTAAGGAATGATAAAAAGATGTCTTATATATCATCTTAAAATATTACAAGCTGATACATATGATTTTTCATTTTAAGACATCTATAAGTTGGCAGCTTCAAATTCCCAAGCTTCCTCTTGCTTGGCCATTCTGATCGCTGGGTCATCCCTTCTATGAGGCTTTATCAATTCTTCATCCAACTTGCTGATGAACCATCTTGTTGTTGGATGTTTCAGCACACCTTCTTCTTATGCTTAAGATGAACCCAGTGGAAGCTTTTTCAAGTTCATCCAAGCGAAAGAACAATTGATTGTTCTGGAAGTTTGTGAAGAAGATGCCAGCAGGACTTTCTATCACTCTCCCTTCCTCAAATAAGCTTCTGGGAGGGAGTCTGGTGTTCAGCGAGGCATCACCAGTGATAGGAGGAAGATCCATTGTCACTGTTTGGTGCTCTGCTTTCTTTTTTCTTTGCACCCTTTTTCCTGCTGACGAGGAGACAGCTGCTGGAGTGCCAAACACTTGCCTCAGCATGGGCAAGTCGGCTTTGAACTTTGTTTCATACTCCCTGGCTTTTTCAAAATAATCTTTGAGCATCTTCAGTAGTTGCTCATAGCTGGCAGCCTTTTTGTCCTTCACCAGCATGTACACTTCAGCCCATTCAGAGGCACCCAAGGAGGTTGGCTTGACACCTTCTAGTTTGATGGGACTGTCAGCACCTTGTCTTAAGATTTTCAAGTTTGTCTTAAGACCCATTTCAGCACGAAAAGCTTCAGCAGCAATAATCTTTTGGGGCCTCTTTCTGTCATTCATAAGTTTCAACCACTTAGCCTTTTCTTGCTCAAACTTGGCTCTCTTCTCGCTGACTTGCTTCTCAACATCTTTATGCTTCTGCCTGTATAAAGCTTCAGCACCACTTGCTTTCAGCAGCATCCTTTGCTCATCATCCAGCTGATCTTTTTCAATAATAGGTAGCTGCCTGATATATTCAAGATTTTTTCTTTCATTTTCTTGATTTGCCTTGATCCTATCCAACTCCTTGATGGCCTCTTCTTGAGTTTTTCCATCAGCAGTCAAGGCAAGTATATCTATTGCTTGATGTTGATGGCCTGCTGATGATTGAACAGAGAATTGAGCAGCAGGAAGAGAGGATGGAGTAGCAATTGTTGGAAGAGCAGTAGATCTCTTGAAGAATCCAGACTCAGTGAGCTGTCTTCGACGATCATCAGAGAGAGGAGTGATTTCAGCATTTCCCATGAAGCGGTTGTGAAAAATAGGAAGTATTTTCCTTGGATCTATCAGTGGCCATTTCAGCATCAAATCCGACCTTCCATGCTGTTTCAAGTTCTTTAGGGTCAAACTCCTCCCTATCAGCAGCAGGAGGTGCATTAAATATAACCACTTGTTGCTCCCCCTCAATACCAGCTGGGGGAGCTTCATCATTTCCATCTTTTTCATTCTCCCCTCAACACCAGCATGGGGATTTTCAACACTTGCTTCCTTTTCTATCTCCCCCTCAGCACCAGCAGGGGGAACATCATCAGCTTTATCTTTTTCATTCAAGACCTCTTCAGCAGAGTTGATGTGCCAAATCGAGTTTAAAAATTAAAACTAGAACCACCTCGAAACTCACTACTACACACTATCGGGCAGTGGACCCGATCGTATGCAATATAGTTAAAAAGTAAGTCCAGGTTCGTTCACGGGGATTGGTCTGAATCAATTGTCTAATAAAGTAGTTTGGAAGATAGGGTGTTGCTTCAAATCTCTCTTTGGCAATTAAAGTAAAATAACTTTGAAGACAAAAACGCGTAAAAGTAAAGGTAAAGCTTCAAACAATAATAGTAAAGATCATCCACCTTGACTTCGCTAGACTTCAAACATGATTGCATTCAATTAAGACCAAATTCATTGAGAGTTGACACGATAATCGTGAAAGGATAAAATGCTCGCGTGGTACCACCAACCGCTCACAAATCACCCAAACACCTAAATTGCTAGTTTAATTACCCAAGCCGGTACCACCAATGCCTAGACAACCTTACCAACAATTAGTTTGCTGATCGACAAATTACCAATTGTGCCTTTGTGAATTAAAACGTGGTACCACCAACCGTTACAAAACACATTGACAAAATGATTCCTTTTATTAAAATGACATTCACTATCATACCATGAACTAGTGATAATTGCTCATAGACAAGCAACCGTTTGAAAATCACATCTGTATCCAACTAGTACCACTAACGTAGGACACACATGCCACCAATATCATAATAATAAATGTAAAGGAATTAAATCATCAAGATCTCGACACAACGATAAATGAAATCAACTCTTGGAATTAAAACATATAGCAATCACGTCATTCGTCTAGTTTCATCAAGGTGGATGATTGAAAGTTTAGCCACTCATGATTAAATTGAAATAACAATCAAAATAAAGGAAGAACATGATGTACCAATCGTGCGAGAAAATAGAAATTGCAAGACAATAGAATAGATACGATCTAAGTGGGTGCACGTGAATCTTCAATGAATCGGAAGACGATGAAATCTTGATTTGATCCTTGAAGGTGTTCCTTGTAGTGCAGCTCTTAGAAAGAAGACTTGATAATTTGGGAATTAGGTTGTGTAAACTATTTATACCTCCCTTTAATCTGAAGCAAAAGCTGCCCAAAACCCTTCAGCCCCGTACTCTCACTGCGGCGCAGTGGGCGAGTGATGCCCCCACTGCGGCGCAGTGCTTATACACTGCCTCTGGTGCTCGTTGGTCAAGGCTGACTGCGGCGCAGTGGGCACACGCACATCCCACTGCGGCGCAGTGTAAATATACTGGTTGAATTTTCCTTTTTCCACTAGCTGACTGCGGCGCAGTGGGCCTGTTCACCACCACTGCGTCGCAGTAAAAATCTACTGGTCTCGATGCTCATTTCCATTAGATGACTGCGGCGCAGTGGGCCTGTTCACCACCACTGCGTCGCAGTATAACTATACTGGTCCGAATAACACTTCTTCAAAAATAAGAACTTGCATAAATTTTCTATCTCTTTTCACCTAAATAACTCTCGAACTCTCCAATCAACTTCATGGCCTCAAAATTACTCGAAATTGCACGAAACGGACACGTCACCTGTTTAGAACCTGAAACCACTAACAAAACCCATAAACGCGCCAAATGCCAGCAAAATCGACTAAAAAACATATAAATAAAAGGCCAATAACGATGTGGGCGATGGGTATAAATTGGTCACATCAAATCCCCCCACACTTGAGCATTGCTTGTCCTCAAGCAAATCCAACATTTAAAGAAAAAGTAATCCTTGGCAAAGAAGCTAATAACAATT
>CM067170.1:125782269-125835347 GCA_034093135.1 Erigeron breviscapus | reverse complement strand
CGAGTAATCTTAGAAAAATCTTTAATGAAACGGCGGTAAAAACCGGCATGTCCAAGAAAACTCCTTACCCCTTTCACATTGGAAGGCGGGGGTAGTTGGCTATAACATCAATCTTAGCCCTATCAACCTCTATCCCGGCCTTAGACACCTTGTGACCTAGCACAATACCCTCGGTCACCATGAAGTGACACTTTCCCAATTTAAAACAAGGTGTGCCCTCTCACACCGTTCCAACATCTTATCCAAGTTATGCAAGCAAGTACGAAATGAGTCCCCAAAAACCGAGAAATCATCCATGAAAACCTCCATGGAGGTTTCAAGCATGTCCTGGAATATAGCTATCATGCACCTTTGAAAGGTGCCCGGGGCATTACATAGACCAAACGGCATTCACCGATAAGCAAAAGTGCCAAAGGGGCACGTGAAAGTGGTCTTTTCTTGATCCTTTGGATCAATGGGTATTTGAAAGTACCCGGAAAACCCATCTAAGAAACAGAAGTACTCATTACCTGCAAGTCTCTCTAACATCTGATCAATAAAAGGCAATGGAAAGTGATCCTTTCGAGTGGCATCATTAAGCTTACGGTAATCAATACAAACCCGCCATCCCGTTACAGTTCTAGTAGCCAAGAGTTCCTTATTTTCATTTTCAATCACTGTCATGCCCCCCTTTTTGGGCACACAGTGGACAGGACTTACCCAAGAACTATCTGCAATAGGAAAAATGATCCCTGCATCTAACAACTTAATCACTTCTTTCTTAACCACTTCTTTCATATTAGGATTTAGCCTCCTTTGTCGCTGGACAACGGGCTTAACATCATCGACAAAATCAATCTTGTGCTGACAAAAGTTAGGACTAATACCTGGAATGTCGGTGGTCTTCCAAGCAAAAGCCCGCTTATGGGCTTTAAGCACAGCCAGAAGAAGTCCTTTTTCGTCACTCGAGAGTGAGGACGAGATAACCACGGGTAAAGAGGATTTACCTGCCAAGTAAGCATACTCCAAATGGGCAGGCAATGGCTTAAGCTCCAAATCTGTAGGTGGTACATCAACTGAATTAGGTACCCTTGAGCTTCCATCAGCAACAACTCTCTCAAAACTCTCATCCACTGGAGGTGTCTCATCCAAGCTAAGTGCCATAACCTCTGCAAATAAATCATCATCAGAAATTTCTCCCGATCCTAGATTAGCAATCTCCTCATCTCCCATATCGGTCTCCATCAACTCCTGAAACTCTCGGTCCAAAGCCTCATCAATCACATCAATCCTGAAACATGACTCATCATTAGAATACGAATGCTTAATAGACCTCTCAACATTAAAAACAATCCTATCCGTACCCACACCCAAAGAAATTTCCTTATCCTTCACACGGATGATAGCATCCGCGGTATTAAGGAATGGTCTACCGAGTATTAGGGGTACCTGTGCATCCTCCTCCATCTCGAGTATAACAAAGTCAACTAGGAAAACAATGTGGCCCACTTTGACTCTAATGTTTGGATAAGGGATGTTAAACAATTTATATTTTTCATAATGAAATAAAGTACTTGATATGTTTGATTTTATTTAATATTAATTGTATCCTATATTTGCATGTTTAATCCTTGAATATTTTATTAAATATTCTAAATTGTCCATTGTCGATTAATTATATGGGAATATAATAAACTAAGACAAATCTGAGTGATTGGTTATATTCTTTGGATATATAATGGCTGGTCCCACCAAACTCACATGGTATCCATATGATGCATATCGGACTACCCCACTAACGAATTTATCACTTTATGGATCGGCGTCATTAAGTGAAATTCGAAAATGGTTACTTTATTGATCCTTTGACTTGAGATACAAGCAGGTCAGCATGTATGGATTGCACTTACTTGATATAGTTCTAACTCTCCTGAATAAGGGAGTATATAAAGGGCTATTTTCAGAAAGTGTAGTGAAGTATGATGACTGACACGTGTAGTCAATACAGGATTTGTTCCTCCAACTAATAGTTGCAGAATGATACCATTGGGCCCCTCATTGGGACTATTTAAGATGTTTACATGGCCATGTCCAAATGAATCCAGATGTGTCTGGATTATGTTTGGTAATCTTAAGTAGTAATGAAATGAGAAACAGAATCGTTAAATCATGAAATGACATTGATCCATATTCATGTTTAACACGGTATCTGAACAAAGGGATAATAAATGCCTCAACCATTTAAATATACTTTAAGAAACTATACTTAAATATTTCTGGGAGCATTGGCGTGTTGCTAGACGCTAACCAATGTTATTACCTTCATTTGTTACGAGCTCAAGTGGGAGCTGTTAGTATGTGATCACGTAAAATGAACGTATGTCCGAAATGATTTAAGCCTACGGGGTCACACGTCTCGATTCAAATATAGTTAATATTAATTGATTTATTAATTAATATGGATCACGAATAAGTTAACGAACGGTCGTTAATATTAACGGTTACTAGCTAACGGTCGTTAAAGTAAGGAGATAAAACGATTAAGGGAAGGTTCTAGAAAAGCCATAGGGGGCGGCCTCCCTACTAGGTTTCCTAGTGAAACCCTAAACTTGATGGCCAAGTTTGGGTCTACCTATAAATACTAAAGGTAGGCTTATGGTTTTCTTTAACAATTACACATAAGAATTGTAACTCCAAAACCTCTCATCTTCCCTCTCCTCTCTTATCTTGGACGGCCAAAACCAAGGGAAAACCCTTTGGGTTTTTGGTTTTCGGTTTTGAAGAAGGAGATCAAGCCAAAGGTTGCTCGGTTCGTGATCAAGTGTAGCACACCTATATCGGTGGATCGTGTGTGCAATCGTAGAGGGATTTACTTCAAATCCTTTTAAAGTTTCTTACTTTATCATCTACATTAAGAGGTATTCCTTAATCCTATTTCAAGGTTAATTATTTGATTACATGGTTTGATTTGCTTCCGTTGCGTACTCGTGAATAATGATATTTAGTTATATATTCCAACAGTTATAAGAACCATATATACATGTGATTATGTTTATATCTGCCATAGTAAAAGAGTATTTAGATTCATTCTTAATGCTAATTTAGTTTAAAGAATTTTAACAAATGCACCGTCATATATATTTGGTTATCAATGGATCTTTAACTTTTAAATATTGTTTAACACCTGTGCGATTCGAAGACAATGTTGGTATCGGTGGCGAGTGATAGCAGCGACGACGAGTAGTGTAAGTTTTTTTATATTAAGATAATTGATGTAAAAGACGGTAGTTTAGTTATAATTATATAATAAAAATTCATATTAAGTATAACCCGAGCAACGTACGGGTATTGTTCTAGTTGCAAGTATGCTCGTCATTATTGTATTTAAACTCAAAATCAATGGGAAAAAAAAGAGTTGAAGAAAAAAATGAAGAGTTGCCAAGAATTAGCTGGAATCAGGTCAAAAGTATTATATCCATTATCAGTTAATAGTTCGATCGATAAGTCATACAATAAAGTTGAATAAATGAATGCAAAAGTCAAAAGAAATCAATCAGCTCCACAAAAATTTTAATCCATGTAAAACATGTATGCTTTCCGTACTCTTCGTAATCACGACTCACGAACATTATAATCCTTGTTGAAACACAACGTTGATAGTTAATAACAGATACAATACATGAATTTAACTTGAAAATATGTATATTAAAAATATAGAATAAAATTGTGGGCTAAAATCAGCCAATTCGGCATGGGATCCCATTTAGTGCTTTAATATTTCTACAATTTTTGATAAGAAAAAAATGAAAACATTCCTTAACAAATTAAGAAAAGAAAAATCAATTTGAATCTTTTCTTTTCCTTTTCAGCTTCCAACTGGGTGTTGACGAGTTGCACTATAATTTGTACCTAAGAAGAGAGCCGATTTGGAATGGTTTGCACATCATTAAGTTTACTCTAATTTGGTCCTGCTGAGATTCGGCATTGGTCATAATTGCAAACCATCGAATCCACATTGCTTGTAAATGAGAGACTGCTTTTTTGGGCTAATTGCTATTGCACAATCTATCGAAACCTGCAAACATGCATTTTTCACATCATTCAAGTTAGGATAATGCTATGGACCACAACATTGCATTTTATTTTTTTTTTTTTTTTTTTTTTTTTTTTTTTTTTTTTTTTTTTTTTTTTTTTTTTTTTTTTATTTTTTTTTATAACGATAACTACACAATCCACACCACATAAATTTCACACATATTTATATAATGTCTACCATAGAACTAAAGTTATAATCTATAAATACATCATCACACATATCACGAGAGCTAAAGTCTAAATAGTAGTCGTTTTTTAGAATCAAACCCGACACCTATTAGAACTCTGGTTGTATACTTGTAAGTTTTGCTTGCAGGGTAAAAACGAGCTGAGGGAACTTAATCTCTTTTCCTATCTCTCTTCTACTATTGTTGTAAAATGATATGTTGCTTAACATTGTAGAACACCATTCAAGAAAATAACATTTTATTGATATACATTCGAATTACAACAGAAAAAATTACAAGTAAATTAACTACTAACTAATCAATACAAGAAAATAAATGAAACAGAAATATAAAACAGAATGAAGAAGTCAAAACGGGCTGAGGATATGGTTAAACCAAGGTCCCTTAAAACTGATTTCGGGCCACCCAAGTGAACCCGTCAGTTTCCCAGGGTACAACAGCCAAAGCAGATTGTACTGCCGGAGTTAACCTACAACCCGAATTACCTTCAAGAACTGAAGAGATGGGAGGGGGGGGGGGGGGGGGGGGGGGGGGGGGGGGGGGGGGGGCAGATTGAAGAGATGAAAGTGAAAGAAAATTGAGTTCAGGATCCAGAGTGTTAGTTGTTGTGTGTTGTTGTTGTTGTTGCATGAACTACTTTTATACAGAAGTAGTTAGCAACTGCTTGTAACACCTGTTACAACAGGTGTCAAGCTAGGACCACAACAACACCATTCAACAAGTGTATTTCCACTGAGCCTCCACTGAGCCATGGAAGCCATATTGGAGTCGAGCCGAGCTAGCCAAAAACAAAGGCGGATCGCGGCGATGCGAGCGTGCTAAGTGCGCCACTAAAACGCCACATTACGCCTCATCGCCTACGACCCCGACCCCGGTCCCGGACTCGGGCACGGGCGGGCGCGTCGGGTGCTTCGCACCCTCCTTGCCCACTTGGGGTGTAGCCCCTTATAAGGAATTATTATTCCTCCAACACTCCTCCTTATAAACACACTTAATGTTTATACTTCTACCAATGTGGGACAAACTCACATTAGTTAAACATACTTTCACATCATGTTAACATATCTATTCACTTGAATATTTTATGTAATATTATTTCAACATATAAACTAATATTTCCACATAAAATTTCCAACAATCCCCCACATGAATAGATATCGTTATCAAAGATAAATTCCGACAGTCGAGTATTGCAGGAGAAGTAGGTTTTACCCTTTGAACTTTCCTTTGTGAGTGCACTTAGTCTCCTAGCAGTTAGTAGAACTTGATGTCTTTGAACTAACTCCTATTTACGTAGACGTTATTGCACATCACACAATACTTTCCCTAGTCTGGTTAACCCCTCACTTTCGTGTCCGTTATGGTCATGGAACACTATCCTGGTTCTGCGAGAGCTCTAGGAATTGCGCCCCCACAATTCCATTCGAAGCGACCACACTTCTCTCTAACATAGGTGATTGCTCACAATCATTAAAAGCTATAAGCTTAACCTCTATAATATCACTGATTTGATATAGGAATGGGCTAGGAAACTTGTAGCTCACTTTATTGTGGTGGGTACTCCCCCCACAGTGACTGCAAACTCCCTTGTTTGTTTTGGGGTACTCCCCCATAGTGACCTCTTCTATTCGTACAATTAGGTTGTCCTATTGAACCTAGATCATGGGATCTCCATTTACTTCTAGGTTAGGTTTTCCTTCATACAAATTTACTCAATGGGCTTTAGCCCCATTCCCCTTGACGACTTATAAACTGCCTCACTACTTAAACCTTTAGTTAGCGGATCCGCAATGTTATCCTTTGACCTCACATAGTCAATAGTGATAACCCCTGTTGTGAGCAGTTGTCGTATACTATTATGCCTACGACGAATATGTCTTGACTTGCCATTATACATTGTATTTTGAGCTCTACCAATAGCCGATTGGCAATCACAATGTATGCAAATAGCCGTAAGAGGCTTTGGCCATCTTGGAACATATTCCAAGAAGTGTCGTAGCCATTCTACTTCTTCTCCAGCTTTATGCAATGCTATAAACTCAGATTCCATCGTGGATCTAGCAATGAGCGTTTGTTTGGACGATTTCCAAGCTATTGCCGCTCCTCCAATAGTAAACACATATCCACTTGTGGATTTGGAATCTTTTATATCGGATATCCAATTAGCATCACTATATCCTTCCAATACAGCTGGATCTCGACCAAAATGCAGCCCATAATTCCTTGTATATCTCAAGTATCTTAGTAACCTAGTCATAGCCTTCCAATGCTCCGAACTAGGATTACTAGTATATCTACTTAGCCTACTAACAGCATAGGCTAAGTCTGGCCTAGTACTTGTCATGAGATACATTAGGCTGCCAATTACCCTTGAGTACTCCAATTGAGCAACACCTTCACCTCTATTCTTCGATAGATGTTGCGTGGTATCTATTTGAGATCGAGCTACTCTTGAGTCCTCGGGACTGAATTTCTCAAGGATCTTGTCCACATAGTGAGATTAACTTAACACTAGACCATCTTAGGTTCGAGTAATTTTCATTCCAAGAATGACATCTGCTAAACCCATATCCTTCATGTCAAATCTCGCTTTCAACATATCTTTGGTAGATCTGATCATACTATCATCACTACCCACAATGAGTATGTCATCGACATATAGACAAAGTATCACATATCCCTTAAATATGTCTTTGACATAAACACATTTGTCACACTCATTTATTCTAAAACCATTGTCGAGCATAACTTGATCAAACTTTTGGTGCCATTGCTTTGGAGCTTGTTTCAATCCATACAAAGACTTGACAAGTTTACAAACCTTGTCCTCCTGGCCAGGAGCGGAAAAACCCTCAGGTTGTTCCATGTATATTTCTTCATCTAGCTCACCATTGAGAAAGGCTGTTTTTACATCCATTTGATGTATTTCCAAATTTCTCAATGCTGCAATCGCAAGCACCAATCTGATCGAAGTTACTCGAGTTACAGGCGCATATGTATCAAAGTAATCAAGATCTTTCTTTTGTCTATATCCTTTGATTACAAGCCTTGCCTTGTACTTATCAATTGAGCCATCAACTTTCATCTTTTTCTTGAATATCCAACGATGTTTAAGTGGTTTACAACCAGGTGGAAGATGAACTAGTTCCCAAGTATGATTCTGTAAAATAGAATCAATTTCACTCTTGATGGCTTCTTTCCATTGAGGCGCCTCCTCAGAAGTAATCGCTTCTTTATAGGTTTGAGGTTCACTCATAACCATATAAGAAAGAAAATCAGGCCCGAAAGATTTTTCAATCTTTTGCCTTTTGCTTCTTCGCGGTTCTACTTCTTCATCTTCTGATTGTTCTTGATGCTCATCTCGAACAATCTTATCAACTGGAGTTGATGTAGTAGCTTTTCCTTTGTCCAAACGAGGAAACACATCCTCAAAAAATGATGCATTCCTCGACTCAAGTATGCTGTTTTTGTGTATTTCTGGATTCTTAGACTCGTGTACTAGAAACCGATATGCACTACTATGTTCAGCAAGATATGAGGATTCACAATCGCTACCATGCTGAGCATATCCTATGAATACACAATCAACAGTTTTTGGTCCTATCTTTTGAACTTTTGGTGGTGGAACCACCACTTTTGCTAAACATCCCCACACTTTCAAGAATTTATAGGATGGTTTTCTATTAAACCATAACTCATAAGGTGTAACATCCTTATTCTTGAAAGGAACTTTGTTCAAAAGATAGTTTGCCGACAAAATGGCATCTCCCCACATGTCTTGGCCTAAACCCGAGCTTATTAGCATGGCATTCATCATCTCTTTAAGAGTTCGATTCTTTCTTTCAGCAATGTCATTTTGTTGTGGGGTATAAGGAGCTGTTTACTCATGGATAATACCATTTTGAACACAAATTTCAGCAAAAGGAGAAACATATTCACCTCCTCTATCGCTCCTTATTCGTTTAATCTTTTTGTTGAGTTGATTCTCAACCTCATTTTTGTACAAGATAAACTTGTTTATTGCTTCATCCTTGCTTTTTAGCAAGTATACATAGCAATATCTTGTACAATAATCAATAAAGGTGATGAAATATTTGTTACCACCACGAGTGAGAATCGTTCTAAAATCACATACATCGGTATGGATTAAATCAAGTGGCTCGGTGTTTCGTTCAATTGATTTGAAAGATTTCGTGGTTTGTTTAGCTTCAACACAAGTTGGACATTTAGAATTAGATTCAATGGTAAAATATGGTATACAATTTAACTTAATTAAACGACGCATTGAATTAAAATTCACATGACCAAGACGATTATGCCAAATATTAGAAGACTCAATCAAATAAGTGGAAGTAGAAGCATTTTCATTCATTTTCTTGATAGGAATTACATTGAGCTTAAACATACCATTAAGGGCATAACCCTTACCAACATACAAACCACGCTTAGTTAACACAAACTTATCACTTTCAAACACTAAACGAAACCCATTCTTGTTAAGCAACCAACCCGACACAAGACTCTTGCGCAATTCGGGAACATACAACACGTTGCTCAAAGTAAGATCTCTCCCCGAAGTCCACTTGAGGATCACATCGCCTTCACCCTTGATCTCCGCAGTAGCGGCATTTCCCATAAACAATTTGTCTTCACCGGATGCTTCTTTCAAAGTATGAAACATAGTCTTATCCGGACACACATGACGGGTTGCACCCGTATCAACCCACCATCCTTTGATCCCATCGGTGGTAAGATTGACCTCTTCCAACTTAGCAGTGAAATCAGAAATCATAGCAACAAGATGCATGTCATCATCGACCATGTTTGCCCTTTCCTTCCTTGGATTCTTGCATTGATCAGCTCGGTGACCAGATTCACCGCAATTATAACACTTCCCTTTGAACATAGCAACTTTCTTCTTCACACCACTACTTTTAGGACTCAAATCCACCCTTTTTCCCTTGTTTCTCTTATCAGGACGTTTCCCTTTACCCTTGAAATTACCTTTTCCTTTGGAACTTTGGCCATGCTCAACAAAGTTGGCCTTAGCAAGTCCATTCAACATGACCACCATTTTGAGCAACTCTATTGTCTTCCTCAATTCGAAGATGAACAACAAGTTCTTCAACGGTCATTTGCTTTCGCTTATGCTTAAGGTAATTCTTGAAATCCAACCAACTTGGGGGCAACTTTTCGATTATGGAAGCAACTTGGAATGTTTCACCAAGAACCATTCCTTCTGATAGAATATCACTAATAATGATTTGTAATTCTTCAACCTGAGACACAACAGTTTTTGAATCAACCATCTTGAATTCTAGGAATCTTGCCACAATGAACTTCTTAGTTCCGGCATCTTCGGTTTTGTATTTTTTATCCAAAGATTCCCAGAGTTCTTTGGCTGTGGTTATCTTACAATACACATTATATAGTGAATCAACAAGGCCATTCAACACATAGTTTCGACAGAGATATTCAGAATGCTTCCAAGCATCAACATCACTCACTACTTGAACATCAGTACACCCTTCAGGAATTTCAGGGGCTGTTTCATACAAGAATCTCGCAAGATTCACAGTAGTGAGATAGAACAACATCTTTTGTTGTCATCTTTTAAAGTGTGAACCAGAAAATTTCTCTGGTTTTTCAGCATGGTTGGCCACAATTTGGGCAGCTTGGGTACCCACCAAAGGTCCCATGTTTGTAGAGACAGTATGTCCTACAGATTGAGAAATAGAAGTGCCAACAGTGGCATGAGTAGTGGAAGCAGAAGTTCCATTAGTGGAGAAGTTAAATTCAGTAGCCATTTCTGAAATTAAAGAAGCAAAGTTTTACTCAAAACTTGCATTTACAGAAATATAAAAGATAAACTAAAAGAACAACTTTACAGAAAAGTAAAAGCTAATAAAAGTTTTGAGAAAACAGGTTTTTGTAATTCGAATGAAAAGAATGGTGAAGAAGCAGAATCAGTTTTAAGATTGTATGAACACCATTCAAGAAAATAACATTTTATTGATATACATTCGAATTACAACAGAAAAAATTACAAGTAAATTAACTACTAACTAATCAATACAAGAAAATAAATGAAACAGAAATATAAAACAGAATGAAGAAGTCAAAACGGGCTGAGGATATGGTTAAACCAAGGTCCCTTAAAACTGATTTCGGGCCACCCAAGTGAACCCGTCAGTTTCCCAGGGTACAACAACCAAAGCAGATTGTACTGCCGGAGTTAACCAACAACCCGAAATTTACCTTCAATGACAGATTGAAGAGATGAAAGTGAAAGAAAATTGAGTTCAGGATCCAGAGTGTTAGTTGTTGTGTGTTGTTGTTGTTGTTGCATGAACTACTTTTATACAGAAGTAGTTAGCAACTGCTTGTAACACCTGTTACAACAGGTGTCAAGCTAGGACCACAACAACACCATTCAACAACAAGTGTATTTCCACTGAGCCTCCACTGAGCCATGGAAGCCATAATGGAGTCGAGCCGAGCTAGCAAAAAACAAAGGCTGCTAAGTGCAAAGTGCGCCACTAAAACGCCACATTACGCCTCATCGCCCACGACCCCGGTCCCGGTCCCGGGCGGGCGCGTCGGGTGCTTCGCACCCTCCTTGCCCACTTGGGGTGTAGCCCTTTATAAGGAATTATTATTCCTCCAACACTCCTCCTTATAAACACACTTAATGTTTATACTTCTACCAATGTGGGACAAACTCACATTAGTTAAACATACTTTCACATCATGTTAACATATCTATTCACTTGAATATTTTATGTAATATTATTTCAACATATAAACTAATATTTCCACATAAAATTTCCAACAAACATATATCAACTGATGCCCTAACATCACAAGTCAACAAGGGTCAATGGACTTGGATTTTGGGCCTAAGGAAAACAAACCCAACACATTACTCTCAAAAACAAATTTCATGGCCTTTGTCTCCTCCAATCTTACCCCAATTGCACCATTTCCGTTGCTTCATTCAAACCTATCCCATTGGTCTGATTCTGTTCTCGATCTTGTGTCTGGTCGTTCTCGATCTAGGGTCTGGTCTTGCGACGTTGAATCAACTCGCACAAGGCTCCTAGTATCCAACCTAGAAACTCTTCTTGGCGATTACTGATTATCCCTCAAATGTAACAAAGATGCTTTCTGTTCCCATAATGCCATCGCCTTTCCTTCCCGAAATCACTAGACTAATCCCCAATGTTACCATCCTAAATCGGAACCTAACTAACCTCTTACCCTCTGCCTTGGTGTCCAATCAATCGCCTGATAAATTGGCTCCCATGATGATCAATATTAACTCCTCTAGACTTTCTTTCGATCGTGGTGGAATCTCCCCAACATCCCCCAATGGAACGGCTGATTCTATTATTTATTGGGCTGATGGACACCACTTATAGGCCCGTTTCAATACAGTCATACATTGGCCCATTTGCAGAAATAGAAATAACACTTACTTTCACAACTCGAAGACTAAGCCGGAAAGCATCTTCAATGAGTCAATGCCCGTGTCATGAATTAATTTTATTTTCTAAGGTAAAAAGGTAAATACTACTTAGCAATACACCACACTACATTCCCATATATTTCATTTGTCTAACACAGAATTCGAACTTACAACCTCATAGTTGATGAGTCCATTCGGATACTGCTACACGTACTACAAATTAAGTTATCGTCATATATACCTAAGAAACACAAGTATCCTTGTAGCCCCACTAAAGTTCTTTGGATCCTCAAAGAATATATAGCTTCTTTTCAAAGTTAGATCAAGTATACCTTTTATATTTATTACTCAAACATTTAAAATGCACCACTTTTACTAGTTACTTGTTTCTAGTCTAGTTTATTACGTGCAAAAGTAGCTTACAAGTTACAGTTTTGCAAAGTTTGATTGCACGCAATAAGTGATCAAAAGCTCTAATAAACATATATGAGAAAATTAGCAAGCAAGCATACAAAATTGTGTAAGTATATATCGCAAGTTCAAAAAAGAATAACATATGAATTATTGGAAAGAACACACACGCCACCCACTCCCAATGATTGCGGTGACAAATTTACAGTCATGTGACAATGGCCCCACCACTACTTAACCTATATATGAGGAAACATTCCTCACTACTCTACACACTTCTTTAAATACCATATTATTCCACTTAGAAATTGTAAAAAGTTGTCTATTTTAAGCATTGATATTTGTTTCTCTAGTCGACCAAAGTTCAGAGATTGATCGAATTGTACGAGAAAATCAATTAATCTAGCAAAAAAAAGTTTGAGCATAACAGGGGAAAAAGTGGTTCTCATTTTTGAACTCCTTTAAACACATGACAGATCTAAAGATAGATAAAAAGAGAGAGAAAATATAAATAGGGTAAATTACAAAAATGGTACCTGAGGTATGTTAAAAACTACACCCATCATACCTACAACTCAAAAATTACGCGAGACATACCCACAGTTTCCATTTCTTTACACTAGCCATACCTAACCCTAACGGAAGCTAACTGGACGTTAAAAGGGCATCACATGCGTGTCACGTGCGTGGGTAAAAGACTATTTTGCCCCAATTTCTTTCTAAAACATCACCCTCCTCTTCCTTTTTCATTTTCCAGATTTATATTTATATCCTTGTCTGTATCTATATATGTGTATTATGTATATCAATATTCATCACCAAACAAAAGAGAGAATAAAAGAAAAAGAAATACATCAATCCTCAGCAAATAGATAGTCAAATATATAGACGAAGGAAACCCACTATATTATACCTATATCAATATTCTTTTCATATCCACAAATCAATTTGATAGTCGAGTAACCTCAATATTAATCTGACGACTTCACCACCGCCAAACACAAAAACGATGACTCAACCACCGCCAAACACAAATACTACGACTCAACCACCTGTGATTGTTTCTGGCGAGATCGAACTCGTTAAACAAAAAGATCCACAAATCGTTGCACACGGTGGTTGACGGATCTTGATGGTGGTTGGCGGATCTTGATGGCGTTGGTGTGAGGTGGTGGCCGGAGCTAACATAGTAGGTGAACGGATCGGTTTGTCCATTTGTTCCATGTGTTATGGAAGATCTACAATTAGTTTCCGTTGCCGGAATTCGATATTTTCCGTTATGATTAACTTCTTTCTTCTTCTATTGTTGTTGTTGTCGCCGGTAATTTATGCTTATTCACTTATTAATCTCACCTCCTATTTTCCTTGTAATTTTATCACTTTTTATCTGTTTTTACAATAATATTAATTAAAAGAAACACGATTGACTAAAGTTTATGTTTCCTGTGCTTGAGCTAATTAATTTCTTACTGTATAAAAGTGGGAGATCATAATCATCAGCATCAATGGGTCGGATTTTTCAACCCGACATTGTTGATCGTCTTTGTGGTTTTTGAAGTTTAAGGGTTTTTGATCGTCTTTGTTGGAAAAAAGGGGAATGAAATGTGTAATTTAGTTGGGTTTTGGGTATAAAAGGGGAAAAGAAATGGCGGGTGTCAGAAATTGGGGCAAAATAGTCTTTTACCCACGCACGTGACACGCATGTGATGCCCTTTTAACGTCCAGTTAGCTTCCGTTAGGGTTAGGTATGGCTAGTGTAAAGAAATGGAAACTGTGGGTATGTCTCGCGTAATTTTTGAGTTGTAGGTATGATGGGTGTAGTTTTTGACATACCTCAGGTACCATTTTTGTAATTTACCCTATAAATATACATTGTGTGTGTAACATACTTGTAAAATCTAAACAATTAGTACCTTAAGCATACCTTTTTATGGGGTTAAGTTTAGAAATAATACCACAAAATCACAAATATCTATATCTTATACAAAATTGAAAAGAGTCCGGATGAGTTGACCTCTCTGGCCCCATCGGGTTCCGTCTATATATACTAGACTTTAAGTGTTGGGGGTGACGGTGGTGGGGGCGGCAGTGAGAACGGTGGTGGGAGCGACGTTGGTGGTGAATGTAAAAGTAGTTGATGTTAAAGATGGTATTGTAGTTATTTTAAGTGTTGAGAGATCTATACTGTAAATTATTTCATTAAGGTTATTATAACAGGTATATTAGAAGACATTTTTACATTAATGAATAAAGAAGAAAGGTATTTTTGGTTTTTCAAAGGTAGAAAGTTTAATGAGAAAAAAGGTGGTTTGTTTTATTAGATAGTATAGAAGTATAGATATGTTGTGTATAGTGAATGGAATAAATAGCTAGGTAACCCTCATTTGGGTTTATTCATTTGATAAACCACATGTTGTCACAATATCTGATCAAAAACTATACTTTAGAGCTAAACAGTACTATTCGGTTATACATATAAATCTTGAAATAAAAACACTAGTTCATACAATATAGGGTAAATTACACAAATGATACCTGAGGTTTGTTCGAAACTACACTGGTCATACCTATAATTTAAAAATTACGCGAGACATACTCATCGTTGTCAAAAACTTACACTGACCATACCTATCGCTGACGGTCGTCTATTTGGCCGTTAAGTCAAGTCACGTGCCGTGCATGTGAGGTATCAAAACCGTAATTTCGTGTAAACTTCAGTTATCATCCGTGTAATTTACCCTAATAATTTTTTTTAAGATATTTATATTTATATTTCATTTATTAAAATGGGTAGATATTCTATATTAAAATTCACATATATATATTTATTTTTAAAAAAAACCTATTTCAAAATAAAAAAATAAAAAATTTATGAAAAAACGTGATCAAATGATACAGGTTAAGGCTTAGAAATTCTAAGCTCAGACTAACGACTAACCCTGGAACTTCAAATCCAAAATGCTACAGATTGCTAATCTGAGGTGAAATTATATTTTAAAACCGTGACGAGTCTTCGACTTTGTTTTACCCCTCTAATCTGAGGGGGATGTCATCAAACCATACGAAAAAATTATATTGTTTTTTTAATTATTTTTTTGTATTTTTTTAAATAGGTTTCTATTAACAAGAATAAATTATTAAATAAAATAAAATAAAACAATAATAATTAAAGTAAAAATTATAGTGGTTTTCATGGTTCTAATCCTTGTTTAATTCACTATACACATATAACAAAATAATAATAATATATATTATTATAAATGCATTCTTGTATCAACCATTTTTCTTGATATAATTTTCATTGAAAAAAAGAAACTATTTTCTCATAATAAATTTCATATCTATCCAACTTAATAACTCAAGTATAAATAAAACTTTAAATTGTTAATAATTATTTTTAGGGTGAATTACAAGAATAATACCTGAAGTATGCACGAAATTACGGTTTTGATACCTCACATGCACAGCACGTGACTTGAATTAACGGCCAAATAGACGACCGTCAGCGATAGGTATGGTCAATGTAAGTTTTTGACAACGATGGGTATGTCTCGCGTAATTTTTAAATTGTAGGTATGACCAGTGTAGTTTCGAACAAACCTCAGGTATCATTTGTGTAATTTACCCTACAATATATTAAGAACTGGATAAGGATGCAACGACTAATCTGCGCGCACTTGTTAATTAATTAACAGCCAGCCAAGATAATTAAAATACATATAATAATAGTAAATATAACAGTGGGGAGTGGAGATGATAATCGGGTAGGCTAGTAGTCCGTTGGTAATCTCAATTTATCGTCAAAAGAAAAATGATGCACGAATACCACTAATTAACTTACACGTGTACACTTGTATCATATCATCATATCATAATGTATATATCTAGCTAACTAACTATTAGAGTATTATTGTGCTAATCCTACAAAATCAACGTCAGATCACAATTCATTCTTTCCTAATCTCATATCTAAAACAATAAGGTTTCAACTTTTCTAAGGCCACTATTAATAAAGCAAAAACATTTATAAAAGTTACTAGAGAAAATTTCATTACATACCCCTGGAGTATGTTATATTATTAAGTTTCGCCCCTCTCATTTTTTTTTATCATTACATACCCTTATGGTGATTTTTCGTATCATTACATATCCCTGACTCTAACGTCTGTTTAAGTGTCTCCGTCAAGGCCCTCACATGCACTGCACATGAGGGTATTTTTGTCCTTTTACAATAAAAATCTTCTAGAGAGCCCCACCCAAATAAAAGTCGTCTTCTTCATTACATACTCTGAATTGAATTTCTTTAAAATACTAACACCTACACACATATATTTTACATAAAATTGAGATCAAATCCAAATTCTTATAACTATATATAGATATGATATTTATATATATCATCATGAACATCCTCTATGCATAACTTCTTATATATATACACACACAAAATCTGGATCTATCTATGTACAGATCTGAAACATTTATATATATAAACACAAAATCTGGATCTATCTCTCTATATATTCAACCACCCAGATCTCTCTATATCTATCTATACATATTATATCTATATCTCTGTGGCGGTGATTCTGATTTGTAACAAGAAAAGAGGAAGAGGGTTTATGCTTGTGGCTTTGGAGATGGTGGTGGCACTGTGGCGGTCTGGTGGTGGTGTTATGGCAGCACAACCGCCGGAATCCACCACTAACTTTCTTCATTTTTCTTCCTTTCTATTTCCGGCGATATTTCAGGTGGGTTTTCTGACGGGGTTGATGAGGGGTTTCTCGACATCTTGATTACTTGGTTGATGATACAAGTAGGCAAAACGGTTTATTATTATTATTGGATCTACTCAATCCTCAATATATATATATATATATATAGGCATATACTCTGTATATAGAACTCAGTATATATGTATACATACATATAAAAGATTAGAGAGAGGTCTAAGAAAGAAAGATTTGCACAGAGAGTGAAAAAGAAAGTATATATGTGGTTTTTGAAATGTTAGATAATCAAGTGTTTGATTTTTATTTTCTTTTTTATTTTTGTTTAAATCTCTAATAATTGCTGGAACTTTGTGGCTCACATTTGTTTACGAATTGGATATGATAGTTGAAAGAATACATAATTTTGAACTAGTAATTAAGTTGAGTGTAGATTGGTAGGCTTCATTTCGATCTGTATATATATATATATATATATATATATATATATATATGTTTGACTATTTATATATATAAATAATATGAATAATATTAATGTTAATATGATCTAGATCCAGTTGTAGTGTTGAAGAAGAAGATAAAAGGGTAAAAAGACAAATTTACCCTCATGTGCAGTGCACGTGAGGGCCTTGACGGAGACACGCAAACGGACGTTAGGGTCAGGGATATGTAATGATACGAAAAATCACTATAAGGGTATGTAATGATAAAAAAAAACGAGAGGGACGAAACTTAATAATATGACATACCCCAGGGGTATGTAATGAAATTTTCTCAAGTTACTATATACATGTCAAAGCTATGAAATTAACGACCTATGAACCATGATGGTATATATATTGTATATATATCAATACATGTGTTTGTTAAGACATCTCTATAGATAGATACAAATAACAAGTCAAAATAAGGCCGCTATATATACAAAAGAAAAAACACAGAAATATTTAACAAGCGCACATTAGGAAAAGATAAGGAAAAAAAAAAAGGCACATATAACAGACTTTTAACAAAAAGCAAATAAAGCAGAAAAGAAATAAACCAATGTAAGTAAAGTGTGTAGCCAAATTAGTAATTAAATTAAAAATGCTAATTATATATAAAATTACCTGAACAGCTGGTGAGGTTAACCCAATGATTCGAATCTTAGCCCTTACATCACCCATGATCCGTAACTCGACCCGGTCATTCAACACAGCATCATTAACCAAATCACTAGCATCAGCTTGCATCACATTGACCCGGTCCACAGAAACCGTGGTTTGGACTTGCCTAACACTATGTGCAGGCTGATAAAAACCCGCTACGGTCCCACGGCCCAATGGAATCCCACGGTACATAATATTAAACGTCGATTGTTGGTATTTAATCCCAACTTTATTATCGTTTTTCGCGGTAAATAACATGCGAATTGCGAGTGATAATGATGCTGAACTTGGTGAAGAATTTATGTTGGAATAAGGAGGGGCATTATTGGAAGCGAGGTTAATGTATTGGACGCCAACTTGTTGGAGATTGAATTCGGGTTTTTTTGGTTTGACAGCTAGGAATATTACGAGAATGATAACTATAACGAGTAAGGCAAGGAAAGAGAAGAGAAGAAAAAGACAGCAACAACAACCTTTGATTGAGGCTGAAGATGACGAGGTTGTTGAGTTTGGATAGTAATGTTGGTTGTTGTGTCTTGTATGTGGGTTGTAGTGTGATGGTGGTGGACGGATTTGTTGATGATGGTTGTGATGGTGGGTGCCATTGATGATAGTATCGGAGGTCATAATGGTGGTTTTGGGATAAATTAAGACTGGCTAGCTCCTCCCTATCTATGAATTATGAATGTTTTCTAAATTCTTTGAAAAGGGAGGAGGGAGCAAGAGGGAGTGGAATGGAAAGTGAGAGTTATTTTTGGAGAAAGTTTTTATGGAATGTGGAAAGAATATCTAAGAACTACTAATGACGAGAAAATTTTGGAACTCGAAGACATATTTAATTTCTAAGCGATGTATTTAAAATATGTAAAATATTTACTTTCTTAAGCTGTCATTACCATGTACTCCGTATAAAAGAAAGAAGATGATTACTCCTAAAAAAAATAACTTAAAAGTTCTCTTAATATCTTTAAGATTGACATGTATAGTTCATTTGTTATTTTTCTTGATCTCTTCCCTTGATTTTTTTCATGCCACAATCTTGTGATTAGGAAAAATTTTAAGCTATTTTTTTAAGAGGATTAATGTCAAAAATGGAGTGTTGGAGTATTTTTATTAATCGGTCATGTCATATAAGCCCGAATCAGACATCCAATAGTTTCGATTTGAATTATCCGGAGAATGCCTTTTCATAAAAGAATAGAACAACAGGTTAAAGAACCAAAAGAACACTTCATTTTCTTCTTGAATTTTATAATAAAAATACAATTATTTTATTCACGTTAACAACAACATATAAAGTTGTCATTAGCAAAGACCGATATTACTACAAAGATTAAAGAATCTCTATATGAAATGTACGTATTTTTAGAATGACTAATTGAAGTTCTTTTAAAGATCAAAAGATATAAATATATAAACTCCTTTTCTTCATTTCAATATTGTTGTTTATATCGTTCTTTAAATTAGATTCTAGACTCGTATATAAAAACGAATACATACAATACATTACATTTTATAAATGTTACAACATTGATATTTTGTTTTAACTTTTATATAAATTAGATGAGTTATATTAATTATATATTTAATTTAAAGCTTTGCACTTACGTATTTTATACTGTTATATCACTATGTACATAACATATTGATTAGACTTATAAGATTTTAGTCCATTTTTAACCCTTCCAAGAAACGGGACAAGGTACTTGCTGATTCAATTATCAATTTTTCTTACTTGTGGTTTTCTAACAGATGCAAGAATCAAAGGCTTTCATGGGAGGAATGGTTAGAAAATCCTCTCTTGTTCATAAATAGGACGTGTTGAGGCGAACTTTATGAACAATTCTCCTAAATGGATAGGATCTAGATTGTGTAGCATTTTACTTTTATTTCTAGATTTGTAACTTTATACTTTGGTTTCTAGCATCTTGCTAGGGCCTACTTTTATTATATAATATATTCTGCCGTTAAAAAAAAAACAATTATATTAAATGTTTCAAGTAATTTTATGCATAATCATACTTTTTGTTTATATACTCATAAAAAATATAAGTTAATATTTAGTTTTCAAATTTAATCCATATATTACATAAGGAAAAGTTTTATGATAGGAAAAGATAGTTACTATTAACATATTGTATCTTTAATTAATTAGTTAATTAATTAATGTCGAAAACTTTAACTAATTAAAGGTGGATGCTAGAAAAAGTAATATGTATATTTAATTTTAAGTTAGTAAGTTTAAGTTTAATTTTTTATTAGAAAACCAAAGTTGGTTATGATTATATGTTGTGTTTCGATTATTTCAAGTTAAAAATCGATCATATTTGTTTATCATAAAGTAAAACTAGCAGAGTATCTGCGCAATGTGATGGGATGGTAACGGCGGCCTGTAAGTGGCGGCGACTAATGGTGATAGTTGCGACGATTGGTGGCGGTGGGAGTTAAGTGGTGTAGATTGATGTAGATGTAACTTATGTAAAGATGGTAATAGAGATATTTTAGAAGATAAAAGTTTATTGTGTAAATTGATAAGATAATGTTTTAATGTGGAAATTAATTCATTAAAGGCAAGATGGTCATTTCCAATTAAAACATTTCAACATGGGTAGATATTATTAATCTACATCTACATTATAAATATAACAAGGTCCTAAATTCTTTTTTATGGTAAAAAAAATAAAATAATAAAATAATAATAATAATATAAAAAAAATAAAATAATAATAATATTAAAAAAAATAAAATAATAATAATAATAATAATAATAATAATAATAATAATAATACGTTTAAAAAAAATAAAATAATAATAATAATAATATAATAATAATAAATAATAATAATAATAAAAAAAAAAAAAATAAAATAATAATAATATAATAATAATAATAATAGTAAAAAAAATAAAATAATAATAATAATAATAATAATACAAAACATGCGTATGTTTTTTTTTCTCCATACAATCTATTATAAGTTATGTTTCCTTAAATACTAACATAATATTTAATCTAATTTATGAATAATTAATATTATATATTACGTATGAAGCTTTTATCAAAAAAATGTCTTTTACTAATTTATTGATAAAATCAACTTATGACTTATGAAAATACCAAAATAAATTTAATTAGTTTATTGATAAAATTAGTTTATAGCCTGATATTTTGTCCGGTATTTTCACTGTTCATTACCGCCGGTATTTTCCGGTACTTCCGGTATTGTAAAACCGATTTTTTCATGTTTTTTGTTTTTTTTTTAATTTTTTTATGATACTTTAATTTATTTTTTGTTGTTTGTGAACTTTAAAACTTAATTTGTTATGAAATACCTATTTAATATTATTTTTTAATGAATTGTAATTGTATTTTGATTAATTTCGTTGAATTGTAACAAGTTTTATAACATTTTTATAAAGTATAAATAAATTAAAATTAACCTTGACGATAATACCGGTACCGGTTATCACACCAGTACGACTAAAATACCAATATTTATAACATTGGTAAAAAAATTGTAAACCTAGAATTACCCTTTGTAAATTAACTAATATGGAAAAATACGGACCATTAGATGAATTTTATCATATGATGGGATTCACTGGTATCTTAATATATACTAAAAGGCAACTGATCTAATCACAATTGACCAATCACAACTCTCAATTTTCATAAATTGAGTTATTAAGCATGTGACTAATTAGGTTATTTAGAAGAAGAAAAAAAACAACTCAACCACATATATATTGAAGAAAAACTCGATCAGATATATATTGAGATTGGTATAATTAATATTTTTAGATTTTATAGTATGAACCCTATTAGATTTTCATTTACTCCCTCCGTCCCATTAAAAATGTCCAGTTTTGAATTTTCAAAGTCTTTCTTTTGCAACTTTGACCAAAAATATTTTTGTTTGTATTACATAATACTTGATGAAAGTTATATGAATTGATCGAGGTTTAGATGTGTTTTCATTGGGTATAACTTTCATCAAGTATTATATAATCTAATAAAAAATATTTACGGTCAAACTTATAAAATATAGACTTTGAAAATTAAAAACTGGACACTTTTAATGGGACAGAGGGAATATTAACTAATATGTGTAAACTTACGCATTATAATATTTACAGATTATTAATACGCATTGTAAAACTTACATATTGATTGATTTAAGACTCTTTCCATCATATGTTTTATCAAGTTATCTTTATCTTTTTTTCTTCTTTTTTTTATTTATTATTATTTTTTTAACAACTAACCTAATAACTTATTAATCAAAATCCCAACTCTTGAATTCTCAAAATATAACACCCTAATTTACACGTTTTTGTCTTCCATCATTTATTTACACTTTTTATCCCCACTAAATATTTAAGTTGTATTAAGAAAATTTTAATTTAACGACCTATTAACTAATCAAAATCCTAAATTTTATTACATAATATCTTAGACCCAATATCTAATATCAGCAAGGATTTTTACATAACTCTATAACTTTAAACTAATAACTCTTTAGTTTTAATTTTAATAACTGATAATTTGTTAATTAGTATCGATTTTTATTTATTTGTATCTTAAACTCTATATTTTGATAATTAATTTCGAATAATGTTCTTCGATTTAGTTTTTGAATTATGAGTCGGAAACCTTTATTTTCCCAATAATTGATACATTGTTTTGAATGATAAATAAAGGGTACAATGGTCAGGTAAATTGTTATTGACTACTTTTATCAATAGTTGATTTGTAATTACAACGTCCAATCTTCAAGTACAGATAATTATATGTTGCAATATCTCGAGTTAAATCGAAAAGTATCTTAATTAGGTTTTGATGAGCAACAAAGATGTCAGATCAAAATATATAAACAAATATTATCTACAAAAAAGTATTACAGAAGACAAGATATATGCTTTCGATGTTTTAGATTTATATTATCTTAATTTGACTTTACCTACATTTTTTACATTTAAACTTACATATTTAACAGTTTATCTTATCTTTAAAATGTTATAAACATCCCGTATATTTGACACGGGCATAAATCTAGTTTAATTTCATATGGTAATAATCATCATAAATATCAAATCAATAAATAAGACAAATATCAATCTATTAGAATATTGTCAAAAACATATAAAAACACCTTTAATTTTACTATGTCTAGAGATATATATCTTATATTTAATATTTCATCATTAAATATGAGCCGTTGATTGGCAATGATGATTTAATTGAGGTTGGTGCCCCATGGATAAGTTCTTGACCTTACGATGTTTCACCAACATTGGTGTCTCACTTCCCACATTAAAGGGGTATATTATTGGGGGTTGGATAGGTTTCAGGATTTTTGGGTTTTATTCAGAGATTTCTTTTTGTTTTTTATATATTTTGTAGTGTTAGTTTATATCTTAATTTTGATTATAAATGTCATAGTGCCCAATGAAAAATTGTTTATTTGTACAAATTAATTTGACATATTGTGCATCATGATACTAATTAATACATATTCAATATCTTTTATCTATATTTGTTAATTTATGATATCATAAAATGATAACATGTTAAGTTATTAATTATATATGCTAGCATGTGAAAGGTTTTCACCCAAGTTAGATGTGTAACAAACCTATACTCAATTTATCCATATATATTAAATGGTTGAAAATATTGGATAGTTTAATGGAAAGTGTTTTATGACGTGATTTTTTGTTTAATTGACTCGCGTATCTTAAAATTTGAATTCTAAATCATACTTTTTACATACTATAAATAGATAAATCTATTAAAACTATGATACTTAGTTATGTATTGGATTTAACCCCGTGTATTTGACACAAAAGGCTAAAATAATCAAAAGTTTTTTTTATTGTATTTTGTATTATATTTTTTGATACATGTTTTTTTGTAAATAGTTAACTTTGTAAAATATAAAATGACGTGATGATATCTTTTAATATATTAAAAAAACAGTTTATATAATAACTATCAACCAATCACAACTCTCGATTTTCTCAAGTTGACTTTTGTTTTCAATTTTGACTTTAATTTACATTTTTTTGTTTTTCATCAACAATTACACTTTAACTTACACTTTTTGTTTTTCATCACCAAGTTACACTTTTTAACCGATAATTTCAAATAATAAAAAAATAAATAATAGCTACTCGTTATATATATCCAATAGAATAATAGCTAATATATATCATAATAGTACGTTATATCTTATAAATACAAAACTAAATAATTAAAAACAAACAAAATTCAATTCAAATATATTAATTTAAAAAAAAATTATACTACTATATAATTTGGAAGCTTTTTTAATAATTGTCATGACACATATAAAAAAAACAAAAACAACTATAACATTGTCATATTCTAATTGAAATATTTAGGATATGTTTTATCTAAAAATAAAATATTATTTTTAATAGTGAAAAATAAGAATTTAATAACCACGTGTAACAATAAAACAAATAAAAATGTGTTACGCCCGTTTTTTTTTTTTTGAAACTTCATTTAATTTTTATAAATAAATATGGATTCAATAAATACATATTGTAACACCCCAACAAGGCGGAAATATGGGGCATTAATAGAAAAGCTCAGCGTGACATGGAAATTAAGTAGAGGCAACTAAATGCATTCAAGGATTAGAGCAATCCATACATAATTCAAGTACAAATACAAGTTATGGATCAAATAATGCACAAGGAGCACAACACCATCAATAGTTTACAAAAATAGATCAAATGATGGCTAACGATCCTAGGCATAACCCATAAACGGGTGCAATGAATCACGGATCCATAAAAGTCCAAGCTCAATCCTATCACATGCAATGCAATCATCCATCACGTCTTTGGTTCACTTGATTACCTGAAAAGTGTACTAAAATGCGTCAACATAAAACTGGTGAGTTCGTAGGTTTTGACTATAAGAAAACAAGTGTCGGGATAACAACCATTTAACCTTGATACGAACATAATTAGATCATTAAACGATCATATAACCTTGAAACCTTGATTGGGTCATTAAATGATCACATAATATGGATCGATAAACGATCACATAACCTTGAAACCTTGATAGGATCATAAAATGACCACATAACCTTGATACGAACATATAACAATCATACAACCTTGATTTGACAATTAAACGATCATATAACAATCATACAACCTTGGTTCAACAATTAAACGAACATATAACCTTGATAAGATAGCCAAACGATCACATAACCTTGATTACTTACATAAACGAACACATAACGATCAAAGGAACCAATGAAACACGATGTACACTTTTCACCCCAAAATCACGTAAGAAAAGGGGCTACGAACTCACCTTTGCTCGGCTACGATGAGATAATATGGATCTACACGTCAATTGATAGACACCCGCTCACGACCTATCAATTTATACACATATGCATACATATTAATTCGTTTGTCGTATTACCCTTTACACTTTCATTCAACTAATGATTTGGTTGAGTACTCGACTTCAAATGATGATTTAAACCCGACCAAGACACGTTAGAAGTTAAGTGGGGACTTGGGTAAGGTTCTAGGGAAATCAGGGAAAGGTTTAAAACGATGCACTACTCGAATCTAGAACAAAGGGATCGGGATTAGAAACAAGACAAGAAAACATGATTCAGGGGGGGCCGTAAACTATGGTGGCACAAATACATGCAGCGTAAATTACGGTCTACATGGCGTAGGGTTACGGTAAGCCAAGAACAACACAGCGTAAGTTACGCCATTTTCAGCGTAAGGTACGTTGGCCTGCAACCCGATGATTTGGCGTCTCATGCATGTATAACTAACGTTGTAACATCCGTGAGTTTTGACCCGTTGACTTTACGTATAATTTGACTAACAATCTAAGTTAATGAAATATTTGGTTCATTTCGTGATTAAATGACAATGTGGTATGTTTGTCGGGTCGATAGTATAACTTAACCGATGATTAAATGTATAACGGTATGTAATTTGGCTTGAAGGGAGAAACGGGTCGACCCGTGGGTTACCCATAACCCACCAGCCATGTTGACCCAACCCTATCCCTCCTTAACCCCTTTCCCATCCATTCATTCTTTTCATCCTCTCTATCACTCTCTAAATACTTGCAAAGAAGCTCTCACACACACACACTCTCTATCTCATTTACTTCTTGCATTTATTTTGTTCTTGGGTTGATATTGTGTAAGAAACATCATCTTTAATATCATTACTACATCATATTCCAATTGGGCTCTTCAAATTGCAAGAATTATCCAAGTGGGTTGATTTTCGGGTTTGAGCTTTGTGGTAACCTTTGGTAAGTAAAACTTCATTCTAATTACTCATTTCATGTTTATTATCTTGTTTCTAAGCTAAGTTATCGAGTTTCAAGTCGAAAATCAAGTCTTTGGCTCATTAGGGTTTTACTTTGACTTTTTAGGTCAAAACCGAATTTAATGCAAATTTCATGTTACGAACCAGATTTTGGTGTGGGTTTTGTTACTACTAGTTAGAATATGTTAAAATGAGTGTGCAAGATCATTTAGGTCGGGTCAAACCCAACGGGTCGGATTTTAGGGTTTCTTGGGTAAAATTAGGGTTCTTGGGCAAGATTGGGTCAAGAATCGACCTTGATGATTTCTGGATGTGTTGGAATGGAAAATATAATCGAGTTAAGTGTATTTATGCATTAGAACATCTAATCTTACTTCAAAAACTGGTCCATAAACCTTTTGGTTCGATTAGGGTTTTGGTTTACAAAAATAGGGTTTTGGGTTTGGTTTCCTGCACTTTTGCTCCTGCTGCTGCTCGTGCCCTGCACCTACCATTTGAGACGCTCCAGCCACCGTCTGAGACGGTGGCCTGCATCTTCCAAATGGACCAGACGGTGGCCAGACGGTAAATTCCTCTGCTGCACGGTGGAACGAGACGGTGGAACTTCAAAATCCAAGCCACCGTCTGAGACGGTGGCACAGACCGTGCAAGACGATGGTTCTGGTCAAGCTAACCATCTGGGACGGTGAGGGCCACCGTGTGAGACGATGCTTCCTCCTGGCTGGCCGTATGGGACAGTGACAGCCACCGTGCGAGACAGTGCTGCACATTTTTCTGTTTCCTGCTTTGTCCAGCCTTTTTGCTTTGTTCTTGGGTCCATGTGGGCTGTTCTTGAGTGTCTTCTGGGGCTAATCTAGTGTCGAGTAAAGCCGCAAGGATCCTTTGTGAGTCGAGAATCATCCATAGAATCCTAAACTTCTAAACCTCAATTATATATATATGTGTAATAAAAATGGTTTTTAAATACAAGACGACTTTACATTTGTTTCAAGCAATCTCTTGACCCTTCCATCGATAATGTCAAGTCTCGGGAGTCTTTAAAGGCCATAAGTCTTATTAAAATCTAATTAGGGTTTTAACCCTAGTGAAAGACGTATATGTATATATTTGTGTATGTTAATGTGTATGTATATTATCGAAATATAGGTGGTGGACGTGAAGTGAATATTGAACGACATTAACCCGACTTTATATCAAACTTAACTTCTTTGCCGACCAAGGTGAGTTTCGTATCTCCCTACTCGCTTGAGATTCGGGCTGAAAAGTGTAAGACTTGCGTGTTTACTTACGTTGTTGATTGATTGATTGATTTGGTTTAAATGTGGATTGATGAGACGGTCTATTACGATTGATTGACTTGATTTATGTTTTGTTAAGTATTTCATTAATATTAGGATAGACGTACATACATGGAAGTCGGTTATGCCTTCAATGGGTTTTAGATGTGGTGGGAAGGCTGCGGGTGACCCTATATATAAGCATTTGGGACTCGAAGAATGGATAATCCTTTTAAGTGTATGTACGTATAGTTTGGTTTGAATTGTGATTATTGGTTTATGATGGACGAATATTGATTGTTGGTTTATGACAGACGATTTGTGATTGATGCATATACGATTGATTGTAAGCATGCATACGTAGTTACATAACCCTCGGTTGAGGACTCAAACATCCAAGTGTATAGATGTATACACTTAATCTGTAAGATGTTGGTGACATGATTCCGAGTATATAGACATATATATCTCGATGATTTTGAGATACAGCCTTGTTCATTATGATGACAGGCGGGTATCGTTGCATAGGTGACTTGAGTTCACGCATAAGATAGGCATGTTGGCTTATTTATGCATTCAGCACTTACATTGATACTTATATCATTTGTGCACTCCTATTACACGCTTACTTGCTTTGTGTAATCTTGTTGTTGGAAGTTATTGTGTTACTTAGAGGATCGTTGTAAGTCATGTCTAGCCTCTACTTGTATATTGTGATTATTGACGATGGTTCCTTGCGGACCATTACTACGAACTCACCAACCTTGTGTTGACTATGCTTAGTACACTTTTCAGGTAATCAGGTTATCCCCAGACGTGGAGTTTAGTTGCTTGCTTGCTGTTAAACCCGGGCATGGGACCTTATGAATCAAGGATTCATCGACCTTCTCTTTTGCATTATACTTAGGATCGATTTGCCATCTTCTGGATGTTCTTTTGTTAATTTTGATGGTTATTTGCTCCTTATGTATTTTGGTACTTGTTTCGTATTGTAATGGATTCACTGAATCTTTATTTGCATTATACTTAGGATCGATTTGCCATCTTCTGGATGTTCTTTTGTTAATTTTGATGGTTATTTGCTCCTTATGTATTTTGGTACTTGTTTCGTATTGTAATGGATTCACTGAATCTTTATTTGCATTTAGTTCTTGTTCTATTGTAATTCCACCTTGTGCTATATGATTTCCGTAATATTTCGGGCCTTGGCTTGGGGTGTTACAGAATGGTGGCCCATGCAGGTCGTAGAGAATTAGGCGGTTTGACCTAGACTACGGCTTAAGTTAAAACTCTTCATATAGCATGCATGGATAGGAAATTCGTGTGCAATGTGAATTATGTGAATCCCCGTGTGAGTTCGTAGTTAAAGACCACTTGTGTGATAGCTTGAATTCAATGTGATGAATGTGGAATGCGGTTAATACGGTTTGTTGTTGTTATTGGTTGGAGCTAATTTGATGATTTAGGGCAAAATGAAGTTATGCCATTAACTTAGTATAATATTGTGGCAACCCTAAAAGAACCCGATCAACTCTTTTATGGTTACCCAACATTATAACAAGTTAATGACATCGTAGATTGCGCACGTGTGGCTTAAAGTATAATAAGGAACCGATATGCTTAATGGAAGTTGATTAGGTGGAGGGTTAGCCATTGGTACACCCTGTATACATAACCGGTCAATAACTAGAGAGCATATCGAATTCGGATTATACTTTGAATCATTCGTGTTAGTTGTTTGATTGCATGATGTAATGAGCATGATTACATGAGTTAATGATAGACAATTGTAATGAATTTGACATGATGATATGCTAAGTAACAATCCCATAGGATTCCAGCACTCTTGCCTTAGCTTAATGATATGAAATGAGTATGTGGTATCGGTATGAGAGCATTGACTACTTGTGTGACTAACATGTGAGCATTTGAGACTAACTCTCGGGTCAACGTGTCACTTGTTTTATAGAAATGGTGAGACCAAGGAGAGCCGGGATGAACTATAGGGCTGAATCGGAATAACCTCAACAGGAAGCTCAACCGGAGGTAAAAGGAGGTAGAGGTAGGGGCCGTGGTAGGGGCCGTGGTAGGGGCCGTGGTAGAGGTCGTGGTAGAGGCCAAGGAAGGGGTCATGGTGAAGCTCCCGGGCCAAACTTGGCTGAGGTGATCGCTCAAACGGTCACCAATATCATGCCGACCATTATTGCTCAAGTCACGGCAAGTCTTGGGGGAAACAATGCGGCTCAAAACAATGAAGCCCCAATTAATGTGAATAATGAAAATGCTCAACCTCATGCTGTGGAGGAGGAAGAAGAGGAACCAGTGGGAGTTGATAACCGTATGCCCATGTATAATCAACATGGAGGATACCGACAGGGGTGTATATTTAAAGACTTCAAAAGCTGTGGGGCACCAGAGTTTGATGGAAGAGGCGGTCCCACAGAGTGTATAAGGTGGTTTGAGGAGATCGAGGCAGTGATTGAGAGAAGTCATTGCACCTATGACGACCGGATTTCTTATGCATCCGGCATGTTTAGACATGACGTCTTGAGTTGGTGGAACCAAGAGATAACTTTGGGGCGGACTTATAACTTGGAATGGATCGATTTCAAGAACAAAGTGAAGGCAAAGTTTTGTCCTCCCTATGAACTACAAAACTTGACCATTGAGTTTGCTAATCTCAATATGGAGGGAGCCGATTACAAGAGCTATGTTAGACGATTTCAAGAGTTGTCTACCCTCATTCCTCACCTGGTGGATTCCGAGTCTCAGGCCATCGAGAAGTTTGTATTGGGCTTGAATCCTCAAGTCCGATCTTATGTGAATTCTAACATGCCTACTTCTTTGGCCGATGCGGTTAACCGGGCCGGTAACGTGACCGAAGACTTGTTAAGGAGCGGTGTTTTAATCAAATCCTCAACATACAAGAGGAAGGAAGTGGGAGAGTCTAGCGGGGTAAAGAAAGTGGGAAGGTTTGACCCCAAGAATGCAAATAGGGGTAGAGTAATGGCGGCGGTGGAACCGACTAGGAAAGCTTATACTGGGCCTCATCCTTTCTGTGGGAGATGCAACAGGCATCATCCCGCCAATGTCCAATGTGGGGCATGCTATAACTGTAACCAAGTTGGGCACGCCTCCAAGAATTGTAGAGCTCCAAGGGCGGGCCAAATGAATGTGGCTCCTATTCGGGTCGTCCCTCCTCAAGGTAATCAACGAAGAGGTGAATGTTTTGAATGTGGTAGTCGTGACCACTATCGTAATAATTGTCCTCGATGGGTGGGACAACAAGTTCAAGTAGCTGTCCACCCCAACCAACTACAAATGGTCGGGCCTAACCAAAACCGGGGACAACAAGGCCATCAAGTGCAACCCGCGGCCGAGCCTTTGCGGCCAATGCAAATGAAGCCCGCAACGATCCCAACGTGGTAGCAGGTACCTTTCTCCTTAATGGTCACTATGCAACAGTTTTATTTGATTCTGGAGCCGATTATAGCCTCGTGTCCTCTAACTTTGTTCCTTTGATTGATGTGCATCCTTGTGCTCTAAACTATGTGCTTGACATTGAAATGGTAAACAGGTCACTAACTAAACTTAGTCAAATAATACGTGATTGTGTCTTGACCCTAGACGATGTTGAATTCTTCATAGACCTTATGCCTTTCGATATTGGGAGTTTTGATGTCATTGTGGGTATGGATTGGTTGACGGCGGTAAATGCGACTATTGATTGTGGCGAGAGAGTTGTTAAGATACCTTTGACTAACGGTAGAATTCTTAGAGTTCAAGGCGAAATCTCCGATTCCTCTAATTCTAAAGTCTTTAGTGCTACCGTCGCCAAGGTAGAATTGAAGACCGTTCCTATTGTTTGTGAATTTCCCGATGTTTTTCCGGATGACTTACCGGGATTACCTCCAACTCGTGAACTTGACTTTCGTATTAATCTTATCCCCGAAGCCGCGCCCGTAGCAAAAGCTCCTTATAGACTAGCCTTAACCGAAATGCAAGAGCTACAAACTCAACTCAAGGAACTCCAAGAGAAAGGTTTCATTCGCCCTAGTCAATCTCCTTGGGGTGCTCCTGTTCTCTTCGTCAAAAAGAAAGACGGGTCCTTCAGAATGTGTATTGATTACCGGGAATTAAACAAGCTCACTGTGAAGAACCAGTATCCCCTCCCTAGAATCGATGACTTATTTGATCAACTTCAAGGTGCTAAGCACTTCTCAAAAATCGATCTTCGCTCGGGTTATCATCAACTCCAGGTACATGAAGATGATATCCCCAAGACGGCTTTTCGCACAAGGTATGGTCATTTTGAATTCACCGTGATGCCTTTTGGGTTGACTAATGCACCGGCGGTGTTCATGGACTTGATGAACCGGGTGTGTCAACCATACTTAGACAAGTCTGTCATTGTGTTCATTGATGACATACTTGTATACTCGAAGACAAAGGAAGAGCATGTTGAGCACTTGCGTGAGGTGCTCGAACTACTAAGGAAGGAGAAGTTGTATGCCAAATTCTCCAAGTGTGAGTTTTGGTTAGAAGAGGTCCACTTTCTTGGCCACATAGTGAGCAAGGATGGTATTCACGTGGACCCAATCAAGATTGAAGCGGTCATGAATTGGAGAAGACCCGAAACGCCATCCGAGATCCGTCAATTCCTTGGATTGGCGGGTTACTATAGAAGATTCATTGAAAATTTCTCCCGTATTGCTCAACCACTTACTCTCTTGACTCAAAAGGAGAGAAACTTTGAATGGGGCGAAAGACAAGAAAACGCCTTCCAAACTCAAGATATGCTATATGACGCTCCTATTTTAACGCTACCGGATGGAATTGAAGACTTTGTTGTTTATTGTGATGCCTCGGGACAAGGTTTGGGTTGTGTTCTTATGCAAAGGGGCAAAGTCATTGCTTATGCCTCTCGTCAATTGAAGGTACATGAGAAGAACTACCCGACACATGATTTGGAATTGGGAGCGGTTGTGTTTGCTTTAAAGTGTTGGAGACATTATCTCTACGGCACCAAATGTGTGATTTATACCGATCACAAAAGTCTTCAACACATCTTCAACCAGAGTGAATTGAATATGAGGCAAAGGCGTTGGCTTGAGCTATTTAGTGATTATGATTGTGACATCCATTATCATCCGGGCAAGGCAAATGTTGTAGCCGATGCCTTGAGTAGAAAGGAGAGAGTAAAGCCGAGACGGGCTAGAGCTATGAGCCTCACGGTGGGGCCAAATATTCGTGACCGGATCATTGAAGCCCAAATTCAAGCCACCCTACCGGAAAACTTTGGAAATGAGAACCTAGATGGCATGGAACAACAATTTGACAGAAAGAATGATAATGGGCTATACTTGGTTGAAAGACTTTGGGTTCCTATTTTCGGTAACATAAGAACCCTTATTATGAATGAAGCTCATCAATCGCCTTATTCGGTCCATCCCGGGTCGGATAAGATGTACTTTGATTTGAAAAACTTGTATTGGTGGTCGGGCATGAAGCGTGATGTGGCTAAGTATGTGAGTGAGTGTCTTACTTGCTTACAAGTCAAAGCCGATCACAAGAAGCCACCCGGATTATTGGTACAACCGGTGATGCCCGAATGGAAGTGGGAACATATTTCAATGGACTTCATTACTAAATTACCGAAGACGAGAAGCGGTCGTGACACGATTTGGGTGATAGTAGATCGGTTAACGAAGTCGGCTCACTTTTTAGCCATTCGTGAAACCGATAAATTTGACACATTGGCTCGTTTGTACATCAAGGAAGTGATATCTAGCATGGAGTGCCGATTTCTATCATTCAGATAGAGATGCCCGTTTCAAATCAAACTTTTGGGAAGCTTTTCAAAAAGCAATGGGTACTCGACTCGACATGAGCACGGCGTTTCATCCTCAAACGGATGGACAAACCGAGAGAACCATTCAAACCCTTGAAGACATGTTGAGGGCTTGTGCAATTGATTTTGGTGGAAATTGGGAAGACCATTTGCCGCTAGTTGAGTTTTCATACAATAATAGTTATCATGCTGCTATCCAAATGGCGCCCTTTAGAGCATTGTATGGTAGGATATGTCGTTCTCCTCTAGCTTGGGCGGAAATTGGTGAGAGTCAACTCATCGGGCCGGAAATTGTAGTTGAAACGACAAAAGTGATTTCTCAAATTAAGGAGAAGTTACAATTGGCCCGTGAACGTCAAAAGAAGTATGCCGATGTGAGGCGGAGACCGTTACAGTTTGAAATGGGTGATTATGTTCTTTTGAAAGTGTCACCTTGGAAAGGTGTTGTACGTTTTGTGAAGCGGGGAAAACTTACGCCAAGGTATATTGGTCCTTTCAAGATTCTTGAACGGGTTGGAAAGGTTGCCTACCGATTAGAATTACCACAAGAGTTTAGTGGGGTACATGATGTGTTTCATATTTGTAACCTACGTAAGTGTTTGGCGGACCCTACACATCATGTGCCCATGGACGAGATTAGGGTGGATTCGAAGCTTAATTTTGTTGAAGAGCCGGTAGAGATCTTGGACCGCCAAGATAAGAAGCTAAAGAATAAACGCTATACGATTGTTAAGGTTAGATGGAATGCTAGACGTGGAGCCGAGTTCACTTGGGAGCGAGAGGATCATATGAAGTCTAAGTACCCGCATTTATTTAGTAATTAGTGTTTTGTTGAATTTCGGGACGAAATTCTTTTAATGGGGGAATAATGTAACATCTGTGAGTTTTGACCCGTTGAATTTACGTGTAATTTGACTAACAATCTAAGTTAATCAAATATTTAGTTCATTTCGTGATTAAATGACAATGTGGTATGTTTGTCGGGTCGATAGTATAACTTAACCGATGATTAAATGTATAACGGTATGTAATTTGGCTTGAAGGGAGAAACGGGTCGACCCGTGGGTTACCCATGACCCACCAGCCATGTTGACCCAACCCTATCCCTCCTTAACCCCTTTCCCATCCATTCATTCTTTTCATCCTCTCTATCACTCTCTAAATACTTGCAAAGAAGCTTTCACACACACACACTCTCTATCTCATTTACTTCTTGCATTTATTTTGTTCTTGGGTTGATATTGTGTAAGAAACATCATCTTTAATATCATTACTACATCATATTCCAATTGGGCTCTTCAAATTGCAAGAATTATCCAAGTGGGTTGATTTTCGGGTTTGAGCTTTGTGGTAACCTTTGGTAAGTAAAACTTCATTCTAATTACTCATTTCATGTTTATTATCTTGTTTCTAAGCTAAGTTATCGAGTTTCAAGTCGAAAATCAAGTATTTGGCTCATTAGGGTTTTACTTTGACTTTTTAGGTCAAAACCGAATTTAATGCAAATTTCATGTTACGAACAAGATTTTGGTGTGGGTTTTGTTACTACTAGTTAGAATATGTTAAAATGAGTGTGCAAGATCATTTAGGTCGGGTCAAACCCAACGGGTCGGATTTTAGGGTTTCTTGGGTAAAATTAGGGTTCTTGGGCAAGATTGGGTCAAGAATCGACCTTGATGATTTCTGGATGTGTTGGAATGGAAAATATAATCGAGTTAAGTGTATTTATGCATTAGAACATCTAATCTTACTTCAAAAACTGGTCCATAAACCTTTTTGGTTCGATTAGGGTTTTGGTTTACAAAAATAGGGTTTTGGGTTTGGTTTCCTGCACTTTTGCTCCTGCTGCTGCTCGTGCCCTGCACCTACCATTTGAGACGCTCCAGCCACCGTCTGAGACGGTGGCCTGCATCTTCCAAATGGACCAGACGGTAAATTCCTCTGCTGCACGGTGGAACGAGACGTTGGAACTTCAAAATCCAAGCCACCGTCTGAGACGGTGGCCTGCATCTTCCAAATGGACCAGACGGTAAATTCCTCTGCTGCACGGTGGAACGAGACGTTGGAACTTCAAAATCCAAGCCACCGTCTGAGACGGTGGCCTGCATCTTCCAAATGGACCAGACGGTAAATTCCTCTGCTGCACGGTGGAACGAGACGTTGGAACTTCAAAATCCAAGCCACCGTCTGAGACGGTGGCCTGCATCTTCCAAATGGACCAGACGGTAAATTCCTCTGCTGCACGGTGGAACGAGACGTTGGAACTTCAAAATCCAAGCCACCGTCTGAGACGGTGGCCTGCATCTTCCAAATGGACCAGACGGTAAATTCCTCTGCTGCACGGTGGAACGAGACGTTGGAACTTCAAAATCCAAGCCACCGTCTGAGACGGTGGCCTGCATCTTCCAAATGGACCAGACGGTAAATTCCTCTGCTGCACGGTGGAACGAGACGTTGGAACTTCAAAATCCAAGCCACCGTCTGAGACGGTGGCCTGCATCTTCCAAATGGACCAGACGGTAAATTCCTCTGCTGCACGGTGGAACGAGACGGTGGAACTTCAAAATCCAAGCCACCGTCTGAGACGGTGGCACAGACCGTGCAAGACGGTGGTTCTGGTCAAGCTAACCGTCTGGGACGGTGAGGGCCACCGTGTGAGACGCTGCTTCCTCCTGGCTGACCGTATGGGACGGTGACAGCCACCGTGCGAGACGGTGCTGCACATTTTTCTGTTTCCTGCTTTGTCCAGCCTTTTTGCTTTGTTCTTGGGTCCATGTGGGCTGTTCTTGAGTGTCTTCTGGGGCTAATCTAGTGTCGAGTAAAGCCGCAAGGATCCTTTGTGAGTCGAGAATCATCCATAGAATCCTAAACTTCTAAACCTCAATTATATATATATGTGTGTAATAAAAATGGTTTTTAAATACAAGACGACTTTACATTTGTTTCAAGCAATCTCTTGACCCTTCCATCGATAATGTCAAGTCTCGGGAGTCTTTAAAGGCCATAAGTCTTATTAAAATCTAATTAGGGTTTTAACCCTAGTGAAAGACGTATATGTATATATTTGTGTATGTTAATGTGTATGTATATTATCGAAATATAGGTGGTGGACGTGAAGTGAATATTGAACGACATTAACCCGACTTTATATCAAACTTAACTTCTTTGCCGACCAAGGTGAGTTTCGTATCTCCCTACTCGCTTGAGATTCGGGCTGAAAAGTGTAAGACTTGCGTGTTTACTTACGTTGTTGATTGATTGATTGATTGATTTGGTTATGATGCATTTATTATGACATATATTGTGTGACTGAATGTTTGATTGACTTGATTGATTGATTGTTGTTGTTGATTGAGAATATGCTTTTGTACTTATTGAATGTTTGGCTTGAGTTACGATTTGATTATTGCGTGTTTAACGTTGTTGATTGATTGATTGATTTGGTTTAAATGTGGATTGATGAGACGGTCTATTACGATTGATTGACTTGATTTATGTTTTGTTAAGTATTTCATTAATATTAGGATAGACGTACATACATGGAAGTCGATTATGCCTTCAATGGGTTTTAGATGTGGTGGGAAGGCTGCGGGTGACCCTATATATAAGCATCTGGGACTCGAAGAATGGATAATCCTTTTAAGTGTATGTACGTATAGTTTGGTTTGAATTGTGATTATTGGTTTATGATGGACGAATATTGATTGTTGGTTTATGACAGACGATTTGTGATTGATGCATATACGATTGATTGTAAGCATGCATACGTAGTTACATAACCCTCGGTTGAGGACTCAAACATCCAAGTGTATAGATGTATACACTTAATCTGTAAGATGTTGGTGACATGACTCCGAGTATATAGACATATATATCTCGATGATTTTGAGATACAGCCTTGTTCATTATGATGACAGGCGGGTATCGTTGCATAGGTGACTTGAGTTCACGCATAAGATAGGCATGTTGGCTTATTTATGCATTCAGCACTTACATTGATACTTATATCATTTGTGCACTCCTATTACACGCTTACTTGCTTTGTGTAATCTTGTTGTTGGAAGTTATTGTGTTACTTAGAGGCTCGTTGTAAGTCATGTCTAGCCTCTACTTGTATATTGTGATTATTGACGATGGTTCCTTGCGGACCATTACTACGAACTCACCAACCTTGTGTTGACTATGCTTAGTACACTTTTCAGGTAATCAGGTTATCCCCAGACGTGGAGTTTAGTTGCTTGCTTGCTGTTAAACCCGGGCATGGGACCTTATGAATCAAGGATTCATTGACCTTCTCTTTTGCATTATACTTAGGATCGATTTGCCATCTTCTGGATGTTCTTTTGTTAACTTTGATGGTTATTTGCTCCTTATGTATTTTGGTACTTGTTTCGTATTGTAATGGATTCACTGAATCTTTATTTGCATTTAGTTCTTATTCTATTGTAATTCCACCTTGTGCTATATGATTTCCGTAATATTTCGGGCCTTGGCTTGGGGTGTTACAAACGTAAACAGAGGGTTTTTAGCGTAAAGAAGAATTGATAGCAGAGACCACCGTAAGGTACGATGGTTCTACCGTACCAGACGCCACACCCACACACCCCAGCGTAATCTACGCTCCAAGGACCATACTAGACGTTGGCTTGAAGTTTAACCAGCGTAAGCTACGCCGGTTCTGGGCGTAACAGACGCCACTTGCAGATCAGGACGAGCAGCAGCAGTTCAACCTTCAAAAACGACCCATTTTGCAAAAATACCCTAGTTTTGGCTGATCAGACGTTTAGGGGGGATTTATAACTCATTGTAACACTTGTCTGGACATAAACAATCATAATTCATCATGACCAAACATTCCAATTCCATTTCGCGACCTAAATTTGCTTTTACGTTCCAAGGAGACACCTTGGCCCCAACTTGCCACGCTTTACAAAACGAACCACACCCTTCCAAGGAGACACCTTGGCCCCAACTTGCCACGCTTTACAAAACGAACCACACCCTTCCAAGGAGACACCTCTACTTCAAACTCGAGAGGTCTTCGTCTCACATAGCATACTTCAATTGTCGTTCCCGGGCTACTCTCAATTTTTCCTTGATTTGCGAGATCACTTTAGTCGTTTCAACGACAATCTCGGGCCCGATGAGTTGGCTTTCACCAATCTCCGCCCAAGCTAGAGGTGACCTACACACTCTCCCATACAAAGCTCTAAACGGCGCCATTTGAATGCTAGCATGATAACTATTATTGTATGAGAATTCAACCAACGGGAGATGTACATCCCAATTGCCACCAAATTCGATGGCACAAGCTCTTAACATATCTTCAAGTGTTTGGATCGTTCTTTCACTTTGACCATCGGTTTGTGGATGGAACACCGTACTCATATCAAGTTGAGTACCCATTGCTTTTTGGAACGCCTTCCAAAACTTTGAAGTAAATCGGGCATCCCGATCGGTTATTATGGAAATCGACACTCCATGTTTGGATATCACCTCCTTGATGTACAAGCGTGCCATGGTGTCAAATTTATCATCTTCCCGGATGGCTAAGAAGTGAGCCGACTTAGTCAACCGGTCAACTATCACCCAAATGGTGTCCCGACCACTACTCGTTCTTGGTAACTTCGTGATGAAGTCCATAGCAATTTCTTCCCATTTCCACACCGGTGTTCTTGGTTGAACTAGCAAACCGGGTGGTTTCTTGTGGTCGGCCTTTACTTGCAAACACGTAATGCATTCACTAACATACCTAGCAATATCCTTCTTCATCCCCGGCCACCAATACAAATCCCTCATACCAAAATACATCTTGTCGGACCCCGGGTGAACCGAGTATGCCGACTTATGGGCTTCGTTCATCAATTTCATTCTTAGACCCCCAAAGACGGGAATCCATAATCGATCCACAAAGTACAACCCATCATCATCCTTCCGATCAAATTGTTCTTCCAAGCCATGCAATGCTTCATTGATGAAGTTTTCCGGTAAGGTAGCCATTCTTTGAGCTTCAATAATGGTGTCACGAACACTCCTTTGCACGGTGAAGCTCATGGCTCTAATTCTTCTTAGGTGTATACGTTCTTTCCGACTCAAGGCATCGGCTACAACATTTGCTTTACCCGGGTGGTACCGGATAACACAATCATAATCGCTAAAAAGCTCTAGCCACCTCCGTTGCCTCATATTCAACTCGCTTTGATCAAAGATATCTTGTAGGCTTTTGTGATCGGTATAGATCACACTTTTGGTGCCATACAAGTAATGCCTCCAACACTTCAAAGCAAACACGACCGCTCCTAACTCCAAGTCATGTGTTGGATAATTCTTCTCGTGCACTTTCAATTGTCTAGATGCATATGCAATCACCTTGCCACGTTGCATCAAAACACATCCTAAGCCTTGCCCGGAAGCATCACAATACACAACAAAACCATCGGGCCCATCGGGCAAGCTCAAGATTGGTGCATCACATAACTTGTCTTTTAGCAATTGGAAGGCCCGTTCTTGCTTATCACCCCAATCAAACTTCCTTTCCCGTTGTGTCAACAAGGTCAAGGGTTGGGCGATTTTTGAGAAGCCTTCGATAAACTGTCTATAATAACCCGCCAAACCAAGAAATTGGTGAATCTCGGTTGGCGTCTCGGGTCATCTCCAATTCTTCACCGCCTCGATTTTACTAGGGTCCACATGAATGCCCTCCTTGCTCACCACGTGACCAAGGAAATGGACCTCTTCTAGCCAAAATTCACATTTTGAGAACTTGGCATACAACTTTTCTCCTCGTAGTAACTCCAACACTTGCTTCAAATGCTCGGCATGGTCTTCTTTGGTTTTGGAGTAAATAAGTATGTCATCAATAAAAACAATGACAAATTGATCCAAGTAGGGTCGACACACTCGGTTCATTAAATCCATGAACACCGCCGGTGCATTTGTCAACCCAAAAGGCATCACCGTAAATTCAAAGTGTCCATATCTTGTTCGGAAAGCGGTTTTTGGAATGTCATCTTCATGGACCCTCAATTGATGGTAACCCGACCTCAAATCGATCTTGGAGAAAAACTTAGCGCCTTGAAGTTGATCAAATAAATCGTCAATCCTAGGAAGAGGATAACGATTCTTCACCGTCAACTTATTCAATTCTCTATAATCAATACACATTCGGAACGACCCATTTTTCTTCTTGACAAACAAAACCGGTGCGCCCCAAGGCGATTGACTAGGGCGAATGAAACCCTTATCTTGAAGCTCTTGAGTTGGGCGGCCAACTCTTGCATTTCGGTCATGGCTAAGCGATAAGGCGCTTTGGCCACGGGAGTAGCATTAGGAATGAGGTCGATACGGAAATCAAGTTCACGAGATGGAGGCAAACCCGGTAGGTCATCCAGAAATACATCCGCATAATCCTTAACTACGGGCACGGTCTTCAACTCAACTTTGGTGACGTTTACATTATAAATTTTCCCTTCCCATGGCTCGAATGTATCCCCTTGGACCACTAATTCCTCCCCGTTTTCTAAAGGTATCCTCACTACCCTACTACCACAATCGATCACCGCGTTCATAGCCGACAACCAATCCATACCCACGATCACGTCAAAACTACCGATGTCAAAGGGCATTAAGTCTATGTAAAATGGGTGGTCACATAATTCTAACACACAATCACGAACAACTTGACTAATTCTAGACGAATCCACCATTTACCATTTCGAGTTCAAAATAATACGACAAAGGGCTAAGACTAGCATCGATCAACGGAATGAAATCATTGGAAATAAGGCTATAATCGGCCCAGAATCAAATAACACGGTAGCAAATTGGTGATTGAGAAGAAAAGTACCTGCTACAACATTGGGGTCCACACGAGCCTCGGCCGCATTCACGGCAAAAGCTCTTCCACGAGGTGCTAGTTGTTGTTGTTGAGGAGCTTGTTGTTGTTGACCTTGTTGCCCACGGTTTTGATTGGGGCTGGCGATTTGCAATTGATTCGGATGCACGGTAACTTGAACTTGTTGGCCAATAAGGTTAGGGCACCTATTACGGTAGTGGTCTTGGCTACCACACTCGTAACAATTACCCCGGGCCATCGGAGGATATCGAACATTAAGAGGCAAAGGATTCAAAGGAGCGGCACGAGGATTGGTAGGACACATTCTTGAGACATGACCCACTTGATTACAATGAAAGCATGCAATACACCGAGTGTGAGACCTATGATGACGATTACACCGAGGGCATAAAGGAATAGCCCCGGTGTTAGCCTCCCTTGCCGGCACAACCGCCGCAAACACCCTTCCACCCCTAATTGGTTTCTTATTGTGATGCCTCTCGTCTTTCTTTGTGCCACTAGATTCGGGCACATCCTTCCTCTTACTATCATTCTTTCCTAGTTCACCACCTTTCACAAGCTCCATGGTGACACTAGCGGTTCGAGTGATGGCTTCATTAATAGTTAGTGGCATGGTAGGATGAGAAACAAGTACCCTCACCTTATGGGGCAAACCAACCACATACTTCTCCACCTTGCGCTCTTCGGGTCTAACCAAGTGGGGTATGAGTCTAGAAAGTTGGCCAAAACGGCGAGTGTACCCCACATGATCGGCACCCTTCATAGTGAGGCTAGTAAACTCTTCTTGCAAATTCATCATCTCATGAGGTGGGCAATACTTGGCAATGATCATTTGTTTGAAATTCTCCCAAGGAATGGAGTTAGCAAGATCAATTCCCAAAGCATCCACTTCAACATTCCACCATTCAAGTGGATCACCACCTAACATGCCGGTGGCGTGAGAAACTCTTTGTTCAAGAGTACATTCACTTCTAGGGATCACGGCTTCGATCTTCTCTAGCCACTCCAAACAATCGGTGGCCCCACCTTCTCCCTTCTACTCCGGAGCCCCACAAGCCTTGAAGTCTTAAAAAATGCAACCTTGACGGTAAGCATTGTTGTTGACTCTTTGTTGAACAAAACCTTCTCCTCCATTTTCCTCACCATTCACATTCACATCTTCGTTTTCAACATGAATCACTTCATCTTCCGGTTCTTCTTGTTCATTCCTATCCATGGCCGCCGAGATTCGGGCCACAAGTTCCGGCATAAGCTCATTGAGAGCTTGAGTGATGACCTCGGTTCTTACCGGGGGATTGGCACCACCCCGGCCACCTCGGCCACCACGACCTCCTCGATTTCCCCTACCACCTCTACCGCATGATTTCCACCTTGATTCTCTTGAACAATTGGTTCTTCTTGCTCGTTTTGACGCCTATAGTTAGTGTTAACTCTCCTTGGTCTAACCATCTTTCCTGAACACACGTGTTAGATTAACAAATTAAGTCTCACAATTCACACACGAATATCGAAAATCGACCTTCAAATAACACACAAATCCTACTTAAACCCTTCTAAGTCATTGCAAGAAAATGATTATCTCTACGGGGATATTATCATGGCAATAATCTAAGGCTTCCCGATCATACAACTCACAATCAACAACACAATTACGAATCAATTAACATCATATAAAAGGGGCCAAGTCATAACAAGGCGGGTAAAGCATAGTCCGAATCTAACTTCAACATTCAATACATTAAAGATGTTTGTATACAGGGTGTACCAGCGGCTAACCCTCCACACCGTTAATATGTCAAGACTCAGTTCCGTTATGCCCTCTGAGTATTAGTCGGGTATGTATACAGGGTGTACCAGCGACTAACCCTCCACCCAACCAACACTCATTAGACACACCGGGTTACCTACTATGCTTCATCCACAATGCGCAATCCACGAGATCATTAGCTTTCATATGCCATAGGGTAACCATAGATTCGTTGATCAGGCTCCTCTAGGGTTACCGAGTGTCATACGTCCGCTAATGCCATCATTTCATTTTGCTAGGGTCAAATATTAAATGGTTCCAAGATTCCACACATCCACATTCACCACAACGATCCAATAATTCACGGTGTATCCCGACACTATTACGATCATCAATTAACAAGTTTATCAAAACCCTACGAACTCCGATCAAACAAATCCACACATTCCAAACAAATCACATTGCACACATAATTTCCTATCATGCAAGCTAAATATGAAGTGTTTATGCAGTGGTTATAGTCTAGGTCATTCCACCTAATTCTCTACAACCACGGCTCTGATACCATTCTGTAACACCCCAACAAGGCGGAAATATGGGGCATTAATAGAAAAGCTCAGCGTGACATGGAAATTAAGTAGAGGCAACTAAATGCATTCAAGGATTAGAGCAATCCATACATAATTCAAGTACAAATACAAGTTACGGATCAAATAATGCACAAGGAGCACAACACCATCAATAGTTTACAAAAATAGATCAAATGATGGCTAACGATCCTAGGCATAACCCATAAACGGGTGCAATGAATCACGAATCCACAAAAGTCCAAGCTCAATCCTATCACATGCAATGCAATCATCCATCACGTCTTTGGTTCACTTGATTACCTGAAAAGTGTACTAAAATGCGTCAACATAAAGTTGGTGAGTTCGTAGGTTTTGACTATAAGAAAACAAGTGTCGGGATAACAACCGTTTAACCTTGATACGAACATAATTAGATCATTAAACGATCATATAACCTTGAAACCTTGATTGGGTCAATAAATGATCACATAATATGGATCGATAAACGATCACATAACCTTGAAACCTTGATAGGATCATAAAATGACCACATAACCTTGATACGAACATATAACAATCATACAACCTCGATTTGACAATTAAACGATCATATAACAATCAAACCTTGATGGATCATAAAACACACAACCTTGGTTCAACAAATTAAACGAACATATAACCTTGATAAGATAGCCAAACGATCACATAACCTTGATTACTTACATAAACGAACACATAACGATCAAAGGAACCAATGAAACACGATGTACACTTTTCACCCCAAAATCACGTAAGAAAAGGGGCTACGAACTCACCTTTGCTCGGCTACGATGAGATAATATGGATCTACACGTCAATTGATAGACACCCGCTCACGACCTATCAATTTATACACATATGCATACATATTAATTCGTTTGTCGTATTACCCTTTACACTTTTATTCAACTAATGATTTGGTTGAGTACTCGACTTCAAATGAAGACTTAAACCCGACCAAGACACGTTAGAAGTTAAGTGGGGACTTAGGTAAGGTTCTAGGGAAATCAGGGAAAGGTTTAAAACGATGCACTACTCGAATCTAGAACAAAGGGATCGGGATTAGAAACAAGACAAGAAAACATGATTCAGGGGGGGCCGTAAACTATGGTGGCACAAATACATGCAGCGTAAATTACGGTCTACATGGCGTAGGGTTACGGTAAGCCAAGAACAACACATCGTAAGTAACGCCATTTTCAGCGTAAGGTACGCTGGCCTGCAACTCGATGATTTGGCGTCTCATGCATGTATAACTAACGTAAACAGAGGGTTTTTAGCGTAAAGAAGAATTGATAGATAGAGCCCTCCGTAAGGTACGGTGATTCTACCGTACCAGACACCACACCCACACACCCCAGCGTAATCTACGCTCCAGGGACCGTACCAGACGCTGGCTTGAAGTTTAACCAGCGTAAGCTACGCCGGTTCTGGGCGTAACAGACGCCACTGCAGATCAGGACGAGCAGCAACAGTTCAACCTTCAAAAACGACCCATTTTAATAATACCCTAGTTTTGGCTGATCAGACGTTTAGGGAGGATTTATAACTCATTGTAACACTTGTCTGGACATAAACAATCATAATTCATCACGACCAAACATTCCAATTCCATTTCACGACCTAAATTTGCTTTTAAAACTATGTTGACCCATTTCAACTTTCAAAAACCCTAAATCGACCTAAAAGCCCGTTTAAGGATTTCTAAACTCGTTTTGAACATAAATAGACACAATCTAACATAACCCAACTGAGAATTTCGACTCATGACACAAAACCAAGTGCAAAATCGATCAAGAAGGCAACTAAGACTCAAAACCCTATATTTGACCTAATTTCCATTTTTAAAGCATTAAACCAAAACCCTTCCATTTTTGACTTAGAAATCAGTTCATAATTACAAAGAAATGAAGTTTAGTTGTAATTTACCTTCCAAAACCTTCACAAGATGTAAAAACCCGAAATTAACCCGATTTAGAAGCTTCCTTGCACTTTGAAACCCTAATTTTTGATATGTTGATGAAATGATGTTGATGATGAGAAACCCTAACAAAATCTTACTTGAAACATTTAATCTTGTGTATTAAACTCTAGAGAGAGAGGGAGATGTAAGAAAAGTGGGTGTTCTTGCAATGAATGAGAGAGAGAAAGGATAAGAGAAATGGGATTGGTGGATGGGAGGTGATTGATTGCAAGAAGATAGGGTTGGGTCATGGGTTGGGTGTTGGGTCATGGGTTCAACCCATGGATAGTCCATCACTACAATATTTCTTACAACTTGCCTAGCCTCAACATTTAAGCAAAACGATAAATCAATCTCGACCGAATGACCTTGACTAACACACGAACATAATTAAAACGATCGTCTAATCATATGTATACATATATACACCTTGAGAACGATTAAATCACAACTAAATTCGATCATATACTAATTAGTCGAATGTACACAAAATTAACGGGTCAACAAAAGTCAAATTTCTCGAATGTTACACATATATATTTGACCACACCGAGTACCAATTTATTTCAAAACGACAAAATGAAAAAATTAAAAATTTCGGCATGACCTCATCGTAAAGTCAACAATCAATGCTCATTACCTGAGCATTAAATACCTGCTAGTTTTTTTTATCAAAACAACCTGTTTATAGACAACTAAAATATTTGACATGACTCAAGTTTAATGACCACATTGGCAACTTACAGAAAATTACATGTTTAGTTCCAAAATATGGGCTAGTAATGTAACAAGCATAATGTACTCGGCTGTAATTTAAAGATACCACTTGCATAAACCTTCGGCAAGTGCTCATCCACGGCTATGACTTTCCTCGTGCTCGTCCTATTCAGTTGCTCATCATTAACGCTAAATCCATAAGCACCTACATCATTATAGTTAAAAGAATAAGCACATCGCTTAGTGAATATATAGAAGGTAAACATATTAATCTTCTGCATTATATAAACTGCGTGTATATCATACTGCGTGAGATTAACTGCATGATAGTCTGCAAGTATAATCTGCCAGTTGTTCAGTTATATGGACCAGACTACACGTATATAGCCAACCTCCATATAATGCAACTCTGCCTCTGCCTGCTAAAATAGGGTCATTGTATCAAACTATAAGAAAGTAAATAATACATCTATTTGCATAAAAGGATTAACTGCTTCTACATCGTCAATCCACATACATCCACAAAATCTGCACTTTAGCCTTATGTATCCGAATTTACATCACGCAATCACATGACGGTCACATAACAATTAAAGCATGTGTGATTACATAACATACACAGTTACACAACAAAACTGTTGAGTCAAGGATTCGCTGACCAGACTTGGTCGCTGACGTGGGTCGTCAGCAAGTCATCAGCGAGTCAATGACTCTCGTCAGCGGGTGGTTTACTTTCCAAGTTGTGTGTCAAGGCGGGAAGATTTCAAACCAACAAGAAGACAAGAAGTCACATGGTAGTTCTCCTAACTGAATGTTACCTTATATGGCAAAGGTACAGTTGGGACCAAAACAAGGGTTTCTCTCTTTCATACCCGTTTTGGTAAAGAAGACAAAGGCTCCTGGATCCAAGTACTTAGAGCCAATGGAATGTCGACAACCACCATCACATCACTATCATTGTAAGGCTGTGTTGCCCTAATTCCTCTTCTATATAAAGGAACACAGCCGCATCTTTTAAGTGTGTTTTGTCACCACAAAGTGTTTCACTTTATTTGTAATTGTTTAAGTTTCCTTCTTTCTAGACTTAGCAATTACATAGTTCATTTGTATTCTTGTAAGACAAGTTGTATTATCGACCATGTATTCATCGTTTAAATCAATGATACATATGATTAGACTTGCATAGTTTTCTAACAATTGAACTTGTTCTTGTTTGTATTCTTTACTTCTGTTCTTTACTTTCTTGTTTAGTTTAAACAAATATAAGTGTGCAAATTAGTGGACTGTCAATTGGTATCAGAGCCAACGTTTCTAAATTATTGAAACAAAGATCCGTTTGCATACTTATTTACTTAAAATTTCCTTCTTTATCTTTTCTTAAACAAGAACATGACTGCTGTTCCCACCCTAGTTAACACACGTGACTTCGGTTACGTATCCGTCCCTCCAAGATTCGAGCCCAATGACTTTGGGTCTTGGAAGGAAAGGATGTTACTACATATAGTAGGTGTGGAACCCTATCTAATGTCCATTCTGACCGTCGGTCCTTATATCCCCACTCTGGTTCAAAGAACACCAGGAGCAACTGTTGATGCTCCTGAGATTGTGATTGACATCGTCAAACCAGAGGTTCAATGGACTGACGATGAAAGGAGACTTGTTAATCTTGATGCAAGGCTCAAAAACATGATTGTCAGCACTCTTCCCACTGACCTCATGAAAGTGGTCATTAGATATCCCTCTTCAAAAGAAGTTTGGGATAGATTGGTTAGCATGCATGAAGGCTCTGCTGCTACCATTGCCACTAAGAAAATAGACTTAAAAAGAGCCTATGAAAATTTCTTTTCTCTCCCTAATGAAGGTCTTAACGGCACCTATACCCGTTTCAAAGGGTTACTGAACGATATGACCTCTGTTGGTATCACCCACGATGACTTTGAGGTGTGCCACAAATTTCTTGATAGTTTACCTATCAAGTGGCAAGGTCTGAGACAAATACTCAGAACCACTGAGCGACTCAATGGACTTAACCTTGAGTCTCTCTTTGGCATGCTACAGTTCGAAGAAAGAGCTCTTGCTCAAAATCTTAGAGCTGCCGCTGATGCACAGCATCGTGCGGGTCCCTCTTCTTCTTCTGTCACCTCTTCTGCACATTCTGCCCTTGACCCTCTCGCCCTTATCTCTGCTGAGCCCAGTAATCTTAATACTGGTGCTAGCTCTTCTACTCTTCCACAACCTATTCAATCTCTTGTTGATGATCTTAATGCTGAAGAGAAACAAGAGATGTTCAGCGACTTTATGGATTTTGCCTTAGTCGCTGGCAAGAGGTACTCCCGTAAATGGAACAACCGTAGGTCGGTTGCTCCATATAAGCCTCCTGTTGACAAAGCTCAAGAGGAGTGCTGGAGATGTGGAAGAAAAGGCCACTACCAAAAGGAGTGCAGGGTTGCCATACCAACTCCTGCTGCTCCTAAAACTAACCCTTCCAAACCTGCTGATGAGTACAGGAACAAATACTATCAGCTGAAGGCCAAAGTTGCTGAAATGGAAGAGGCCAAAACACCAGCAAAAGGGCTGGTTGCTGAAGAGCACGACTGGGCTGAATCAGACGATTCAGACAGTGAAGAATATGTTGACGCCATGTGCCTTATGGCGCTCGCTGATGGAGATGCTTTGACAAGAGATCAAGTCTCCTCAAGTCAGTGGGTGAACGTCACCATTAAAAAGGTTTGTGCTCACTCCTCTGCTTCTGAAGAAGATAAACCAAAAATCTTCGAATCTCTTCTTTGTGACTTTCAGTTCGTTGAATCAATACGAGCTGAAGTCCAATCTAAGCTTGACTCCACTTCCTTGGAGTTAAGTGAAAAATCTGAAAGACTCAATGAGTTAAGGAATGTTCATGTTGAACTTCAATCTCATGAGTTGTTAGCTCAAAAAGTTCAACTTGAGAATGAAAAACTCAAGCTTGAAGTGACCAACCTTAAGAAGATTGTGACCTCCTGGTCAAAAGCTTCCAGGTTTCACCATCAGTGCCTAAACGAACAAGTCCCTGCCCAAATTCAGGCAGTAATAGGCGGTGACTTTAATGCCGCTGCCTCACTCTCTGACTTGTTCAATGATGAGGTAAAACCTGATATTTCTATTCCTCCATCATCTGTCATCTCTCCTGAAGAGATGAAGAAATGGTATTTTGTTAAGGGTCAAAACGATTACCATAACGAAATGGATGCTGGCACTAATACTTCCACTTCCAGCGACCCATCTAAATCTGCTGAAGAAACTGGTGCTGACTCCTCAGTAAGCACCAGCAACCCTTTTCCCCATCTTCCCATTGTTGGCATGATGCCAAACGAAGGAAGAGTTCAATACTCTTCTGGGGAATCATTTGAAGGGGATATTGGTAATGAAGGTTTTAAAACCATCTCTCCTCAGCAGCTAACCATCAGATCTTCTGAACCCTTCAGAAGAAGCAAGGTTGCTGTCCCTTATGACTATAGCTCGCCACAGCAAGCTAATCCTGTCAGTCAGCAACCTCCACCTGTTGCTCAACCCACTTCTTCATCTACTCAGCAAGCTCCTAACCTTGCTGACAGCAAAACTGTGCTGGATGAACGTGTCATGAAAAGACGCGTCAAGTTTGCTGACGCCAGATATCTTCATCTTTTCAGCAAGGCCCAATCTGCTGATAAACAAGTTCACCAGCAGGCACCTCAATCTATGCCTACCCTTACTTTAAGACATAAAACTCCTCAAAAGGAGAGAATGTCTAACACACAAAATAGGCCAACTACTCCTCAAAGAGGACACTTGCCTCACCAGCAAGTAAGGCCTATCACTCCTCAAAGAGGACACTTGCCTAACCAGCAAGTAAGGCCTATCACTCCTCAAAGAGGACACTTGCCTCACCAGCAAGTAAGGCCTATCACTCCTCAAAGAGGACACTTGCCTCATCAGCAAGTGAGGTCCACTACCCCAAATAGGCAGTACTTGCCTCATAGGCAAATGAGGTCTGCTACTCCCTATCAGCAACCTAGATCGGTCACTCCCAAAAGAGTGCACCCATCTCAGCAGGGTCCTTCTTCCTCCTCTCACCCTGCTGTCCATCTAGCATGGAGTGTAGTTAAGGGATCAAAAAATCCCTCTACCTCTCAATCAGAGGACCCGAAAGGTAAGTCCATTCTGGGTCCTGCTCCTAAGATGCTTCAGCTTCCACAAAAGCATAAGCAAAAGCCTAAGCCTAAGAAAAAGGCATCTTCCTCTGTTGACCCTAAAATTAACAAGCTAGCTCAGCAAGTTAATGACCTTTCCTCTCAGCTGAAGGAATTTCTTCTCCAAAATCAACAAGGCAACAACTCTGGTAAAAAATGCTACAAATGTGGCAGTAGAGGTCATGTTGCTTCTGATTGTATCAACTCCAGGGATGCTCCTGAAGTTGACATTCAACCTAATCCTTCTTCAGCGGTTGCTTCCCCTTCCACTATCATCAGCGAAAGTTCTACTTCTGCTGATCGTATAAATAGTATAGGGGAGTCAACAAATCTCACTGAGGAGAACATTGCTGACTTCATTGCTGCTCAGCGAATCTCCTATCCTCTCTCTCAAGAGATCATTACCACTGGTCGTGGCAGCATTCTGGTTGAGTATGGGAACAACAATCAAGTCAGCAACTTGACTGTTCTCGATACTGGAGCCGCTGTCACCTCTGCTGATCAATATGTGGTTGATCGTGACATACCTCCTGCTCATCATCTTGTTGATAACTCTCCAAGTGATGAGAATACTAACTCCATTGCTCCTCTTCCTCCCTCTACTGATGAAGTCGTCAGTAGAGAAGAATCTTCCGAGTCTCCCATTTAAATCCTTCTGTTAAATCTATGCAGGGCTCGCTGGGAAAAGGTGTGTGGTACTTAGACAGTGGCTGTTCAAAACACATGACTGGCTCAAAGACCCTGCTGGATAACTACGTAGAGGCTGCTGGCCCTACTGTAGTGTTTGGTGACAACTCCACTGGACAGACTGAAGGTTATGGTCTTCTCTCCAATGGACTCATTAAGTTCAACAAGGTTGCTTATGTAAATGGATTAAAACATAATCTCATCAGCATAAGTCAACTTTGCGATGCTGACTACAAAGTGATTCTTGATAAACATCAAGGCACTGTGGTAAATGTAAACAAGGAAGTAGTCTTGGTTGCTCCAAGAAAACGAGATGTATATCTGGTTGACTTCACTCCTATCAAAACTGATAATGAGACTTGTTTCTTTGCCAAGTCGGCTGCTGAACTAAATTGGTTATGGCACAAGCGTATGTCGCATGTGAATTTCAAAACCATTAACTCTCTGGCCAAAAAGAACCTTGTTCGTGGCCTCCCTCATCTTTCATTTGAGAAGGATAGACTCTGTGGTGCTTGTGAAAAGGGTAAAAGCCATAGAGCAACCTTCAAAACCAAGCAAGCCAATTCTATCTCTGGCTGCTTTCATCTTCTTCACATGGACCTTTTTGGTCCAGTGAATGTCCAAAGTCTAAAGGGTAGCAGATACACTTTAGTAATCGTGGATGAATACTCACGATACACTTGGACTATCTTTCTCCATTCCAAGAGTAATGCTGCTGAAGAGATTATTAATTTCATTAAGAAAATGGAAAATCTCAACAGCATAAGGGTGAAAGAACTCAGGAGCGATCATGGTACTGAGTTCAGAAACCACACTCTTGAAACATTTTGTGCTGATCAAGGGATCTCACAAAATTTCTCTTCTACTAGAACCCCTGAGCAGAATGGTGTAGCTGAAAGGAGAAATAGAACTCTCATCGAAGCTGCTCGCACCATGCTCAGTGAGTCCTCTCTACCCAGCAAGTTCTGGGCAGAAGCTGTCAATACAGCTTGTCACACTCAAAATCGCTGTCTCATTGTCAAAAGACATGACAAGACAGCGTATGAGGTACTGAAAGGAAAGTTACCTCAAATCAAATACTTCCATGTTTTTGGATGTCCTGTCTTCATCTTAAACAACAAGGATCATCTAGGAAAATTTGATCCTAAAGCTGATGATGGATACTTTCTTGGGTATTCATCCATCAGCAAGGCATTTAGAGTATTCAATACTCGCCTTCAGAAGGTTGATGAATCCATTCATGTTACTTTCGATGAAAGTTCATCAGCCCTAAAGGACATCCAATCTAACTCTTCTGAGGTTATTTTCAATGAGTTAGCTGACCCTCTCACTGAGGAAGCTGACTTATTTGTTGATGCTTCTTGCTCGCTGCCTGACGCTATTCAGCATATCACAAAGGATAGTTCAGCTGATGTTGAACTAGAGCAAGTTGCTGCTCATATCTACTCGATTGAGCCAGTTGAGCCTATCATAAGATCAATCCATGCAGCATCAGCCAAACCTAGATCACTGGCTGATGACGTGCATGCTGATGACCCTACTGACGAAGAGTTTCATGATGCTTCAGCAAATGCTGAAGAAATGGAGTCTGCTGAAGACTCCGCCATCAATGATAACTCAAATCAGTCGAATGGCTCTGCTGATCATTCTCCTGAACCCATTCTTACCATTGACCTCTCTTCTTATAATGCTCCTGCTGATCCCATAGCTCCAATTTCCGCTGCCACTCAACTAGGTGTCTCAAGTGCTCCAGCACTTAAATGGACATCTAGTCATCCAGCTCACCAAGTC
>CM067170.1:125562269-125779769 GCA_034093135.1 Erigeron breviscapus | reverse complement strand
AATCCGTTAATCCCTGTTGCTTTGGGAAAAAGCAAACAAAAGCAATAGAGGGCTAAAAGCCTCTATCTAGTCCAGCAGCAAACGGCTGCTGGTAAAGACTAACCAAATCCGTTAATCCCTGTTGCTTTGGGAAAAAGCAAACAAAAGCAATAGAGGGCTAAAAGCCTCTATCTAGTCCAGCAGCAAACGGCTGCTGGTAAAGACTAACCAAATCCGTTAATCCCTGTTGCTTTGGGAAAAAGCAAACAAAAGCAATAGAGGGCTAAAAGCCTCTATCTAGTCCAGCAGCAAACGGCTGCTGGTAAAGACTAACCAAATCCGTTAATCCCTGTTGCTTTGGGAAAAAGCAAACAAAAGCAATAGAGGGCTAAAAGCCTCTATCTAGTCCAGCAGCAAACGGCTGCTGGTAAAGACTAACCAAATCCGTTAATCCCTGTTGCTTTGGGAAAAAGCAAACAAAAGCAATAGAGGGCTAAAAGCCTCTATCTAGTCCAGCAGCAAACGGCTGCTGGTAAAGACTAACCAAATCCGTTAATCCCTGTTGCTTTGGGAAAAAGCAAACAAAAGCAATAGAGGGCTAAAAGCCTCTATCTAGTCCAGCAGCAAACGGCTGCTGGTAAAGACTAACCAAATCCGTTAATCCCTGTTGCTTTGGGAAAAAGCAAACAAAAGCAATAGAGGGCTAAAAGCCTCTATCTAGTCCAGCAGCAAACGGCTGCTGGTAAAGACTAACCAAATCCGTTAATCCCTGTTGCTTTGGGAAAAAGCAAACAAAAGCAATAGAGGGCTAAAAGCCTCTATCTAGTCCAGCAGCAAACGGCTGCTGGTAAAGACTAACCAAATCCGTTAATCCCTGTTGCTTTGGGAAAAAGCAAACAAAAGCAATAGAGGGCTAAAAGCCTCTATCTAGTCCAGCAGCAAACGGCTGCTGGTAAAGACTAACCAAATCCGTTAATCCCTGTTGCTTTGGGAAAAAGCAAACAAAAGCAATAGAGGGCTAAAAGCCTCTATCTAGTCCAGCAGCAAACGGCTGCTGGTAAAGACTAACCAAATCCGTTAATCCCTGTTGCTTTGGGAAAAAGCAAACAAAAGCAATAGAGGGCTAAAAGCCTCTATCTAGTCCAGCAGCAAACGGCTGCTGGTAAAGACTAACCAAATCCGTTAATCCCTGTTGCTTTGGGAAAAAGCAAACAAAAGCAATAGAGGGCTAAAAGCCTCTATCTAGTCCAGCAGCAAACGGCTGCTGGTAAAGACTAACCAAATCCGTTAATCCCTGTTGCTTTGGGAAAAAGCAAACAAAAGCAATAGAGGGCTAAAAGCCTCTATCTAGTCCAGCAGCAAACGGCTGCTGGTAAAGACTAACCAAATCCGTTAATCCCTGTTGCTTTGGGAAAAAGCAAACAAAAGCAATAGAGGGCTAAAAGCCTCTATCTAGTCCAGCAGCAAACGGCTGCTGGTAAAGACTAACCAAATCCGTTAATCCCTGTTGCTTTGGGAAAAAGCAAACAAAAGCAATAGAGGGCTAAAAGCCTCTATCTAGTCCAGCAGCAAACGGCTGCTGGTAAAGACTAACCAAATCCGTTAATCCCTGTTGCTTTGGGAAAAAGCAAACAAAAGCAATAGAGGGCTAAAAGCCTCTATCTAGTCCAGCAGCAAACGGCTGCTGGTAAAGACTAACCAAATCCGTTAATCCCTGTTGCTTTGGGAAAAAGCAAACAAAAGCAATAGAGGGCTAAAAGCCTCTATCTAGTCCAGCAGCAAACGGCTGCTGGTAAAGACTAACCAAATCCGTTAATCCCTGTTGCTTTGGGAAAAAGCAAACAAAAGCAATAGAGGGCTAAAAGCCTCTATCTAGTCCAGCAGCAAACGGCTGCTGGTAAAGACTAACCAAATCCGTTAATCCCTGTTGCTTTGGGAAAAAGCAAACAAAAGCAATAGAGGGCTAAAAGCCTCTATCTAGTCCAGCAGCAAACGGCTGCTGGTAAAGACTAACCAAATCCGTTAATCCCTGTTGCTTTGGGAAAAAGCAAACAAAAGCAATAGAGGGCTAAAAGCCTCTATCTAGTCCAGCAGCAAACGGCTGCTGGTAAAGACTAACCAAATCCGTTAATCCCTGTTGCTTTGGGAAAAAGCAAACAAAAGCAATAGAGGGCTAAAAGCCTCTATCTAGTCCAGCAGCAAACGGCTGCTGGTAAAGACTAACCAAATCCGTTAATCCCTGTTGCTTTGGGAAAAAGCAAACAAAAGCAATAGAGGGCTAAAAGCCTCTATCTAGTCCAGCAGCAAACGGCTGCTGGTAAAGACTAACCAAATCCGTTAATCCCTGTTGCTTTGGGAAAAAGCAAACAAAAGCAATAGAGGGCTAAAAGCCTCTATCTAGTCCAGCAGCAAACGGCTGCTGGTAAAGACTAACCAAATCCGTTAATCCCTGTTGCTTTGGGAAAAAGCAAACAAAAGCAATAGAGGGCTAAAAGCCTCTATCTAGTCCAGCAGCAAACGGCTGCTGGTAAAGACTAACCAAATCCGTTAATCCCTGTTGCTTTGGGAAAAAGCAAACAAAAGCAATAGAGGGCTAAAAGCCTCTATCTAGTCCAGCAGCAAACGGCTGCTGGTAAAGACTAACCAAATCCGTTAATCCCTGTTGCTTTGGGAAAAAGCAAACAAAAGCAATAGAGGGCTAAAAGCCTCTATCTAGTCCAGCAGCAAACGGCTGCTGGTAAAGACTAACCAAATCCGTTAATCCCTGTTGCTTTGGGAAAAAGCAAACAAAAGCAATAGAGGGCTAAAAGCCTCTATCTAGTCCAGCAGCAAACGGCTGCTGGTAAAGACTAACCAAATCCGTTAATCCCTGTTGCTTTGGGAAAAAGCAAACAAAAGCAATAGAGGGCTAAAAGCCTCTATCTAGTCCAGCAGCAAACGGCTGCTGGTAAAGACTAACCAAATCCGTTAATCCCTGTTGCTTTGGGAAAAAGCAAACAAAAGCAATAGAGGGCTAAAAGCCTCTATCTAGTCCAGCAGCAAACGGCTGCTGGTAAAGACTAACCAAATCCGTTAATCCCTGTTGCTTTGGGAAAAAGCAAACAAAAGCAATAGAGGGCTAAAAGCCTCTATCTAGTCCAGCAGCAAACGGCTGCTGGTAAAGACTAACCAAATCCGTTAATCCCTGTTGCTTTGGGAAAAAGCAAACAAAAGCAATAGAGGGCTAAAAGCCTCTATCTAGTCCAGCAGCAAACGGCTGCTGGTAAAGACTAACCAAATCCGTTAATCCCTGTTGCTTTGGGAAAAAGCAAACAAAAGCAATAGAGGGCTAAAAGCCTCTATCTAGTCCAGCAGCAAACGGCTGCTGGTAAAGACTAACCAAATCCGTTAATCCCTGTTGCTTTGGGAAAAAGCAAACAAAAGCAATAGAGGGCTAAAAGCCTCTATCTAGTCCAGCAGCAAACGGCTGCTGGTAAAGACTAACCAAATCCGTTAATCCCTGTTGCTTTGGGAAAAAGCAAACAAAAGCAATAGAGGGCTAAAAGCCTCTATCTAGTCCAGCAGCAAACGGCTGCTGGTAAAGACTAACCAAATCCGTTAATCCCTGTTGCTTTGGGAAAAAGCAAACAAAAGCAATAGAGGGCTAAAAGCCTCTATCTAGTCCAGCAGCAAACGGCTGCTGGTAAAGACTAACCAAATCCGTTAATCCCTGTTGCTTTGGGAAAAAGCAAACAAAAGCAATAGAGGGCTAAAAGCCTCTATCTAGTCCAGCAGCAAACGGCTGCTGGTAAAGACTAACCAAATCCGTTAATCCCTGTTGCTTTGGGAAAAAGCAAACAAAAGCAATAGAGGGCTAAAAGCCTCTATCTAGTCCAGCAGCAAACGGCTGCTGGTAAAGACTAACCAAATCCGTTAATCCCTGTTGCTTTGGGAAAAAGCAAACAAAAGCAATAGAGGGCTAAAAGCCTCTATCTAGTCCAGCAGCAAACGGCTGCTGGTAAAGACTAACCAAATCCGTTAATCCCTGTTGCTTTGGGAAAAAGCAAACAAAAGCAATAGAGGGCTAAAAGCCTCTATCTAGTCCAGCAGCAAACGGCTGCTGGTAAAGACTAACCAAATCCGTTAATCCCTGTTGCTTTGGGAAAAAGCAAACAAAAGCAATAGAGGGCTAAAAGCCTCTATCTAGTCCAGCAGCAAACGGCTGCTGGTAAAGACTAACCAAATCCGTTAATCCCTGTTGCTTTGGGAAAAAGCAAACAAAAGCAATAGAGGGCTAAAAGCCTCTATCTAGTCCAGCAGCAAACGGCTGCTGGTAAAGACTAACCAAATCCGTTAATCCCTGTTGCTTTGGGAAAAAGCAAACAAAAGCAATAGAGGGCTAAAAGCCTCTATCTAGTCCAGCAGCAAACGGCTGCTGGTAAAGACTAACCAAATCCGTTAATCCCTGTTGCTTTGGGAAAAAGCAAACAAAAGCAATAGAGGGCTAAAAGCCTCTATCTAGTCCAGCAGCAAACGGCTGCTGGTAAAGACTAACCAAATCCGTTAATCCCTGTTGCTTTGGGAAAAAGCAAACAACTACTTGGGATCTGAAGAAATCCCTTCCAAGGTTAAGGGATATTATTCTATGCTGGACTTCATCAAAGGATGTCCAGTTAGAAGAGCTATCTATAAAAATCCCCATGAAATGTGCCTTCATCTCTTGAGGGAATTCTGGTGGACTTGTGATTATGATGTGTCCACCAGCGCCATTTCTGGCACTGTAATGAAAGGGGAGCACACCATCTTCCTCTCTGCAGATTTATTAAGAGATGTTCTTCGTCTCCCTAAGCAATCAGAAGACAGACCCTTTGTTGATTTGGTCCCTACCTCAGTTTGGAAAGAATGGCTGCTAACCATTGGGTATGGGACAAACATGGTACCAGCACAATCTGTGCACAGCAATCCACAAAAGAAATTCATTCCTGGTGTATGGAGGTTGTTGTTTACACATGTTATTCAGTGCCTTGGTGGGAACAGTGGATCCTTTGATCAAGCCACTTCAAAATCTCAATACTTTCAATCTTTCATACTTTCAATCTTTTCCATATTCCTTCAATCTTTTCATATTCTTTCAATCTTTCCATATTCCTTCAATCTTTTCCTCATTCCTTCTAAAATCTCTCAATACTTTCAATCTTTTCCATATTCCTTCAATCTTTTCATATTCTGTCAATCTTTTCATCTTCCTTCAATCTTCAATACTTTCAATCTTTTCATATTCCTTCAATCTTTTCATATTCTGTCAATCTTTTCATCTTCTCTTCGTATCTCTATACCTCCAAAGTTGAAAATGGCTTCTCAATCACCACAACAAATACAAGAAAACCCTGAAATCATTCCCTCTTATCTCACTTCTAAAGTCTCAATACTTTCAATCTTTTCCATATTCCTTCAATCTTTTCATATTCTTTCAATCTTTTCCATATTCCTTCAATCTTTTCATATTCTTTCAATCTTTTCATCTTCTCTTCGTATCTCTATACCTCCAAAGTTGAAAATGGCTTCTCAATCACCACAACAAATACAAGAAAACCCTGAAATCATTCCCTCTTATCTCACTTCTAAAATCCTCAATACTTTCAATCTTTTCCATATTCCTTCAATCTTTTCATATTCTTTCAATCTTCATACTTTCAATCTTTTCCATATTCCTTCAATCTTTTCATATTCTTTCAATCTTTTCATCATTCTCTTCTAAAATCTCTCAATACTTTCAATCTTTTCCTTATTCCTTCAATCTTTTCATATTCTTTCAATCTTTTCATCTTCCTTCATCTTTTCCTATTCACTTCTAAAATCTCTCAATACTTTCAATCTTTTCCATATTCCTTCAATCTTTTCATATACTTTCAATCTTTTCCATATTCCTTCAATCTTTTCATATTCTTTCAATCTTTTCCATATTCCTTCAATCTTTTCATATTCTTTCAATCTTTTCCATATTCCTTCAATCTTTTCATATTCTTTCAATCTTTTCATCTTCTCTTCGTATCTCTATACCTCCAAAGTTGAAAATGGCTTCTCAATCACCACAACAAATACAAGAAAACCCTGAAATCATTCCCTCTTATCTCACTTCTAAAATCCTCAATACTTTCAATCTTTTCCATATTCCTTCAATCTTTTCATATTCTTCAATCTTTTCATCATTCTCTTCTAAAATCTTCATACTTTCAATCTTTTCCATATTCCTTCAATCTTTTCATATTCTTTCAATCTTTTCATATTCCTTCAATCTTCATATCTTTCAATCTTTTCCATATTCCTTCAATCTTTTCATATTCTTTCAATCTTTTCCATATTCCTTCAATCTTTTCATATTCTTTCAATCTTTTCATCTTCTCTTCGTATCTCTATACCTCCAAAGTTGAAAATGGCTTCTCAATCACCACAACAAATACAAGAAAACCCTGAAATCATTCCCTCTTATCTCACTTCTAAAGTCTCTCAATACTTTCAATCTTTTCCATATTCCTTCAATCTTTTCATATCTTTCAATCTTTTCATATTCCTTCAATCTTTCATATTCTTCAATCTTTTCCATATTCCTTCAATCTTTTCATATTCTTTCAATCTTTTCATATTCTTTCAATCTTCATATTCTTTCAATCTTTTCCATATTCCTTCAATCTCTCAATACTTTCAATCTTTTCCATATTCCTTCAATCTTTTCATATTCTTTCAATCTTTTCATCTTCTCTTCGTATCTCTATACCTCCAAAGTTGAAAATGGCTTCTCAATCACCACAACAAATACAAGAAAACCCTGAAATCATTCCCTCTTATCTCACTTCTAAAGTCTTCGACAATGAAGGCATTCGTCCTTCTGACAAAGTTTCTTTACACGCTTTCTATCATTGGTTTTCAGGCATGTGCTAAAAGAAAAGTACATGCCAGAGGGCGCTCAATTCATTCTCTCTCCAAGGGTTGCAAGCTCTGTCTATAAAGTTCCTGCTTGTGACCCTGAGCATTTTGATTTAAAGTATGTTGCGCTTACTCCAGCAATGAAGCAGGTACTTTTCACCATGTACCCTGATGTCTATAAGCAAAATCCTGCTGGAGCTGGTATGCTGATAACCCCTCCAGCATCCTCCAATACTCCCAAAGTGGCAAAGAAAAGTGTTTTTCCCAAAAGGAAGAAAACATTAAGGGTAGAACCTTCTCAACTCTCTCTCATTGATGAACAAGAAACTCCTGCGGCTGCTGATAAAATAGTGCAGCAACAACAACCTGAATCGGACAATCGCTCATCTCCCAACCCAATCAACTTCTCTATCGCTGAAAGGGACGCAACTGCTGCTGATATTTCTGAAGTGCAGGTTGCTGGGGGAGAGAATCTGAATATGGAAATTGGGCATATTGATGATGTTGCTGAAGAAGAGGTTGTTGGTGTTAAGGATATGGTTGCTGAAGAAGCAGATGATGAAAGTGATTATGAGTTGGGTGGCATTGTGGCAGAGGATTTTCAGCTTGATCCTGATAGTCATGCTGAAGAAATAGATGCCAGTGACATGGAGGTCGATGAAAATGTTAATGAGGCAGTGACTTTGATTGCAAGACCTCCTACCCCTCCTGTACGACCAGTGAACACCATGCTCTCTATGGGCATGCCTTCCTCTTTTCAAGCTGTTCCTGGTTGTTCTTCTCACAAGACAGCAGAAGCCAAGTCTTTCTCTGCAAAGGACTTGGGCATTTCTTACTCCACCTACTCTGCTGAAAGGTTGGATAGAGTAGAACATCAATTGAATGATCTTACCAAGGCTGCCACACTCATGGTAGATCTCAAAGATAAAGAAGATGACAGATTGGTAAAGACAATGGAAAGCTGGTACCGCAAACAAAATGAAAACAAAGTGGAAGTAGACACACTTAAAGGGGAGATTGTCTCCTTGGCAGATGATCAACATAAAATAAATGATGCCATCAAAGTCATCAAGCGTGATCAGCAGATACTTAAGTCTGGTGCAATCTCGCTGATCAAGTGTGCAAACTCTTCCAGCTACTCAGCAAAGAAAGCAGCCTCTACCAGCAAGTCTGCTGCTGCTGGTATAACGAAGCTGCATAATCTCATCTCTCCCCTGGCCACTCAAGTTGAAAGCAACACCAAGGCTATTCAAGCCTTGGAGAAACAAGTGGCTGATCTTCCAGTTCCCTCAGCATCCTTCACTGAGGAAGATCGACAGAGGCACATTAATTTGGAGAAAGAGGTGGATGAAATCAAGCACTTGCTGACACAGCTTGTTAAGCAGCAATCAGCACCGGTAGCAACAGTGGAAGTTGTTATTAATGATACAACTTCCAAGGGGGAGAAAATCGATGCTGATATCTTAGCAGCAGTTACTGAAGCAGTAAACAAGGCAACTGAAAATTTATATGATGCTGCTGCTGAAGAAGTCTTGAATGAAAAAGATGAAGTTGAAGTTCCCCCTGCTGGTGCTGAGGGGGAGACTGAAAAGGATGCAAGTATGGAAGTTCCCCCCGCTGGTGTTGAGGGGGAGATTGAAAAAGATGAAGTTAATGAAGCCCCTTCAGTACAGCAACAAATGATTATATATAATGCACCTCCTGCTGCTGTTAGGGAAGAATTTGACCCTAAAGAGCTTGAAACTTCATGGGAAGCTGGATTTGCTGATAGAATGGCCATGGATAGGTCAAGGGATATGTTGCCAATCTTTCATAGCACATATCTGGCAAATGCTGAAATCACTCCTCTCTCCGATGCTCGCCGAAGACAGCTTACTGATTCTGGTTTCTTCAAACCTCCCACTGCTGCTCAACTCTCCGTTCAATCCTCAGCAGGCCATCAACATCAATTGATTGATGTATTGGCACTAACTGCTGATGGAAAAACTCAAGAAGATGCTATCAAAGAGCTAGATAGGATCAAACAAAATGAAGAAAATGAGAAGAAAAATCTTGAGTTTATAAGGCAGCTACCTCTACTTGAAAAAGATCAACTAGATGGTGAGCAAAGAATGCTGTTAAAATCAGGTGGTGCTGAAGCCCTGTACAGGCAGAAACACAAGGAAGTTGAGAAGCAGCTTAAAGAGAAGAGAGCCAAGTTTGAGGGGGAGAAGGCTAAATGGCTGAAGTTGATGGAGGATAGAAAGAGGCCTCAACGAATTATTGCTGCTGAGGCCTTCAAAGCTGAAATGGGTCTTAAGACTAATTTAAAGATCTTAAGAGAAGGTGCTGACAAGCCAACCAAGTTGGAAGGGGTCAAACCAACCAACTTGGGTGCTTCAGAGTGGGCTGAAGTATACATGCTGGTGAAAGATAAAAGGGCAGCCAGCTACCATCAACTCCAAAACATGCTGAAAGAATATTTCGAGAAAGCACTGGAGTATGAAACCAAGTTTAAAGCAGATCTGCCTATGCTGAGGCAAGTATTTGGTACTCCTGCTGCTATCTCCTCAGCAGGCCAAAGGATTCAAAGAAAGAGAAAGGAAGTGCATCAAACTCTTAAAATTGATCTTCCTCCTATCGCTGGTGATGCCTCTCTGAACACCAGACTCCCTCCCAGAAGCCTATTTGAAGAAGGGAGAGTACTTGAAACACCTGCTGGCATCTTCTTCACAAACTTCCAGAACAATCAATTGTTCTTTCGTCTAGCCGAAATTGAAAAAGCTTCAACGGGGTTTCTCTTGAACATAAGAAGAAGATGTGCTGAGACATCCAACAATAGATGGTTCATCAGCAAGGTGGATGAGGAGCTGGTTAAGCCTCATAGATACAATGACCCAGCTGTTCAGATTGCCAAGCAAGAACATGCTTGGGAATTTGAAGCTGAAAATGAATAGATGTCTTACAAATGTAAATGCTGTATGAGTCAGCTTGTAATGTTCAAAGATATGTATATAAGACAACTTTTCATCTTTCTATAATTTTCTGTCTTCACTCAAACAAGTCTTCTCAGCGAATAGGGGGAGATTGTTGAGTCAAGGATTCGCTGACCAGACTTGGTCGCTGACGTGGGTCGTCAGCAAGTCATCAGCGAGTCAATGACTCTCGTCAGCGGGTGGTTTACTTTCCAAGTTGTGTGTCAAGGCGGGAAGATTTCAAACCAACAAGAAGACAAGAAGTCACATGGTGGTTCTCCTAACTGAATGTTACCTTATATGGCAAAGGTACAGTTGGGACCAAAACAAGGGTTTCTCTCTTTCATACCCGTTTTGGTAAAGAAGACAAAGGCTCCTGGATCCAAGTGCTTAGAGCCAATGGAATGTCGACAACCACCATCACATCACTATCATTGTAAGGCTGTGTTGCCCTAATTCCTCTTCTATATAAAGGAACACAGCCGCATCTTTTAAGTGTTTTTTGTCACCACAAAGTGTTTCACTTTATTTGTAATTGTTTAAGTTTCCTTCTTTCTAGACTTAGCAATTACATAGTTCATTTGTATTCTTGTAAGACAAGTTGTATTATCGACCATGTATTCATCGTTTAAATCAATGATACATATGATTAGACTTGCATAGTTTTCTAACAATTGAACTTGTTCTTGTTTGTATTCTTTACTTCTGTTCTTTACTTTCTTGTTTAGTTTAAACAAATATAAGTGTGCAAATTAGTGGACTGTTACACAACAAAACATCTAGGTAACACATAACAACATGACTAACACATTTCTGCGATCACATAACAATTAAAGCACGTGTAGTTTCATAACAGACACACTTGCACAACAAAACATTTAGGTAACACATAACAGCATGACTAACACATTCGTAGCCTACTTAGCGTTCTAACTCACAAATAAGTTGATTCAGTGCTATAATCATGTCTCATTATACAACATCAATGACTTAGATTGAGTCTTTGGCATTGTCATTATCTAAGGCCAATAACAACGGTTAATTGTAAATACTGGCTATTAATCTTCTAGCTGCGTAATTATTACCTACAACTTACAACTACAATAAGGTATCTACTCATTACATTATCAGCTTAATATCATCAATAACAACAAATTTTACCACTAACTGCTCTGTTCCCATGCTACTTACCACAATTATCAAAACAACAATCTCATTGCTACGACTCAATTATCTTCATAAGTTTAACACAACCATATCACATAACTAAACAAGACTGCATATCAACTACTACTTTATTAGTACCAACTGCACCATTACATGAAATCGATCACACGTATATAACCGAGTTCCATATAATTTCACTGTTACGGCTCAATCTTTCATTATTTAATTGATAACAATAATCTCATCACATATTTTCAACAATTAGAACAACCAAACAAATACGACATTATATAACTATATGATCATATGAGATCTGTTACGCACATGTAATCTGGCTTCATATGATCAGCCTGCCAGTTTAAATCCTATGTACTCACCTGTAGTCCTGCTAGAGCATAGATTTGTATTCCACGAAATTCTTGGTTACCTATTAACCAAATCCATATAAATCATCAATATTGAGATATATCGTCTTTTATAATTTTTCTTTGTCCAATACTTCCCAAGACAATTATTTTCACTTTCTTATCATCATTTCATCATTACCTTACAAAATCATAGTTTTTCCTAAACTTTTTATGTCACATAACGTGACACAAAAACTATCTCCAAATCTTACCAAATTTTAATATATTCATTCTTCTTCTTCTTCTTCTTCTTCTTCTTCTTCTTCTTCTTCTTCTTCTTCTTCTTCTTCTTCTTCTTCTTCTTCTTCTTCTTCTTCTTCTTCTTCTTCTTCTTCTTCTTCTTCTTCTTCTTCTTCTTCTTCTTCTTCTTCTTCTTCTTCTTCTTCTTCTTCTTCTTCTTCTTCTTCTTCTTCTTCTTCTTCTTCTTCTTCTTCTTCTTCTTCTTCTTCTTCTTCTTCTTCTTCTTCTTCTTCTTCTTCTTCTTCTTCTTCTTCTTCTTCTTCTTCTTCTTCTTCTTCTTCTTCTTCTTCTTCTTCTTCTTCTTCTTCTTCTTCTTCTTCTTCTTCTTCTTCTTCTTCTTCTTCTTCTTCTTCTTCTTCTTCTTCTTCTTCTTCTTCTTCTTCTTCTTCTTCTTCTTCTTCTTCTTCTTCTTCTTCTTCTTCTTCTTCTTCTTCTTCTTCTTCTTCTTCTTCTTCTTCTTCTTCTTCTTCTTCTTCTTCTTCTTCTTCTTCTTCTTCTTCTTCTTCTTCTTCTTCTTCTTCTTCTTCTTCTTCTTCTTCTTCTTCTTCTTCTTCTTCTTCTTCTTCTTCTTCTTCTTCTTCTTCTTCTTCTTCTTCTTCTTCTTCTTCTTCTTCTTCTTCTTCTTCTTCTTCTTCTTCTTCTTCTTCTTCTTCTTCTTCTTCTTCTTCTTCTTCTTCTTCTTCTTCTTCTTCTTCTTCTTCTTCTTCTTCTTCTTCTTCTTCTTCTTCTTCTTCTTCTTCTTCTTCTTCTTCTTCTTCTTCTTCTTCTTCTTCTTCTTCTTCTTCTTCTTCTTCTTCTTCTTCTTCTTCTTCTTCTTCTTCTTCTTCTTCTTCTTCTTCTTCTTCTTCTTCTTCTTCTTCTTCTTCTTCTTCTTCTTCTTCTTCTTCTTCTTCTTCTTCTTCTTCTTCTTCTTCTTCTTCTTCTTCTTCTTCTTCTTCTTCTTCTTCTTCTTCTTCTTCTTCTTCTTCTTCTTCTTCTTCTTCTTCTTCTTCTTCTTCTTCTTCTTCTTCTTCTTCTTCTTCTTCTTCTTCTTCTTCTTCTTCTTCTTCTTCTTCTTCTTCTTCTTCTTCTTCTTCTTTTCTTTTTTTTTTTTCTTCTTCTTCTTCTTTCTTCTTCTTCTTCTTCTTCTTCCTCTTCTTCTTCTTCTCTTTCTTTTCCGGCCGTTCGACTCGACATTTCTTTCTTTCTAGCCGACTTACTTTTTTTTTGTTAGTTTGTTATAGAATGATCAAGTGATCATTTACTTGTTATTATATTCATGGAATTAATTTCCATTTTTCATTAAAGTCCCCCTCTTTATGACTATCTTGCACTTTTAGTCCTTCTAGTAAACGTCACTTAAAACATTAGGCCCGACATTTGATTTATGCGGCTTTTTAAATAACTCGGCATTTATTCATTTGATATATATTACTTTTAGTAATATAATAGTACTGCGAAATTTGGGGTGTTACAACTATCCACCACTTGTTTGATTCGTGTCCTCACGAATCGCTTTTGCACTCAGCTTGTCTTGACTGCAATCATCCTATCCAACTTTATATTTCTTAATAATTCTAAATCCCTACAATAATACTTCTCAGATATACCTAAGTCATTTTTTTTGTATAGACTAATATAGATAACACATGTTAATTCCATCAACTTCAAGAGAGGCATGTACTTACTGGGGTAACTTTCAACTATTAGCTTTTATAAAGCACGTTTTTAAGTCATTCAATCCCGCTAACCCTACTTTACTTGTTATCTGCAAAATTCTGCATTAATATCTAATTTAAGTAAGCTAAGACCACTCATTAAACCAAGGTTAGAAAAATACAGTTATTTGCCTAACCACATTTTATAGGGAGTCATTTAATTTTAAAGAGTTAAATGCAAGAACAGTCCCCGTGGTTTGTCACTTTTTGCAACGGCAGTCCCTCTCTTGATTTTTTAGCAACGGTGGTCCCTGAAGACATGTTTCAGTTGCAACGGCAGTCCCTCTCTAACGGAGCCGTTAATTAGTGTCGTTAAGTTTTGCATGTGAGTAGCACGTGAGGGGTATTAATGTCCTTTCACCTACACAAACATAGGGTGTTCAAAAGTATCCGTATCCGACCCTGTAATATGAAAATCCGATCTGATTTTATCTGAAAAGTCAGATATTCGAACTTCGGATATCCTAAATTTCGGATCCGGATAATGATTTTTGAAAATATCGGGCATTCGAAAATACCCAAGAATATCCGAAAAGTTTGGATATTGAAATTCACTATGCGAAAGTTCGAATATCCAAAAATCGAATAACTGAAACTTGGATATCCCCCCAAAATTTCGGATATTCAAAATTTTGGACAAAGGATTTCAATATCCGAACATATTAGATATTTTGGATATTCAAAGTTTTCGGATATCCGAAGTATCCGAATTTTAGAAAATAAATAAATATCCGAATTTTGGATATTCAAAGTTTTCGGATATTTTCGTATTGATTATATAAACAAATAGTATGATTATATTTAATTTTAAATTAGTAAGTTTAAGTTTAATTTTTTATTAGAAAACCAAAGTTGGTTATGATTATATGTTGTGTTTCGATTATTTCAATTTAAAAATCGATCATATTTGTTTATCATAAAGTAAAACTAGCAGAGTATCTGCGCAATGTGATGGGATGGTAACGGCGGTCTGTAAGTGGCGGCGACTAATGGTGATAGTTGCGACGATTGGTGGCGGTGGGAGTTAAGTGATGTAGATTGATGTAGATGTAACTTATGTAAAGATGGTAATAGAGATATTTTAGAAGATAAAAGTTTATGTGTAAATTGATAAGATAATGTTTTAATGTGGAAATTAATTCATTAAAGGCAAGATGGTCATTTCCAATTAAAACATTTCAACATGGGTAGATATTATTAATCTACATCTACATTATAAATATAACAAGGTCCTAAATTCTTTTATGGTAAAACAAGAACCGTTAGATGAGTTCAAACTTTTTTTTTTTTTTTTTTTTTTTTTTTTTTTTTTTTTTTTTTTTTTTTTTTTTTTTTTTTTTTTTTTTTTTTTTTTTTTTTTTTTTTTTTTTTTTTTTTTTTTTTTTTTTTTTTTTTTTTTTTTTTTTTTTTTTTTTTTTTTTTTTTTTTTTTTTTTTTTTTTTTTTTTTTTTTTTTTTTTTTTTTTTTTTTTTTTTTTTTTTTTTTTTTTTTTTTTTTTTTTTTTTTTTTTTTTTTTTTTTTTTTTTTTTTTTTTTTTTTTTTTTTTTTTTTTTTTTTTTTTTTTTTTTTTTTTTTTTTTTTTTTTTTTTTTTTTTTTTTTTTTTTTTTTTTTTTTTTTTTTTTTTTTTTTTTTTTTTTTTTTTTTTTTTTTTTTTTTTTTTTTTTTTTTTTTTTTTTTTTTTTTTTTTTTTTTTTTTTTTTTTTTTTTTTTTTTTTTTTTTTTTTTTTTTTTTTTTTTTTTTTTTTTTTTTTTTTTTTTTTTTTTTTTTTTTTTTTTTTTTTTTTTTTTTTTTTTTTTTTTTTTTTTTTTTTTTTTTTTTTTTTTTTTTTTTTTTTTTTTTTTTTTTTTTTTTTTTTTTTTTTTTTTTTTTTTTTTTTTTTTTTTTTTTTTTTTTTTTTTTTTTTTTTTTTTTTTTTTTTTTTTTTTTTTTTTTTTTTTTTTTTTTTTTTTTTTTTTTTTTTTTTTTTTTTTTTTTTTTTTTTTTTTTTTTTTTTTTTTTTTTTTTTTTTTTTTTTTTTTTTTTTTTTTTTTTTTTTTTTTTTTTTTTTTTTTTTTTTTTTTTTTTTTTTTTTTTTTTTTTTTTTTTTTTTTTTTTTTTTTTTTTTTTTTTTTTTTTTTTTTTTTTTTTTTTTTTTTTTTTTTTTTTTTTTTTTTTTTTTTTTTTTTTTTTTTTTTTTTTTTTTTTTTTTTTTTTTTTTTTTTTTTTTTTTTTTTTTTTTTTTTTTTTTTTTTTTTTTTTTTTTTTTTTTTTTTTTTTTTTTTTTTTTTTTTTTTTTTTTTTTTTTTTTTTTTTTTTTTTTTTTTTTTTTTTTTTTTTTTTTTTTTTTTTTTTTTTTTTTTTTTTTTTTTTTTTTTTTTTTTTTTTTTTTTTTTTTTTTTTTTTTTTTTTTTTTTTTTTTTTTTTTTTTTTTTTTTTTTTTTTTTTTTTTTTTTTTTTTTTTTTTTTTTTTTTTTTTTTTTTTTTTTTTTTTTTTTTTTTTTTTTTTTTTTTTTTTTTTTTTTTTTTTTTTTTTTTTTTTTTTTTTTTTTTTTTTTTTTTTTTTTTTTTTTTTTTTTTTTTTTTTTTTTTTTTTTTTTTTTTTTTTTTTTTTTTTTTTTTTTTTTTTTTTTTTTTTTTTTTTTTTTTTTTTTTTTTTTTTTTTTTTTTTTTTTTTTTTTTTTTTTTTTTTTTTTTTTTTTTTTTTTTTTTTTTTTTTTTTTTTTTTTTTTTTTTTTTTTTTTTTTTTTTTTTTTTTTTTTTTTTTTTTTTTTTTTTTTTTTTTTTTTTTTTTTTTTTTTTTTTTTTTTTTTTTTTTTTTTTTTTTTTTTTTTTTTTTTTTTTTTTTTTTTTTTTTTTTTTTTTTTTTTTTTTTTTTTTTTTTTTTTTTTTTTTTTTTTTTTTTTTTTTTTTTTTTTTTTTTTTTTTTTTTTTTTTTTTTTTTTTTTTTTTTTTTTTTTTTTTTTTTTTTTTTTTTTTTTTTTTTTTTTTTTTTTTTTTTTTTTTTTTTTTTTTTTTTTTTTTTTTTTTTTTTTTTTTTTTTTTTTTTTTTTTTTTTTTTTTTTTTTTTTTTTATATTTTCATAGCCATTAGTTTCCATTTGAGACCCACAATTCGACTAGGACGCACGTCTAAATAAGGGATAAACCCTCGGATGCCGGGTGACGAAGCCGTCCTACTAATATCGTCGGACACACGGCGGACGCCTTTATAAGAAACGTCTAGTACACCAAATGTGAAATGAAAACTTCGATTTTTCTCGTGTATTTCAGATATCAATGTGAAAAGGAAAACAAACATTAAACCTTCAAAAAAAAAAAAAAAAAAAAAAAAAAAAAAAAAAAAAAAAAAAAAAAAAAAAAAAAAAAAAAAAAAAAAAAAAAAAAAAAAAAAAAAAAAAAAAAAAAAAAAAAAAAAAAAAAAAAAAAAAAAAAAAAAAAAAAAAAAAAAAAAAAAAAAAAAAAAAAAAAAAAAAAAAAAAAAAAAAAAAAAAAAAAAAAAAAAAAAAAAAAAAAAAAAAAAAAAAAAAAAAAAAAAAAAAAAAAAAAAAAAAAAAAAAAAAAAAAAAAAAAAAAAAAAAAAAAAAAAAAAAAAAAAAAAAAAAAAAAAAAAAAAAAAAAAAAAAAAAAAAAAAAAAAAAAAAAAAAAAAAAAAAAAAAAAAAAAAAAAAAAAAAAAAAAAAAAAAAAAAAAAAAAAAAAAAAAAAAAAAAAAAAAAAAAAAAAAAAAAAAAAAAAAAAAAAAAAAAAAAAAAAAAAAAAAAAAAAAAAAAAAAAAAAAAAAAAAAAAAAAAAAAAAAAAAAAAAAAAAAAAAAAAAAAAAAAAAAAAAAAAAAAAAAAAAAAAAAAAAAAAAAAAAAAAAAAAAAAAAAAAAAAAAAAAAAAAAAAAAAAAAAAAAAAAAAAAAAAAAAAAAAAAAAAAAAAAAAAAAAAAAAAAAAAAAAAAAAAAAAAAAAAAAAAAAAAAAAAAAAAAAAAAAAAAAAAAAAAAAAAAAAAAAAAAAAAAAAAAAAAAAAAAAAAAAAAAAAAAAAAAAAAAAAAAAAAAAAAAAAAAAAAAAAAAAAAAAAAAAAAAAAAAAAAAAAAAAAAAAAAAAAAAAAAAAAAAAAAAAAAAAAAAAAAAAAAAAAAAAAAAAAAAAAAAAAAAAAAAAAAAAAAAAAAAAAAAAAAAAAAAAAAAAAAAAAAAAAAAAAAAAAAAAAAAAAAAAAAAAAAAAAAAAAAAAAAAAAAAAAAAAAAAAAAAAAAAAAAAAAAAAAAAAAAAAAAAAAAAAAAAAAAAAAAAAAAAAAAAAAAAAAAAAAAAAAAAAAAAAAAAAAAAAAAAAAAAAAAAAAAAAAAAAAAAAAAAAAAAAAAAAAAAAAAAAAAAAAAAAAAAAAAAAAAAAAAAAAAAAAAAAAAAAAAAAAAAAAAAAAAAAAAAAAAAAAAAAAAAAAAAAAAAAAAAAAAAAAAAAAAAAAAAAAAAAAAAAAAAAAAAAAAAAAAAAAAAAAAAAAAAAAAAAAAAAAAAAAAAAAAAAAAAAAAAAAAAAAAAAAAAAAAAAAAAAAAAAAAAAAAAAAAAAAAAAAAAAAAAAAAAAAAAAAAAAAAAAAAAAAAAAAAAAAAAAAAAAAAAAAAAAAAAAAAAAAAAAAAAAAAAAAAAAAAAAAAAAAAAAAAAAAAAAAAAAAAAAAAAAAAAAAAAAAAAAAAAAAAAAAAAAAAAAAAAAAAAAAAAAAAAAAAAAAAAAAAAAAAAAAAAAAAAAAAAAAAAAAAAAAAAAAAAAAAAAAAAAAAAAAAAAAAAAAAAAAAAAAAAAAAAAAAAAAAAAAAAAAAAAAAAAAAAAAAAAAAAAAAAAAAAAAAAAAAAAAAAAAAAAAAAAAAAAAAAAAAAAAAAAAAAAAAAAAAAAAAAAAAAAAAAAAAAAAAAAAAAAAAAAAAAAAAAAAAAAAAAAAAAAAAAAAAAAAAAAAAAAAAAAAAAAAAAAAAAAAAAAAAAAAAAAAAAAAAAAAAAAAAAAAAAAAAAAAAAAAAAAAAAAAAAAAAAAAAAAAAAAAAAAAAAAAAAAAAAAAAAAAAAAAAAAAAAAAAAAAAAAAAAAAAAAAAAAAAAAAAAAAAAAAAAAAAAAAAAAAAAAAAAAAAAAAAAAAAAAAAAAAAAAAAAAAAAAAAAAAAAAAAAAAAAAAAAAAAAAAAAAAAAAAAAAAAACAAGAAAGTAAAAAAAAAATTATAAAATTTGTTATCAAATGGTTCATGTTTGTTTGTTTACTAAAAATACGACCCGAGTTGTTATTGAATGGTTCTGAACGGATCGCCACACATGTTCTTCGTTCACAACTCTTTTTTTTTTTTTTTTTTTTTTTTTTTTTTTTTTTTTTTTTTTTTTTTTTTTTTTTTTTTTTTTTTTTTTTTTTTTTTTTTTTTTTTTTTTTTTTTTTTTTTTTTTTTTTTTTTTTTTTTTTTTTTTTTTTTTTTTTTTTTTTTTTTTTTTTTTTTTTTTTTTTTTTTTTTTTTTTTTTTTTTTTTTTTTTTTTTTTTTTTTTTTTTTTTTTTTTTTTTTTTTTTTTTTTTTTTTTTTTTTTTTTTTTTTTTTTTTTTTTTTTTTTTTTTTTTTTTTTTTTTTTTTTTTTTTTTTTTTTTTTTTTTTTTTTTTTTTTTTTTTTTTTTTTTTTTTTTTTTTTTTTTTTTTTTTTTTTTTTTTTTTTTTTTTTTTTTTTTTTTTTTTTTTTTTTTTTTTTTTTTTTTTTTTTTTTTTTTTTTTTTTTTTTTTTTTTTTTTTTTTTTTTTTTTTTTTTTTTTTTTTTTTTTTTTTTTTTTTTTTTTTTTTTTTTTTTTTTTTTTTTTTTTTTTTTTTTTTTTTTTTTTTTTTTTTTTTTTTTTTTTTTTTTTTTTTTTTTTTTTTTTTTTTTTTTTTTTTTTTTTTTTTTTTTTTTTTTTTTTTTTTTTTTTTTTTTTTTTTTTTTTTTTTTTTTTTTTTTTTTTTTTTTTTTTTTTTTTTTTTTTTTTTTTTTTTTTTTTTTTTTTTTTTTTTTTTTTTTTTTTTTTTTTTTTTTTTTTTTTTTTTTTTTTTTTTTTTTTTTTTTTTTTTTTTTTTTTTTTTTTTTTTTTTTTTTTTTTTTTTTTTTTTTTTTTTTTTTTTTTTTTTTTTTTTTTTTTTTTTTTTTTTTTTTTTTTTTTTTCCTTTTTTTTCTTTTTCGAAGTTTCTAATCACGAGAAATGTTAGGGCACAGAGGAATGGATGCCCCCAACCCTAGAGTTAAAAGCTCGCAAGAAACCAAGAATCGTGATAAAATCTTGTTTGACTTTCCCACATTATATGACTCCGTGTAGACACTCCTACTGTTGGTCTATCCATTTTTACTACCGTATGAATGATCGAACTTCGAGGACGAAGTTTCAGTTAAGGGGGTAATGATGTAACAACCCTCAATTTCCGACTATGACAATTTACTTATATTTATCTAGGTATCTATCCCTAGAGGTTTATCAAGAGAATTGACCTTCTAGACATTTAAGGCATAGTGATACCTTCTCTCTAGTTCAATGGAATGCCCAAAGATAGCTAGTTATCTTAGAAATGCCAAAACATAGGACAATCTCAAAGTGAAGAAATAATGACAATTTACTTATATTTATCTAGGTATCTATCCCTAGAGGTTTATCAAGAGAATTGACCTTCTAGACATTTAAGGCATAGTGATACCTTCTCTCTAGTTCAATGGAATGCCCAAAGATAGCTAGTTATCTTAGAAATGCCAAAACATAGGACAATCTCAAAGTGAAGAAATAATGACAATCTTATAAGAATGTAACCATGATCTATCAAGTCAACTTCAAGAATATGTAAGGTAACAACAAGTTCATAAGTATTCAATCCAACAAACAAGTCTCTATGTATCCAAAATATAATCAACAACTCAAATATAGAAGGTATATCAAGAAAATTTTATGAAGTTTAGTGCCAATACATATATATAGATATATATACACACGACATACATACATACACGTATATCTTGAAATAGCTAACTTTTGCACATAACACAAATACATATCTATATATGCATGCATACATATATAATTACAAATTCAATACTTGCATAAACAAAACTTACATAATCAAACCATTACTACATAATTTGATCAAGACCACCCTCATTTTGAATCTAGACATCATTTTAGTACCAATTCAAGCTCTTACACCACTACCACTTCTCCTAACCAATCACCACCCTTCCACCACACCTCTTAACCAATAAACTCACTCCATACCCTTTATTTTCTGCCATAGCCACGTTTTTTATGCCCCAAGACCAGGCCACTCTCTCTTTTCACACTCAAACACAACACACACACATGCAATGGGTCTCTCTCAACTCTCCCAACTTTCTTTCTTTCTTCTTCTCCATTTTCGGATTCTCCAAGGCAAAATGGAGCTTAAAACTAACTAATCTAATGTAATAATAAGTTCCCTTGATCATCCAACAACTAGAGTCATGTATGGTGGAAGCATGGAGTCGATTTGGAGGCAACAAGGTCACGAAATCAGCCCTCTAAGGGGCTGATCGAACAGCAGCAGAAAACAGGAGCAAACAAGTCCCATCTTCTTCTTTCCTTTTGATTCTTGATCATCAATGGGTACCCAACATGTTCCTTTGATTGTTATTCATCTTTTCCTTCATTTTGTAGCTTATTTTCCTTTCTTTTCAAGCTTGTTACAGCCATGAAACACTCCAAGGGCAGCCACGAAATGGAGACCCAACAACACCCACAATCTTGTTATATTCATCTTCAAAGGTTGATAACTTGAACTCTTTTGGTTATCACTTTCTTTACCTTTAAATTTATCACTAAATACATATGGATCTACACATGCATGCACATTTAAAATATTGATTTGAAAGAAATAATTAAGAATGCAAGAGATAATAATGGATTTAGTGTAAAAGTGTTAGATCATCACATGCATGTTAACATTTGCACTAGTTTTGGTTAATTTTGATTTGGGATTTGAGATGGATGAATGATGACTTTGAATTTGATAAGAAATCTGTATATTTGATGTTAAAATCATAGAAAAAGGAGTATCAAGCATGTTAGTGGTGAAATAAAGTGTAAATTAAGCAAGAATGGTCATTGGTGAGTTGTTTGGACCCAAATACCTTCTGACAGAATCACTCTCCTGTCTTTGGACGGATAAACTGAACATGTGAGGGCCGTTTCAAGCAAAACTTTCAAAATAAAAGTCGTAGATAAAAGAGTTAAGTTTAACCTCCAACTGGAATCACTCAAAAACACTAAACCAAACCAAAGATATGATTTTTCTACCAAAAGTGGTCAAAACTGGATTTTTGTCTTAATGTTGAGTCAACTTTGACGATTTTTAATTCCTTAACTAATAGGTTTCAGAAGTTTAAACTTGGTGTGAACTGAGTTCAAAGTGTCCCTAACTTAAAATAAAATTGGGAGATTTTTCTTAAATGTCCATCATAGAAATCATTTATAAAATATCTTGAGTCGCACAGCAGCTCTTGTTCTGACCAGTTTTGGTTTGGTAATTTTTAGAGGTAGTAAACAATGTCTAAAAATTTAGCAAAAATTCACATAAATATAGGACACATATATGTCTCTGTATAAAAATCACCAACGTCCAAATAATTCAACTTAACCAAGAATGACTACTCAACATTTTATGAAAATAAGTGTTAAAACAGAAAATTCCAAGTAAAAGTTCTTCACAACAAAATAAGCTAAAAGTCACTAGATTGCAACTCTAACCAACTCCAATAATCTCGTAACAAAAAGTATTATAAACCTACTGAGAATATGTCAAATAAAAGTTATAAAACTTAACTTGGTTATTAAATGGCAAAGACAAGCCTACAAGTGACTAATTCGGTTCATATAAGCACTAACCGAAAGCTTTAATTTGCAAATATCACACCACCACCACGATCATGACTTAAGACACCAAAATATAATGAACATTCTGTAAATAATGGAATAAGGATGAAAATCCATTTTGAAGCACTTTAATTGCTTGAGAAATGAGGCTAAAATCACCATTTCGGTAAACGATTTTTAATCATAAAACCCTCAAAATAAGCAAGACACGAGAGAGGTTGAATTGATATGATTTTGTATGGATAAAAGTTGCCTAAAAGGCCTGAGATTTTTGACCAAAATGTTTAGTGATGATTTCTAAGAATTTCCATGAATTATTGAATTTAAATAGTAATTAAAAGACATAAAAATCCATAAATAAATTATGCAAATCAAGAATGAAGTTAAATCATCTTAACCATTGATAAAAATAACTAAAACCTACTGGAGAAAAATAGTTAAAAGGCAAGAGACATGTGTTACATAATTTAAAGATAAATAATTGAGTAAAAATAATTAATTAAAAATTATCATTAAAATAAATGGAAAATACACAAATAAAAGTATAAATCATGAAATTATAAATTAAGGAGCATATATATCAGAAGATAATTCAAATGAAATTATCCATAATTTATAAAGGTAATTATGACACTTAAAAGTATTTTTAAGGAATTATTTAATTAATAAATCAATAAAATGAATAAATAATTAATTAAAAATTATCATTAAAATAAATGGAAAATACACAAATAAAAGTATAAATCATGAAATTATAAATTAAGGAGCATATATATCAGAAGATAATTCAAATGAAATTATCCATAATTTATAAAGGTAATTATGACACTTAAAAGTATTTTTAAGGAATTATTTAATTAATAAATCAATAAAATGAATAAATAATTAATTAAAAATTATCATTAAAATAAATGGAAAATACACAAATAAAAGTATAAATCATGAAATTATAAATTAAGGAGCATATATATCAGAAGATAATTCAAATGAAATTATCCATAATTTATAAAGGTAATTATGACACTTAAAAGTATTTTTAAGGAATTATTTAATTAATAAATCAATAAAATGAATAAATAATTAATTAAATAATATTAAATTAAATATATAATTACAAATCAGAAAATATACATAAAATATTAATATTATAAGACCACTAATGTCAAATGTTATTACTAAGCAAAGTATACAATGGAAATCATATAAACCAAATCCAAATTACCGAAATTCCAATAAACGTACAAAAACGTATAATGAGAAAACGACTCTTACCACCAATCTTTACAACCAAAAAGATGTGAATACGAGCAATACACTTGGATCCCATAATTGATAACAACATAATAAAAGTGGCATTTCTTAGTGATGGCTTAAGATAGGAACTTACGTATATTAGTCCCATCGTAGGGATAGTCTTGGCTTGAAATGCGATTGAGGAATATGACGGATATATGATCAAGGAAGCGATAGATGGGAAGTACCCATTTTGGATAAGTGAATATAATATGCGGCATATCAAGGTGAGTCATAGCCCCCTTTCAAACTCTTTTATATGTTTTACTTGCGGGGTGAAAAGCATGATTAATTAAAATGACTTTCTCTTATGAAATGATTCTTTGAAATAATGATAATGATATGGGAATTATATTGTATGTTCAACGTGTTATATGTTATATGATGAGCTTGAGTACTGTCAAACGGTGGTCCCCTGTACACTACTATTAACTCATTTGAGGCCTGTAGTTAGAGGGTTGCGCAACTAGGACTTGTCCCCTCATCCACTATTATAGGTAACGGTGGGATGTTTGGTCTGCCTTGGTGGCCACCTTCATCGCCAGTCTGGCCTCGCGGTGCTCTAACTACTATATATTTATGGGCGTCTCCATGGCACGACCCTTGGTTATCTTTATGCACGTGATTGACAGCATGTGCTTATCATTATCTTATCATTTGGGACATTATATTGATTATTGGGACATAACCGGTCTTAGTAGTGGCTCAAGAACAATCTCATCGAATTACGTCATGGTAGTCTTACCATTGACCAAGTGGCATTGATATTATAATTATAAATTAAGGAGCATATATATCAGAAGATAATTCAAATGAAATTATCCATAATTTATAAAGGTAATTATGACACTTAAAAGTATTTTTAAGGAATTATTTAATTAATAAATCAATAAAATGAATAAATAATTAATTAAATAATATTAAATTAAAAAAAAAAAAAAAAAAAAAAAAAAAAAAAAAAAAAAAAAAAAAAAAAAAAAAAAAAAAAAAAAAAAAAAAAAAAAAAAAAAAAAAAAAAAAAAAAAAAAAAAAAAAAAAAAAAAAAAAAAAAAAAAAAAAAAAAAAAAAAAAAAAAAAAAAAAAAAAAAAAAAAAAAAAAAAAAAAAAAAAAAAAAAAAAAAAAAAAAAAAAAAAAAAAAAAAAAAAAAAAAAAAAAAAAAAAAAAAAAAAAAAAAAAAAAAAAAAAAAAAAAAAAAAAAAAAAAAAAAAAAAAAAAAAAAAAAAAAAAAAAAAAAAAAAAAAAAAAAAAAAAAAAAAAAAAAAAAAAAAAAAAAAAAAAAAAAAAAAAAAAAAAAAAAAAAAAAAAAAAAAAAAAAAAAAAAAAAAAAAAAAAAAAAAAAAAAAAAAAAAAAAAAAAAAAAAAAAAAAAAAAAAAAAAAAAAAAAAAAAAAAAAAAAAAAAAAAAAAAAAAAAAAAAAAAAAAAAAAAAAAAAAAAAAAAAAAAAAAAAAAAAAAAAAAAAAAAAAAAAAAAAAAAAAAAAAAAAAAAAAAAAAAAAAAAAAAAAAAAAAAAAAAAAAAAAAAAAAAAAAAAAAAAAAAAAAAAAAAAAAAAAAAAAAAAAAAAAAAAAAAAAAAAAAAAAAAAAAAAAAAAAAAAAAAAAAAAAAAAAAAAAAAAAAAAAAAAAAAAAAAAAAAAAAAAAAAAAAAAAAAAAAAAAAAAAAAAAAAAAAAAAAAAAAAAAAAAAAAAAAAAAAAAAAAAAAAAAAAAAAAAAAAAAAAAAAAAAAAAAAAAAAAAAAAAAAAAAAAAAAAAAAAAAAAAAAAAAAAAAAAAAAAAAAAAAAAAAAAAAAAAAAAAAAAAAAAAAAAAAAAAAAAAAAAAAAAAAAAAAAAAAAAAAAAAAAAAAAAAAAAAAAAAAAAAAAAAAAAAAAAAAAAAAAAAAAAAAAAAAAAAAAAAAAAAAAAAAAGAAAAAAAAAAAAAAAAAAAAAAAAAAAAAAAAAAAAAAAAAAAAAAAAAAAAAAAAAAAAAAAAAAATCTTTTATAAATCCGTTTTTATAAGAATACGTGTTGCGCCAATGGAGCTCCCTAGCGGAGGACGTGGACAAGGAGTGTAAGGCATATGGGAATAGATTAAGTAGACTTTTTTTTATTTAGACTTTGGTTCTCTGTGACCTCCGTAGGGGTTTTTGGCCTTGAGTCTCGATAGGCCTAAACCGAGGGGGGAGGTTACTCTAGCGTTTGTTGACCCCCAAATGCGTCGTCTGTCGGAGGACATGACCAATGAGAGTTTAGCTAGTAGACTAGGGTATAGGTTTATATTTAGGGGTGTTGAGAGTTTTGTGTGAAACTAGGATTAGTTTAGCTAGGCGGCCTAAGTCACTTTGCTGCGTTGGTTGATTAGAAATCGTTAGTTTCCTTAGTTCTTAGTCATTTCCTTTTTATAGGTATGTTGTCTTGGTTGTTTCTTTTCACTTGTTTGGGTATTCTTGTAGGAGACTTTGTTTATTATGTTTCTTCATTTTTATGCTGTTATATATGTTCAATGGTTGCTATCGTATCTGTATTGTCGAACATGTGTTAAGGTATTTGTTAGGTCGCATGTTTGCTACTCTTCCCTACCCTCAAGGTAGTCGGACCCAGCGGACCCAGCAGACAGGTATATCTTCTTATCATGCGCTCGGCCGACAGGTATGATATTTCTAAACACTTTTCACTTGCCGATTTTTACCTTTTTGTGGCCGGATGTCCTTATAGAAGCAGTCTCTCGACCTTACAGTTCACCTCCCCCATACCCCGCTCAGGGATTGGGTACGGTTGTTGTTGTTTGTTGTATTAAAATACATGTTATAAAGTTGACGTATAAAACTTTTCTCTTTTAGTGACGTATATAACTAGTTATTGTAATAATTATTGTGAGCCAACTTCACAAAAATTTACATATAAATTATTTGTTTTCCTAATGACAGTCATATAGATTGTTATTAGCGTACATAATATTTAATTATATACTTTTCAACAGTAAATTAAAAAAGCGAGCTTTTAAATGTAAATTGTAATTATTTTTTTTTAGATTTTATTGACAGACCTATAAGCTCTCAATAATATTGAATTTGAGTTTTAGTTTAGTTTGACTTGAAAATCAACAATGCATAACTCAAACCATAAATATGCATATTGCGAAATCAATCTGGACTCAAATCAAACCATAAAATACAGAAGTAAATCAATTTCAAAAATTCGACTATGATTTACTTTGACTTTCAATTTATTGACTTGAATGTACATACAGAACATCTTGCCCAATATGACTTTCGCTTATAGGATATTCAAAATCGATCCATATAAAAAGTAAGTATTCATTAGTTAGTTACGTATTAGAATCTCTTGGAAATGAAGAAGCCACCATTGTTTTCCGATCGAAATTAAGGCCAATTGCATTATTTTTAATTGATATTAATTAATAAAGTTACTAAATGCCATATAAAAATAACCCCTAACCGAAAAATTAAATTTAGATAACTACATTAATCATTTAAATATTTGCTGTCACATCAACTATACAGATATGGAAATTTGCCTTTCTAAAAGTTATGAAAAAACAACAGTGTACAGATATGTACGTATTGTTACAATTTTATCAATATTTATTTAACGAAAATGTGTCTCAGCTGATTATTGATTAGACAATTTCATTAGGACCATGGCAACATGAATACGTCAAAACCCCTTTAGGAGCGACTGTCGCTCCTAAAGGGTGACTCGAAACCGTTGACCCGTCAAACACCCCTTTAGGAGCGACAGTCGCTCCTAAAGGGTGACTCGAAACCGTTGACCCGTCAAACACCCCTTTAGGAGCGACAGTCGCTCCTAAAGGGTGACTCGAAACCGTTGACCCGTCAAACACCCCTTTAGGAGCGACAGTCGCTCCTAAAGGGATGACCCATTTATTGCACGCGGATCCCCATGCTTATACCCGTTAGAAACGTTGACCCGTCAAACACCCCTTTAGGAGCGACAGTCGCTCCTAAAGGGTGACTCGAAACCGTTGACCCGTCAAACACCCCTTTAGGAGCGACAGTCGCTCCTAAAGGGTGCCTCGAAAAGATTAATATCTTCTTTCTCTGGTCTCAGCCTTCATATCTTTCTTCTTCCCTTTCTCTTCTCCAATTATTTCCTTTCTCTTCTCCAACCGATCCAACCCCCCTCTCCCCCATATTTTCCGGCCAAGATTTTCCGGTGAGGCTTTAGGAGCGACCCAGTTTTTCAGCGAGGCTTTAGGAGCGACCCGTCGTTACCCCTTTCGTAAACCCAACGTTGAAGTAAGTTTTTATTTTTTTTTATTTCGTATCTATTAATTTGCTATATAGTATATGTATTAGTTTGATGTTATTCTTGTTATGCATAGATGTATTAGGATTGATCTTATATGCCCATAGATTTAACGTATTGTATGCGCCCATAGATTTAATGTATTGTTGTTCTTGTGTTCTTGTTGTTGTTCTTGTTTTTGTTATGTAAAAATGATTGTAAAAAAGTGTAAAAAAATATAAAATGTAAAAAAATATAAAATGTAAAAAAAGTGTATTACATAGTATATAAAAAATATATTTAAAAAAAAGTTTATAAAAGTTTGTACTAGAAAATGTTTGTATTAGAAAATATAAAAATGTTTGTATTAGAAAAGTTTATAAAAAATTATAAAAAATGTAAAAAAGTGTATACATAGTATATAAAAAATTATTTTAAAAAAAGTTTCTATAACAAAAAGTTTATATAAAAAAGTAGTTAAAAAATTAAGTTTAAAAAAAGTAGCTGAAAAAGTAGTAGTACAAAAGTCATATAAAAATGTTTGTATTAGAAATGTTTGTATTAGAAAAGTTTATAAAAAATATTTGTATTAGAAAAGTTTATAAAAAATGTAGAAAAGTGTATACATAGTATATAAAAAATATATTTAAAAAAAAATTATAAAAAATATATTAAAATTTATAAAAAATGTAAAATAAAATGTCAAAAAAAATGAAGAAAATGTAAAAAATTATATAAAAAAAGTTCATGCGAAATTTTACGTTCAAAAAAAGTACTTAAAAATGTTTAAATAGAAATTTAAGTTCAAATAAATTATATATAAAAAATTTAAGTTCATACGAAATTTAAAAAATGTTTATAAAAAAGTAAGTTCAGAAAAGTTTATAAAAAGTTAATAAAAAATTAAGTTCAAAAAATTATAAATAAAATGTTTATAAAAAATTATATATATATAAAAAAAGGTTCTTACGAAATTTTACGTTAAAAAAAGTACTTAAAAATGTATAAATAAAAAAGGTATGTAAAAAGTTTTACATTATAAAACATAAGTATAAAAGTATTAAAACATATATATAAAAAATAAGTTAAAAAAAAAGTATTAAAAAATTAAGTTAAAAAAAAGTAGTAGTACAAAAGTCATATAAAAAATTAAGTTAAAAAAAAAGTAGTTCAAAAAGTTGATATAAAAAGTATTATAATACGTGTATTATTTATGTAGATTTAAGAAAAATGCTAGGAGCTCACGGCGGCGACGGCGATGGAAACGATCCGCACCGATCGTGGTGGAAGAAAATAACAGGCTGCAAAAACAGCGGTAAGAAAATTGACTTTACATTAAATTTAGTTATGCATTGTAATAATTGTATTCTTATCGTTTAAAGTAACTTATTTATGTTATTGTTACTTATTGGTTTTGTAGGGTCGAAGAAAACACCACCACCACCACCAAGAGGGGCAGCCAAACATCTAAACCTTGAGGCTGCCTTCAAGAAAAATGGAGGCCCGTTACCCATGTACTTCGATTACAAATCGAAGACCTTTCAGTCGATCGGGGACTACGGGGCTATGTACAAATCTTTGTTAGGCTCATTGATCGGAGATGTCCCCCAGTACTACGAGTCATGGTACGATGTGCCCGAGTCTCTGAGGGACAATATCTTGGAGGAAATACAGGTTAGAATATGTTTCTTTTTATATTTTTTTACTTAATATGTTTTATAATGATAACCCCGAAACTGCTAACTTGTATTTGTAAACAATGTAGCGCTGGTTTGCGATGGACCAGTACTTAGAGCATGATGAGGACGACCCCACCGGAAGGCCCATCTGGATCGTATTCTGTCCCGTCTGGATCCCAACCTTCCGGCTCCTATGTTGACTTGCACCAGTCTGGTGATGAGTATTTCGACCCCCGCCAGTTATGGAGTGGGCCATCGTCGCATTATGGACCTCCGGAAGGCCCATCTGGATCGTATTCTGTCCCGTCTGGATCCCAACCTTCCGGCTCCTATGTTGACTTGCACCAGTCTGGTGATGAGTATTTCGACCCCCGCCAGTTATGGAGTGGGCCATCGTCGCATTATGGACCTCCGGAAGGCCCATCTGGATCGTATTCTGTCCCGTCTGGATCCCAACCTTCCGGCTCCTATGTTGACTTGCACCAGTCTGGTGATGAGTATTTCGACCCCCGCCAGTTATGGAGTGGGCCATCGTCGCATTATGGACCTCCGGAAGGCCCATCTGGATCGTATTCTGTCCCGTCTGGATCCCAACCTTCCGGCTCCTATGTTGACTTGCACCAGTCTGGTGATGAGTATTTCGACCCCCGCCAGTTATGGAGTGGGCCATCGTCGCATTATGGACCTCCGGAAGGCCCATCTGGATCGTATTCTGTCCCGTCTGGATCCCAACCTTCCGGCTCCTATGTTGACTTGCACCAGTCTGGTGATGAGTATTTCGACCCCCGCCAGTTATGGAGTGGGCCATCGTCGCATTATGGACCTCCGGAAGGCCCATCTGGATCGTATTCTGTCCCGTCTGGATCCCAACCTTCCGGCTCCTATGTTGACTTGCACCAGTCTGGTGATGAGTATTTCGACCCCCGCCAGTTATGGAGTGGGCCATCGTCGCATTATGGACCTCCGGAAGGCCCATCTGGATCGTATTCTGTCCCGTCTGGATCCCAACCTTCCGGCTCCTATGTTGACTTGCACCAGTCTGGTGATGAGTATTTCGACCCCCGCCAGTTATGGAGTGGGCCATCGTCGCATTATGGACCTCCGGAAGGCCCATCTGGATCGTATTCTGTCCCGTCTGGATCCCAACCTTCCGGCTCCTATGTTGACTTGCACCAGTCTGGTGATGAGTATTTCGACCCCCGCCAGTTATGGAGTGGGCCATCGTCGCATTATGGACCTCCGGAAGGCCCATCTGGATCGTATTCTGTCCCGTCTGGATCCCAACCTTCCGGCTCCTATGTTGACTTGCACCAGTCTGGTGATGAGTATTTCGACCCCCGCCAGTTATGGAGTGGGCCATCGTCGCATTATGGACCTCCGGAAGGCCCATCTGGATCGTATTCTGTCCCGTCTGGATCCCAACCTTCCGGCTCCTATGTTGACTTGCACCAGTCTGGTGATGAGTATTTCGACCCCCGCCAGTTATGGAGTGGGCCATCGTCGCATTATGGACCTCCGGAAGGCCCATCTGGATCGTATTCTGTCCCGTCTGGATCCCAACCTTCCGGCTCCTATGTTGACTTGCACCAGTCTGGTGATGAGTATTTCGACCCCCGCCAGTTATGGAGTGGGCCATCGTCGCATTATGGACCTCCGGAAGGCCCATCTGGATCGTATTCTGTCCCGTCTGGATCCCAACCTTCCGGCTCCTATGTTGACTTGCACCAGTCTGGTGATGAGTATTTCGACCCCCGCCAGTTATGGAGTGGGCCATCGTCGCATTATGGACCTCCGGAAGGCCCATCTGGATCGTATTCTGTCCCGTCTGGATCCCAACCTTCCGGCTCCTATGTTGACTTGCACCAGTCTGGTGATGAGTATTTCGACCCCCGCCAGTTATGGAGTGGGCCATCGTCGCATTATGGACCTCCGGAAGGCCCATCTGGATCGTATTCTGTCCCGTCTGGATCCCAACCTTCCGGCTCCTATGTTGACTTGCACCAGTCTGGTGATGAGTATTTCGACCCCCGCCAGTTATGGAGTGGGCCATCGTCGCATTATGGACCTCCGGAAGGCCCATCTGGATCGTATTCTGTCCCGTCTGGATCCCAACCTTCCGGCTCCTATGTTGACTTGCACCAGTCTGGTGATGAGTATTTCGACCCCCGCCAGTTATGGAGTGGGCCATCGTCGCATTATGGACCTCCATCAGGGGAATTTGGTAGCTTGTCGGATATGAGTGGCTTTTTTAGTGGAACAGGCTCTGTATCCGGACCAGGTGTGGGTGATGATAATGCCGGTGAGGACGACGACGGTTCCGGTGATTAGACTTTTTTTTATTTGTACGAAGTATGGACATTTTTATAAATACAGTTTGTTATGTACATTTTTATTATTTGTATTTGATATGGACATTTTTATTATTTGTGTACTGTTTGTTTATAATGATAATGCCGGTGAGGACGACGACGGTTCCTTGATCTCATTCATGTTCTTCATCTTTCAAGAGTACTTTCAGATCTCTCTCTTTTTTCTCTTTTTTTTTTGGTTACTGTTTACATAATATAAATCTGTATCTATATATGAAGTTTGTAAAAACTGAAGATATATATAGTTAATGGTTATCTTAAAAAAACAATTAAAAAAAGAAAGAAAAGGAAAGAAGCTCGGTGAATGAAAACAAACCATTTTCTTCTTCTTTTGAATATCATCATCAACAACAAGATCAAAGATTAATTGACATGAATTCTTCTGATTATCATAATCTTGCTTTATCAAGAAGAAATGGGATTCTTGGATATCAAAATTTGTCTTCTGAGCTTGAAAGACAGAGGCTAGAAATGGATTGTTTCCTTCATTTTCAGGTTAGTTTTTTGTATAAAGACTATTTTGAATAAAGGGTATGCGTTTATGGCTTAATTTTGGTGGTTTCTTGAAACAGAATGAGAAATTAAAGGCAGTTTTAAATGCTATCTGTAACAAAGATCCAAAATGGTTATGGTTATGATGATGGGAAATGTAAAGAAAAAATGTGTATGTATCTATTAAAAACTACATAACATCAGTTGTGTTTTACAAAAATATGAATTAATGAACAATATTACAAAAATCCTAATCAGATGAGTCCACTGTTCCCATATAGGTGGGAGGAGGTTTTGTTGCATCTATATATCTATTGTAGGCTAACTGGCGGTGTCGGTACAAATCTTTCCATTTGCTCACGGGAGTCCTTACACGATCCTGTACCCAATATGCGATCTCCGGGGCCATCGGGTAGTCACCTTCCAACTGCACCATGATATAGTGACCGTGACCATGTACTAATGCTATTGATATGGGCTCTGTCCTAGGCACCTCATCAGGACCATAGGTAAATGGGAACGATGTCCAACTTGCGGCAGTAGATAAACAGTTAATTACTATACCCATCCTGTTGGACAACAACATGGCCCCCATAGTCATGTGCATCCAGTAGCCAATTGGTCTAAACACCCCTACATAAGACCTTGATAACCCCTCAAAAAAGCTCGCTTCAGCCTGTTCCCCTCTTGTTAGTTCATCGTAGAATTGTTTGTTGTTTTCATACTCGGCCAACATATGTAGTCGGATCCACTCGTAACCTTCGTTTTCATCGTACCCCAATGCAACAGCAAGTGCCCGGAATCCACAGTTGCCATCACCCCTGACATTAATAATCCCCTTGACGTATGGTCTAAATACCTTCGGTATGTCATCTAGGTAACCCTGTATACCCGTCGTCTGCAGTGGGCGAGTGTTAGGTGGTGGTACTGGTAGAGCAGCCAATTGCTGCTCAGCTGATATGGGAGATATTGGTGATGGTGCTGGTGCTGGTGGCATCGGAGGTGATGGTGCTGGTGGCATCGAAGGTTGTGTGGGCGTAGTGAAAAAATCAAAGTACGGTGCTGGTGCTGATGGCATCGGAGTGCTAGGACCTGCAGGAAAATAAGTATCGGCACTAAAGAACTGATCCACTAGAATGAGGGTTCGGTTGTAGGCTCATTACTCGGCCCTGCCGCTGAAAATTGTGACGATCGGAGCAACTCATCAATATATCCACGGGTGTCCTCCCGTAAATCGGTGTCAGGCTCCGCGAAACGTGACTCCGTGGGCACATGCTCACTGTATCTCGCCGACTGAAAGTCTCTGTAGCATGAGCCTGAGTCTGGTGCGGTATCCGGATACTTAGGTGTTGTCACGTGCACGGACCTCGACTTTTTCATCTTTGGTGGTGGTGGCATCGGAGGTGATACGTTCAAGTCTGGCATCTGCAATGAATGAATGAATAATTAAGTTAGATGTATACCCGTATAGTATTTAACAATTACTAATTTGCTAGACTATAATAATATACCTTTTTCTTTGACCCAACAGGTCTACCACGTGTTTTCTTTTGGACCTCCGGATCCTTGATTTTGGACCGACCCGGATAGAGGATGTCCTTTATTTTTGACATCAAGCTTTTCCTTTCTTTTATGGGTTTTCGTTCCAAGGCAGTAGTAACCTCACCACAAAAGTCCTCAACAGGCTCGTCATCATCCGAGTCTTTCTTCACATTTCCAGGCAGGCAGGTGGACGGGTTTATATCGAGCCTGCACCAAAATGCATCTATCTCATATTCTTGAACACGCCTTCCTGCAGGAATAAAAATATTACATTAAGTATTTTTAAGTAAAATGGACCATTTGTATTTGAATGAACAGTACTTACGTTCCTGCATGTATGTTAGAAGTCGACAACTACATGGCAAGCCACAGCTAGCCCATACTGTACACCCGCACTTTGACACGTCCCCTTTTAGGGTATTTTTCAATCGATCAATTTCGTCAACCATAATTTGCAAGGCTACATGGGAGGCTTTACCGAGCAAATCCTTTAAACAGGGATAGTTGTGTTTATTTTGATTGTACTGCCTGCAATGTTCCAGTGACCCCTTTATTTCGGTGTATTGCCCGCTGACAACAGAGTTAACACATTCAACAATCCTGTGGAACGTAAGCCGCTTTTGATGCATAACTGACTTCAGCAAAGAATGCTCGCTCTCAACCCTGTTGGTAGTGTAGTTACGATAGTTGCGGTGTTGGTCGACCCAACATGACACAAATAACTCCTTGTACGAGGCAAGCCACTGTATTTGTAGATACTTATAAAGATCTGCAGGAAAATAAAAAGTGATTTAGCTACATGGTTACATCGTAAGCTTTATCATAAAAACAGTATGGGGACGGGATGTATATACTTGGTTTATCTGCCAAGAATACTTTTAGCCGCTGCTCATTCTCTGCGTATTCTTTAACCGTGATTGACTTTACGAGTTTATCCCACCGATGTTTAAACGAACCATAATCTTTTTTGGTCCTAAACGATGGGTTGGCATGTAAATCAATATTCCTCCAAATGTGTATTCTACACAGTATCAGCTTCGTTTCCGGCATCACATCCTTAACCGCTTTCATGAGGGCCAGATCCCGATCAGTGAGTGCCACACGCACGACGAACCCTTCTTCGAGCGTCGGACCTCAAGCACTGTAACACCCATGTGTATGCCGCATGTTGCTCATTTTCAATTAGTGCGTGCGCAATGCTGAATGTCTTGCCAGTTGGAGTGACACCCACAATCTCAACAAGCGGCATGTTGTAAACGTTGGTTTTATACGTGGCGTCTATTTCAATGATCCAAGGAAATGCACGCCATATGTCAAGTGATGTAGGATGTACGAAAAAGAGATTGGTCAAACATCTGGTTTTGCTATCCGTCGTGTACTGATACGTGTACTGATGGTCAGATAGTAATTGGAGCACGATCTGCAACGGGTAAACAACCAAAGTATAAGGAAGTCGTATTTTTTTAAAAAATAAACAGATAGTTATACGATCCACATGCAGGTATGTTTCTTATTTCACCTGCATTCGAGTTTCCCCTCGTTGTTGGGCGTGCTTTAGCCGGTGTTGCCGCAAGTAGTTAGAAATGTCTTGTGAACGGGTCAAGATGCCGGGAAATGCATCCTTCAATTGGTCCCTTATGCTATTTGGCCCAAAACCTAGCAACGCCTTTTCGTCCACAAATTCTTTTTGAACATCGGTTAGTCGTCTTGCGTACGCAATACCTTCCAAATTACGAGCTGATGGATGGTTATGTCGGTGATCTATAACTTCAACCCACCAACTATGGTCCTTTGTCAGACGGCCTACCAATTTGAATGGACAGTCAATTTTGGTAGTCCCTTTGGGTGCCCCGGTTAACCGCTTATCTCTTTTTCCACCACGGTTGCAAATAAGGACCACCTTTTTAACTTCTCCGTCTTTTGTGGCATTTGATCTTCGTGTTACTAACACATAACCAAGCTCCTTTGCCGTTCTTTGAGCCCAGTCTACCAAATCTATGTGTGTGTCAAACACCTGAAATATTTTATACACTTTTTTTTAATACACTTTTTATACACTTTTTATTTTACTTTTTTATATACTTTTTTGTAATTAGATTTTATATGCACTTTTTTATAATACATTTTTTATACACTTTTTATACATTTTTTTTACTTTTTTATATACTTTTTTATAATTAGATTTTATATGCACTTTTTTATAATACTTTTTTTTTTATCACTATTTTATATACTTTTTTATAATCCACTTTCTTATACACTTTTTATAATACACTTTTTATACACTTTTTTATAATACACTTTTTTATACACTTTTTTTTTAACAATTTTTCAATAGCTTTTGTTAATCTACATTTTTACGTACATTTTTTAATATGTTTTTATATACAATTTTTTATCCATAGTTTTAATAATACTTTTTTACACTTTTTATACACTTTTTATAATACACTTTTTTATAATACACTTTTTATACACTTTTTTATAATACACTTTTTATACACTTTTTTATAATACACTTTTTATACACTTTTTTATAATTAGATTTTATATGCACTTTTTTATAATACATTTTTTAATACATTTTTATATACTTTTTTATAATCCACTTTCTTATACACTTTTTATAATACACTTTTTATACACTTTTTTATAATACACTTTTTTATACACTTTTTTTTTAACAATTTTTCAATAGCTTTTCTTAATCTACATTTTTACGTACATTTTTTAATATGTTTTTATATACAATTTTTTATCCGTAGTTTTAATAATTAGTTTTCTTACATACTTTTATAGCAACAAATCTAATGAATAATAACAAAATACAATTACTCACAAAATAACAACACAAAAAATGAAAAGGTTGGATTATATACATACCTCCTTGGTATAAAAAACACCGTGATCGTAATCAAATTCAGCACAGACATCTGGGGATTCAAATTCGTCATCGGGCTCTTCGTACACAAACTCGTCATTTACACCTTCCGGCGCATTTGGATTTAAGAAAATGTCCTCCAAACAATCCATCTAAAATAATAAAAACACTTATCAGTAATATCTATACTTACTATACTTTATATCCAAAAACGACCGAATGAGTTTGAATAAATGAAAACTTGATTTACCTCTTTTATACGGAGTAATTCAAATGAGGAAGTGTTGATCTAAGAATGAGCAAATGAAATGCCTCGATCGTTCGAACTTTTAATATTCTTTTGTTGAGGTTCTGGCACTTCTTCCTCCGGCCCTCTATTTACATAGCGAAGAAAGGCAATCTTGCTCGAATGCGTAACTTATGTCTCTTTTTCCATTTATATAATCGTCACGGGAAACAGAAACATTATAGGGGCAAATAGTAAGATTCGAACCTACTACCCCTTTAGGAGCGACAGTCGCTCCTAAAGGGGTGTAGGTTCGAATCTTACTATACATTTGTCGTATGCTGTCGCCTGTTGTCGTTTCTACTACCCCTTTAGGAGCGACAGTCGCTCCAAAAGGGGTGGTCGGATTACACATGGGGTGGTCGGCCTACACGTCCCCTTAAACAATCCAGTAACGGATTGTTTTGCTTTCAATTTGTCTATTAGGTTGTTATATCGATGTTGGTCTATCTAGCTAGCTAGTTGCTATATTGATATTGTTTAGTTTTTTGCTATTTTTTAAGGTAAAAATACTTGGCTCTCATTATCTTAAATTTCTGGATCTTATATAAATGTAAAAAATAGAAAATATATTATGCAAAAAGTTGAGCACAAAAAAAATACGTATTACTATACTATATGAGCTGGATTCATTGGTTTCATGAATGGTTCAAATGTTATCTTCTCAAGTCCTAGGAAATGATGAAGGTTACTATGTTTCACTAAAGAGCCAATAACGTTGATTCATTGTCACCAACGCATTATACAACTTCATCATCGTAGGTTCATTCTAGGTTATGGGAACATTGTACAAACAATCTCCCGTCCAATAAAAACAAAATATACAAAATATTGTATTTAATTAATATTATATTTACATCAACCAAGTAATTAACCTTTTTTCACACGAGAAACTATATTATTTAATTGATTGATAGGTAGTAGGGTGCTCTCTTTATCTTTTACAAAATCGACATATAGGGCTCGTATTTTGAGAAGTCGATTTCAAGGGCCGGGGTCCAGTAAGGGGTACACTAATACACACGAGGATGATTTTAGTACTATACGTCTTCTAATAGAAAGTAGTTAGTTTTGTCCATAGTTAAGTGGCTGCTTAATTCCTTTTATTAGTAAAAGGTCATCTATGTTCCAAAAAAAAGGTCATCTATCTACTCGGAAAAATAAGTAGATATACCAACCGAATAAATAAACAAATAAATAATTCTCAAAGAATGTTTACTTTTATCATATCTATCTACTAGATTAAACTCATGTGTTGCATGGTGAATAATTGTTGTCGTAAAAATATGTTAAAAATAAATAATGCATCTTTTAAATTTAAAGTATAAGAGTACAACATTGTAACAACAATACATTCAAATGTAAACTTACTTATTAAAGACAGTTACATCATAAATCAATATTTCTTATAACTAATCAATGGACTTGTTTTTTTAATAATGTCTAAATCATGCAACTATGTGTTTATGGGTGTATAATACTTGAGTTAAGTAAAGAGATCTCTCAAAACACCAATGACTAAGAATTGTTATCTTTTAGACCATAACATTTTTGATTCAATGGTAAAGGTACTTTTAGAAAGGTTTTGATACAACAATATAATAAAAAGCTTTAAAAAAAGAGTTAATTGCAGGATTCGTCCCTGTGGTTTACACACTTTCGTGGATTACATCCCCCCCTGAAATATTTAGTCAAATACACCCAAACTATCAAGATTAGTTGCGCTTTACGTCCCTCTCCATATTTCAGGGGGGATGTAATCCACGAAAGTGTGTAAACCACAGGGACGAAAAGCGCAACTAATCTTGATAGTTTGGACGAAAAGCGCAACTAATCTTGATAGTTTGGGTGTATTTGACTAAATATTTCAGGGGGGATGTAATCCACGAAAGTGTGTAAACCACAGGGACGAATCCTGCAATTAACTCTAAAAAATTAATAACTTAACGTTTCTTATATCTACGATGATAGATAACTGTTACACAAATATATCTAAAATTTATAAGATTTTTCTTATAAAAATTTTCTTAATTATAAACTCTAATGTGGTATATATATAATTAATATCTTTTAGTTTGTTCTTCGCTTTTTATAACATTATCATATGGAAGAAACTGTACAAGTAATGTTATATCGATCCATCCGTTTTTGGTTATTTTAGTTTTATATGAGAGTTTAATACTAGTTATTTTTTGTCTCATCAAATTTAGTACAACAAATCAATTTCGGTTAAAGTGGCCAATGGGTACGATATCAATGCATTCCATGTACTTCATTAATGACTAGTGAACTTAAAGTAATCCATTATTATTAGGTTCTTGATGAGTTGAAAGCATTCAAGAGCTCACATGCATGGAACCACTACTACTCCATCCTTAACACACAAGACAAATTAAACACTATTTAATCACATCAAAGAAATATATAAATGATGCTTCATAAATGTTTCTGTTAAAGTTGTTTAAATACTACTACAACTATATAGAAATAGCTAGAAAATGATTATTATATATATTGATGAAATATATACACGATTCACAACAATAACATAAATGTTTCTTGTCGAAAATTCATTCGGTAATCGTTTATATAAATAATATTGTAATAATATTCTTCCCACATAAATTACAAATATTCAAAAATCCAAATGTACAAACAATCTAGCAAGTACATACATATAACGATATACATATGATCAATTAGTATATATATGTATTTAAGAAAAACTAAACATATAATAAACTCTTGAAGATTTGGGATTAATCGACCCTCCACAGGATTTCACTGGTCTGTCTAGCTAGATAGCTAGATTGGGCCATCGTCGAAAATGAAGCTAGTCGCTTCTAGAGAGAGATTCGAGAACCCATGCTTTGCAACCGGCGGAGCTACTACCACCACTACTCTCTCTATCCTTATTAGGACCATCCGCGGCATGAGTACTAGTACTGTTATTATTTGATGGTTGGCTCCCTTTATTATTGTTAATAATAGAAGAGATTGCGGCCGCAACAGCAACTCTAAAATTAGGATGTGCGGCAATAGCACTCATATTCTCAGCCAGAATTGACTTGTTGTTGTTAAAATTGCTATCTGCTTCTCTACCTTCCATCAAAAGCTTATTAATCCCGTCTATCTGCTTTGGTTTAGAAAATTGATCATTGCCATTAGGGAACATATTATTAGACATAATCCAAGGAAACCCTAACTGAGGAGAGGGGTTTGCAATTGGGACATTATGGTGAGGATGATGTATTGGATTGTTGTTGGTGAGATCAAACACAATTCCTTTCGAAGGATCGTTTGCGTTCATATTTCTAATATGTGGTAGTGTTGATGAGTATGGAGAAGAATTAGGATTCATGTGATAATTATTATTATTAGTACTAAAAGGTGACTGGTGGTTTAAGGTTGTTCCTGCTTCAGTAGATGAATATTGATGAGGATTGTTTGAGTCTAGTAGCATGAAAGATGCGGCGGCTGCTGATGTTGTTGACGCCATTGCAGTGGCGCCTACGGGTAGAGGATGGTTGTGATTTCCCTCATATGTTGTTATTAGTATCGACATGTCCTCTAGACATCTTTGCACCTATATATATGTAACTTGATATAGTTAGCCTTGAACTTTATGGAATTTTCATTAAATTGAAAAAAACATGCATATATATATATATATATATAATATATATATATAATATATATATATATATATATATTATATATATATATATATATATATATATATATATTGTGAATAAACTAAGATAAGAAAAAATAAACATTTACTATACATGTTAAATTCCAATTGGGAAAATGAAATAGTATATATGTAGCTAAATAAACCCGCGCCAGGCCACACGCACAAACACACACGTATAGTATTAGGAGATCGGGTACGTATAGTAGATGCAATTACAAACCTGTTTCCTAACGGGACAACCAGGAGCGACAGTACAACGGTAGTATGCCCTTGGGCAAGGATTTCCTTTTGCGATCTTTTGTCCATATTTTCTCCATTGACATCCATCATTCATCTATATATAAAAGAAAACATCAGTTCAATTAATTGTAGACTTCCCAATTTAGAGTAAGTAGCTAGTTCAAGAAAATAAGGCTACAGTTTATTTATGAGAATAAGTAATTTAGAGAAATAGGTATATGTAAATGCAACAGTAGAAAATTAAGTATGCTTAATTAATATGTTACAGTAGTTATATCTCATTTGCAGTAGTATTTATATAAGATGTAATATTTGTAAATGTTCAATCTATTTAGTAACAAAAAAATTGTAAATTTTAGGTGTCAAAAACTGTATGTCTAGATATATGTTGCTTCAATTAAATTTACCGTAGCAGCTTCACATCTTGCCCTTACTGAAACCCTAGCTTTCCTGTTTGGCAGTGAGGCGGCCGGATTATTAGCAATAGTACCAGCAGCTCTATTGTCACCAACAAAAAGTCCTGGATTAGTCAAATTGCTTTGTTGCATGGGCATAAACCTTGTTGTTGTGCTCTCCGATAAATCCTTAAGATTCCCGCCAGCTTCTTGATGATCTCTTGCCGGTTGAGAGGTTATGCTATCACTTTGTATTCTTAACGACAAACCTAAATCTTCTTTTTCGCTATCTTGAAAAGGCGGCGATCTTGGGCTAGGTTTGTTGGTTTCTTGATTTCCATTGTGCCCGTTGAGAGACAGAAAGGATTTTGGATCCTACATAAATGGATTAAACACTATCAGAAAAGAACTAAATATGCATCCTAATTTATTTTTCTTTAATAGAAGTATTTACTTACCTTTATTTGATTATTTGAGGATTGTCGAATAATTGAAAATTTCATTTGTAGATCATAGTAATCTTTCATGGTTTTCTCTACTACTTGTTTCAACACCTTGTTCTCCTCTTTCATCCGGTTCATCTCCATGTGTAACATCGATAACTTGCATATATAAGAAAAATTATCAGTTTTTATCTACATAAAACTTGTCTCTAAATTTTTTTTCAAAAAGAAAAACAAGAAAATAAAGGTAATTATTAAGTCAAATATACATCTAGGGCTTTTAAAAAGATCGATCTACCTTTTCTTGATGTTGATGATCATGGTCTTGCTTTGCTAGTTCTTCACTTGGGTTTGTGGTAGTAATTTGTACATCAATATTTTCGGCCTCTTGTTCTTCATGATCAGATGATCGTACTGTATTATTATCATCATCGTTGTCATCGTTATCATTATCAACATGATTTGATTCCGATGAATCTTTAATATGATCTTGATCTTGAGCATCAAGCTTCAAAGTGAGATCAATCTCCATTTCGGTCTTCTCTTCTTCAATTCCCATATATACTTGTATCAATAAGAGAACTTGTTTTAATTTATCTCTATATATGTTAGTTTCTCTTTCTTAAACAACTTAATTTATATCTCTAGCTAGAAAAGAATGCTCCTTTTGAGACACCAAAGTCAAATGCTCCGTCTTAAGGGAGGTAAATTTTAGCTTAGACACACAAGGACGCATCTAAGTTTTGACTTTAATAGGTCCAGCATAGTTTCTCAAACTATAATAATTTATACTACTATAAACTATTATCGTCCTTCTCCCTTTAAATAAAAAGCCTATGCATTATTAATAACGAGATTAAATGATATGGGTGATATTAATATTGATTATGGTTAGGTTGGATTATAGAAAATTGCTTCTTATTTGTATTGGCATTTTTAATGAATTTGACTAGCATAGGTCAATTTGAGACTTTGTATCCAAAAGCGAGAAAAGTATACATTATGTTAAAAAGTTTTATTATAATCAGTTGGTAAACTATGAAATAAAAAAGGAAAAACCGATATTGAACTAGTTATGTAGTTATTCGAGTACGATTATGAGCATAGATGACTAAATGGCCATTTGTGTCGTTGGATAATTTGAATAGCTGGTGCGAGACAAGATACTACTCGTATATAAACTTGATAAAACTATATATAGACACCGATCGTTATATAAGATAACTACAATATATAGTACGTACATCGTTACATAAGTATTGTATGCATTGTTAATTAGATATATAAATTAATCATACTTATGATTAATTTGAACTAGATCGAGAAGTATCTGCGTAATGCGAAGAAGATATAGCGGCGGTGTTTGCGGCAACAGGTGGCGGTGACGGTAATGGTGTGGTTATTAATATATAAATATCTTATGTAAAAAGAATGTCGTAGTTTTAACATATAAAAAGTATTAAACAAAAGCTTTAGACTTAAAAAAGATTCTAATACATAAAAAAAAAAACTTAAAATGATTCTAATAAATATATATAGTGTTTTCGGGTTCGGGTATTAGGATCGGGGATTTACGGTTTCCCATCCCCGTCCCCATTTTCATCGGGGAATAAAATTACATCCTCATATATACTCGTCCCCATCCCCGGTCAACTCGAGAATTCCCTGGTCAAATCGGGTTCGGGTATCGAATTTCCCATCGAGTACGAGTATTTTTGACATCCCTAAAGTTAGTTCATATCAATGTGTACTTATCATAAATAATATAAAATTTGGCTCTTACATACTTAATCTATCTTAACTTTATATCAATGATGATGGATATTATCAGACTATATAATGATGCACGGACTACAATCTTACTTTTGGAATCTTTATTGGATTTAATGGATATGTATATGAAAAAGTTAAGTGTTAGTTTGTAACAGAAAACTAATTAAAAGCATGAGCTTTAATTTCATTTGTTCATGTTTTGTAACAGAAAACTAGAAGCATGAGCTTTCATATATGTTAATTGATGTTTGGCATGGTAGTTGAAGATATTTGCCTTAAAATTTTAAAATTAATGACATTAAATCAATGACTAGGTGTATGAAAATGTATCCAATTAATTAATTTATCAAAATTATTTGTATCAAGACTTCTAAACAATTTTTGTATGTAACGAACATGAAAACCTTGGTCTTTTATGTATTTGAAAAAATTCATTAAGTATTAAATATATATCATCTTAATCAATGCTTAATTAATTGATTTACAGCTTATAAGACATCAAATTCACACAATATCGACACATTTAGAGTTTTTTTTATTATTATTAATTTAACCCCCTAAATGTGTTGTTAAATGAGAAGTTGAATAGAATAAATAATTAGAAGTAAAAATGATTAAAAAATAAAATGAAGGATGTATTAAAGATCTCCACCTCGAAGCCTTTTCATTAATTTTAAGCCTCTGCGAATATAGTTAAATTAAGTTGAATTTAATAAATAATTAGAAGTAAAAATGATTAAAAAATAAAATGAAGGATGTATTAAAGATCTCCACCTCGAAGCCTTTTCATTAATTTTAAGCCTCTGCGAATATAGTTAAATTAAGTTGAATTTAATAAATAATTAGAAGTAAAAATGATTAAAAAATAAAATGAAGGATGTATTAAAGATCTCCACCTCGAAGCCTTTTCATTAATTTTAAGCCTCTGCGAATATAGTTAAATTAAGTTGAATTTAATAAATAATTAGAAGTAAAAATGATTAAAAAATAAAATGAAGGATGTATTAAAGATCTCCACCTCGAAGCCTTTTCATTAATTTTAAGCCTCTGCGAATATAGTTAAATTAAGTTGAATTTAATAAATAATTAGAAGTAAAAATGATTAAAAAATAAAATGAAGGATGTATTAAAGATCTCCACCTCGAAGCCTTTTCATTAATTTTAAGCCTCTGCGAATATAGTTAAATTAAGTTGAATTTAATAAATAATTAGAAGTAAAAATGATTAAAAAATAAAATGAAGGATGTATTAAAGATCTCCACCTCGAAGCCTTTTCATTAATTTTAAGCCTCTGCGAATATAGTTAAATTAAGTTGAATTTAGAATAAATAATTAGAAGTAAAAATGATTAAAAAATAAAATGAAGGATGTATTAAAGATCTCCACCTCGAAGCCTTTTCATTAATTTTAAGCCTCTGCGAATATAGTTAAATTAAGTTGAATTTAATAAATAATTAGAAGTAAAAATGATTAAAAAATAAAATGAAGGATGTATTAAAGATCTCCACCTCGAAGCCTTTTCATTAATTTTAAGCCTCTGCGAATATAGTTAAATTAAGTTGAATTTAATAAATAATTAGAAGTAAAAATGATTAAAAAATAAAATGAAGGATGTATTAAAGATCTCCACCTCGAAGCCTTTTCATTAATTTTAAGCCTCTGCGAATATAGTTAAATTAAGTTGAATTTAATAAATAATTAGAAGTAAAAATGATTAAAAAATAAAATGAAGGATGTATTAAAGATCTCCACCTCGAAGCCTTTTCATTAATTTTAAGCCTCTGCGAATATAGTTAAATTAAGTTGAATTTAGAATAAATAATTAGAAGTAAAAATGATTAAAAAATAAAATGAAGGATGTATTAAAGATCTCCACCTCGAAGCCTTTTCATTAATTTTAAGCCTCTGCGAATATAGTTAAATTAAGTTGAATTTAATAAATAATTAGAAGTAAAAATGATTAAAAAATAAAATGAAGGATGTATTAAAGATCTCCACCTCGAAGCCTTTTCATTAATTTTAAGCCTCTGCGAATATAGTTAAATTAAGTTGAATTTAATAAATAATTGTGGAATATAAGACTAAAAAATAAAAATAAATTAAAAATCGTACAGCCGGTATTTTGGTAATACCGATAATACCGGTAATACCGGAAAATTTTTCAACACCGGTATGACTAAAATACCGGTTTTTAAAACATTGGTTTTTGGTGATCAAATATAGCCGTTAGGCTATTAATCCTTTTAAAAAAAGTTTTTTTAAACCCCTATTTACTTATATATACATACATCCTCTTCCATTTCAAAACAAACAACAAACTAACAATAAAAACACACCCATTTTCATATACACTCACCAAAAATGTCTACTCCATACTCTTCCGACGAAATCATCATCCCAAATAGGCTTCCCGACTTATCCACGGGTAGTTCTTTTTATTTGTTCTAAGAAGCGTTAGCGGCGGTTGAGGAGCCCGAAAACTCGGGTAATTTATATAATGGACCCACCGGTTCATATAATGGACTCATCGATGCCGATAGTTTATGATTTAAGAGATTACTGGAGTTACATGACGAAAACGTCCATCATCGTCTCCGGTATGATCTTACGGAGCATGTAGCGAGTCTAGATTTGACATACCTCGATGATCGGCTCAACCACCATTGATTGAAAACTTAATTTAGTAGTATCTAGTTTTTTTATTTTGCAATGTACAAAAAAACCAGGTTTGAACCCGAACCCAACCCGGTTCGGGTTTGACCCAACCCGGCAGGTTGTAACCGGTTAGGGTTTTCGGGTCGGGTTGAAACCGGATTAAAATCGGGTCAGGTTCGGTTTTTGGTTAAAAAAACCCGGTCAAAAACCGATCAATGTTTGACCTAAAACCGGGTTCTAAGCAGGTCGGGTTCGGGTCGGGTTGTGTCAACCCCGTTTTTGCCCACCACTAGCTAGTTAGAACGGGTTGAGAAGGCCACCATTGGAAAGGGCCTCATCTCAATTAATTAAGTAATCCAAATGGAATATGTCAATTACATAACTACATGCATGTGTATATATACGTCAATACATTAAGAATGTCATGGGTGGAAGGAGAGTAATGGAAAGAGCAAGCGTCGCCGCAGCAGACTCTAATGCCAAAATATAAAATTATCATTTTGGTTTAATAATGCCAATGTGATTTGGGTATAGGTTTATGTAATGCAGCATTGACCAAGGTTTCATACTCTTTGTTTTTTCGTTGTTTGATCCCGATACAATAATTTACTTTTTTTTATTCAATTAGGCTTCTTTGTTTAAATGAGAAAAAAAAAAGTTACGCTTCTCAAGTTTAGATAAAAGTTTATAAAAACATTTCTGAAATTATTCATCTGACAAATTATTGACACAAGCTTGGAGTTTGGAAGCATTGGTTTCCCCCTATTATATGAGTTATATTATACGAGTAAGAATTATAGTAATATTTATGTTTAAATACGTGGCTACAAATATTGGCACGTTATAGTTTCTTCAAGCAAATATACTAGAGCACCTCCAGTAATAACCTTATCAAAATGTTTAAGAACAATGATTGTTTACATGCGCGTTAACAAAAAACAGTAATTGATTTTAAAATAATATTTTACACTAACAAAAAACAGAGATAACATTGATATAATGTCTTATAATAAGTCTACACAACTTATAACAATAACTAGTTAATGTAAAGTTTGTTTTTTATTATGGATAATTCTTATACTGAATTTCTAGATTTGAAAATAATGTAAATTTTGTTACTATTTATACAATCTAGACGAATACTTGCGCAATGCAGTGGCGATGGTGACAACGACATCGTGATGGTGGCAACAACGGGTAGTGGTGATGGCGACGCCGAATAGTGTAAGTTATTAATGTAAAAGGAATATTTGGTCTTAGATCAAGTGGTCACCTGGGGTCCTCTTTGGGGGTTCTGGGGAGGAGATGTTGGCTTCGAGACCAGAGATCGAATCTTAATTCCCCATGGTTTTGGACATTTACCTCCACGGATGCGTGCGGGCCGTGTTATCGCACCATTGGCCTTCAGGGGTACATTCGAGTTCCAACCTCCAGCATAATGCCCGCTTGGATGTCACTGCTAAGATTCGAATCACTAACCAACTAACACGTCGTTCTAAAAAAAAGTAAATATTATAAATTAATTTCATTAAAGATATATTAGATATTTAATAAGTTCATGGTTAATGTAGTTATAGTGGTAAGGACAAATTTTTTTAACGGCAAATTTAGGCTTAACGACATGTCTATTCATATACATAACTCAAATTTCAGAATAAACCCAGTAGTAAGGACATTTTTAGTATTTTAAGGGTAAAAAGTTGAAAAGAAAAGGAGAGCTTGTTTTATATAGAAATAAAAATAAGTTTATTTCAATCTTATGTCCTAATCAAATCTTATGATATTTAAAAGTCAAATAATATAATATACGCTTAATAGAAAAAACACCATATAAATGGTAACTTTCAATAAGAAATTCGAGAATGAGCACTTGTAGGTTTGTCAATATTATTTGCGTTCTAGTTTGAAAAAGAAAAAAAAATCTGATTTCCGTCTATATAATTATAATTATCTTTATTAAAAAAATTGGTTTTCATTCTTGCCTCACCAACCCTGTAATTTGTTTATATCGTAGCCTCGTTATTATAAGAAGATTATGATGGTCAACTATTCGGATCACCCGTCACAAGATTCCAAATTACTTGATCTTATACTATAAAAACTAATTAAGAAATTAAATTATAATGACTTAGCATATTCTCAACGTATGTCATGGTGACAACAGATTCGCAACATTAGTTTTTTCTCGTAACATATATTATCACTTTCATAATTTCGCAACATTAGACAATCTTATCATTACAGGAAAGTAAAAGGACTGGTTACAAATATATTATTATTTTCCAGACAACCTATAATCAAAAGTAACAGGTCAATACCTTTTTTATGAAGAGTTCAGTACCAAAATTTGATATAAGTAAATATCGATTTTCTGTAATCTTGCAAATAACTATGTTTAAACTTTTTTGAAGGAAAAATTTAACGACCAAATAAATCTCAAATTATAAAATCCGGAACTTTTTGAAGGGTGACCCATTAAGTACCTTAATTGAAAAAAAAAAAAAAAAAAACAATAACAAGCAGGAGCATTGTTCACACATTAAATAGTCCTTACTTTGGATTGCAAGTAGCAAGTGTAAGTAATATTTTATGATTCCTCAATTCTTGATCAATATATATAATATATTGTTTGTGAGCATCGAGATCCAATCAATCGAGCTTTTGTGGATGCTGATAAATTATTGAGCACAATAGTTAAAACGACTTTAGAGTTGAAACCTCTGTTTTGGTCGCCTTTTTTCATATACTTAATTTTCATGAAAGCAGAGTTTCCATATTTTGATATTTTGATATTTTGATGGTTAAAAGTTAAAACAACTCGAATAATGTTAAGCAGTAAATTATTAAATTTTGATATTATAAAATTTGTTAGTATGCACATATTTGTTATAGAAAAGTGTCACTGAAACATATGCTTTACCGAAAATTAAAAAAAAAATGTTAGGTAAATGTGTAAATTTTAATGTTAAACGGAGTATATAGTAACACATTATATTATATTATTATATATGAAGGTTTAGAATAGTACCTGGACGTCATGTTGATGTCAGCTATTTTGTCTTTTTCTGTTTTTTTTTTTTTATGATTGTATACTTTTAGAGTTTCTTATTTTTACCGCTTAACTTTTAGGTTTTATCACTTTAGTCTAACTTTTTGTACAAATATAATTTACTTTTAAAGTCTTTAATTTTTATCAATTAACTTTGGATTTTAACTTTAATCATCAATTTTTTTTTTTACTTCCTTTCTCTTATTTTAACGCTTCAAACTTATTTTTACCACTTAACTTTGGATTTTAACTTTAATCATCAAATTTTTTTTTTTTACTTCCTTTCTCTTATTTTAACGCTTCAAACTTATTTTTACCACTTAACTTTTGGATTTTTTAACTTTAGTCCAACTTTTTTTATACAAACTTAATTATAGTTCTAACTTTAATCATCAATTTTATTTTATTTTTTACTTTCTATCTCTTATTTTAAGGCTTCTAACTTTTACCATCAAACTCTTGGTTTTAACCACCAATTTTTTTAATTTCTACCCCTTATAGTAAACTTTAAGTGTCCAAACTTTTAGGTAATGTTGTACGTATATATGTTTGCATGACGCAACGTCGATCCTGGGCAACGCCCTCCGGGTCAAAAAACTTGTTTATATAACAATTCAAGAAGGCTTAGCTACAGTAATTTTTTGTTTTTTCCTGTTTTTACCACAAACTTTTTTTTATTCTTAATTTGACCACAAAGTTTTAATTTTTTTACATTTGCCATTTATAATAACCACTTATAAAACCAGAAGCCTTCTTTCTTCTTCTTCATCTTCTTCTTCTACAAAAATGAAATAAATTCTTTTCTTCCATCCTACTTTCCCAACTAATTAATAACTGAATGCCAAAACAATAGGTCTTTCCTATTTATAGGTTGGATAAAATCTTTGCAAATAACTCGAAAATTATCCAAAACAAGTTGCCTATACACAAATCCATAAATAAAAAATTACATAATCAAGACTATTCACTTAACCTCTCACAAGAAATAACCAGTATTTCAGCCAACTGGATCTGCTTTCAAGAATCAAACATTACCGCGGTCACGAAAACTGTAGTGGGCTTGGTTCATCGGGAAGAAAGGTTGCTGGGTTGTGACAAACATCTATAACAAAGGCCGGTAACAAGCGACGGTAACAAAACACCGAGAGTGAACGATTGCAATAACCGCCGGAAAGACAGACATGGACAAACGCCACAACCGTCGTTAACCACAAACAGAGACAATCACCGCCATAGACACCAAAAACCGTCAATTAAAAAGGGAGGGGGGCTAATATTCGCCAACATCAACAACAAAAATCTTTTATTAAACATATCTAATAAACTAAAATCAATGAAAAAAGGCTTTATATTGTTAAAAGATTTACTTACAGGAATTATAGTACTTTTTTTTGTTTTGTTTTAGGGGGTCAGGTTATTAGAGAGAGATAAAGAGACCGATAGAGTGCATGTGGTACAAATGAGTTGGAAAAGTGGTTTATTTTCTATACAATTTACTCATTTAGTCCATTGTTTTGTAAAAACCACCGTATGGTTTTAAAAGGGGTGATGACAAAGATGTTTAAATCCTAGAATGGATGCCAACTTTTTGAGCCCACTGTGCCTTGCGTTTTACCACCTCACATATCTTAACTTTTATGAATTTTTTTTAAACATTATATTTTTTAGAGTGATCGACACAAATCGTTCTTGTGGTTTACACAAACAGTCAGGTTTCGTCCTTTAACTTTCAAAACCTCAGAGATCATCCTTTATAGGAGGATAAGGTTCACCTTTCATCCTTTTCGATAACTGACGTTATCCCATCTCCGTTAGGGACCTCACGTGTAAACCACGTGAGGGTAGTTTTGTATTTTGGCACCTTTGACTCTCTCTTTGACTCTCTTTTCTCTCTCTTTTCTATCTGTATATATCGATGTATATATATATATTTTCCCCCAAAAACATCACAATAAACCCTAAATCGTTATTAAAAAATCAAACCCAATCCCCATAAGCACACCAACAACTACACATTTCCTTCTTCCATGTAAAACCTTAAACTTTTGAAACAAAAATGACAGGATGTCCATTATATACCATTCGTGTGCCTGGTGAAGATTGGGACCTCGACAGTATCTATCGTGAGTGTTTATTTGTTTGTTTTTGCTCATTATTTTTTCAAGTTTCAGTATTTAACCAGCCTCTATTTTTGTTAAAATGCAGGAAGTTATGCTGGGTTGTTTTCGATGATGATTCACCATGGAGGGTTTTTCACACCATGGCCAGGAATGACATATGAAAAGGGTAAGATTAACTATGCCGATTGCATTAATATTGATCAATTTTCAGTTCATGAAATGGACTCCATTATGGAGGATTTAGGTTATGTGGAGGGGCAAAGGATGTTTTATTACTTTTTGAAACCAGGATGTTCATTAGACGATGGTTTGCAACCCCTAGCTAGTGATCAAGATGTAATTAACTTGGGTAATTATGTTGAACAAACTAATATGTTTAGTGTTTACATTGAACATGGCATGTCAAATTTAGATCAGTATTTTATGCCTAGACCATCAAAAGTTGTGATTCAAGAGATCCCTGATGTTATACCCACTTCATCTAGGCCTAGACCATCAAAACCCATGAAAAATAAAGGAACTTATAGGAGATTGTTGCTTGGTTGGAATGAGAACGAACCTGTTTTAACCCCTAGTAGTCAAGAGAACATGCAAACTAACAATGTGAATGAGGGAGTGAATGTCAATCAAACTGATAAGGGTAAAGAACCATTAGAAGAAGCACAAGTGGGTAGTACTGAAAGTCATAATAGTGAGGGAGAAGATAGTCAAGATAGTGAAGATAAAGATAATGAAGATAGTCAAGATAGTGAAGGAGAAGACAGTGAGGATAGTGACTACTTTGGAGATAAAGATAATGAAATTGAGGATGTTGAAGTGGACATGAGAGACTTTCAACTGCATGTAGATCCTAATGTAGAGTTCATGGGTAGCAATGTACCTCCTGTTACAGATGAAGTTGTTGGTGATGATGAAGAGGTTGAGGTAATGAACAATGAAGACTTTGAAAGTGCTTCTGACTCACAAGATGAAACTAATAGAATTAGGAAGAGACTGTTGAGAAAGTTGGCAAAGAAGCAGCCAGTTCAAAGTGGGAAGATTGATAAAACTTATTTCCAAGTTGGTCAAACATTTGGGAACTCTGATGAGGTAAAAGAATTGGTGAAAAGCCTTGCAATTGAGACCAGGAGGGAGTTGAAGATTGTCAAAAATGATAAAATTAGAGTGACAGTTTTATGTGAAGGAAAAATTCCTGTTTTTGATGAAAATGATAGAGTTGTGGGGCATCTGAATGTAGAACATGCAACTGAGACAATAAACAATGGTGATGTATTGCTTAACAATATGTGTGAGGTCTTGAATAGCAAAACAGTTAAGGGTAGGGATAAGCCTATAATTCATTGCCTGGAATACATTAGGGAATACTTGATGATTAGGATAGCCAATGTGCAAAAGGTGATTGATAAATGTAAGGGACCACTTACACCAACTGCACATAAACTGATGGAAGCTGTGAAACAAGAGGCCAATGCATACAAGGCTATATTTAATGGAGAAGTGTATCAAGTTAGTGGGCCTTGGGGGGATCAAACAGTGGTAAATGTTGAGAAAGGGACATGCACTTGTAGGAAATGGGAAATAACTGGACTGCCATGTAAACATGCAGTTTGTGTGAACTGGAATATGGCACTTAATAAAAAACCAGTTGGTGCAATTGAGACATGGGTTGATCCAATTTATAGGCTTGATACTTGGAAATTGATGTATAAGTTTAAGATCAATCCCACCAATGGTGTCAACATGTGGAACAAATCCCATACTCCAACAATGATCATCCCACCCAAGTATCACACACCTGTGGGGAGGCCCAGAAAGAAAAGAAGAAAGACTGAAGAAGAGCTTCAAATGGTAAAAAATGGAAAGTTGTCAAGGAAAAACAGGTCAACTGTTTGTAAGAGTTGTGGAAAATCTGGTCACAACAAGAGGTCATGCAAACATGGGCAAGCTTCTGGCAGTCAAAATGTTCCAACCCAATCAAGTCAAGCTACTTCAAATTATCCAAGTGAAGGTGGCAGCCAAAATGTAGGAGCTCAAGTCAGTCAAAATGTGAGTCAAGGTGGTACATTTGTTGGTGGTTCAAGCAAATCCAAAGCTGTTACCAGTCCAGGTGGTACAATTAGGTGGGTTAAAACCAAGGGTGGACTCAAGTCAGTTCAAGTTTAGATTAATTTCGTATCTTTTGGTCATGTAATTCTGGTTGTCTTTTGTTGGATAATTTGGTATCTTTTGATGTCTTTTGTTGGATAATTTGGTATCATTATGTCATGTAATGCAACTTATGTGTTTGGCTACTTTATGTAATGCAACTTATGTCATTGTCTGTATAACTTTGGTTTAATATATGTTGGATGGTACTGAAAATTACAATTCTGGCAGTTTATCTAAAATGAAGACTGCAAGAATGTATGAAAATTACAATTCTGGCAGTTTATATAACATACTACCATTTTGATTGATACTTGAAAGTTAATTTTGCATTACAATCTTCACTTAATTCTGCATTAGCATTACAAATTACCAAAAACAATCCACTGCCTAAATCTATATACCCACTTCACACAAGTAACAATGATACAAGAAACAGAATTACAATCGCAGCAAGCAACAACATTGTCTTCAATCTTTTCACTTGCTCATCTCTTTGTTTCAGTTGTGCTTCAACTCGATTTTTGGACCTAAGCAAACCGGGTATAATGTCAGTAGCACGTTGACACATTTCTGGATCATGCCATCCAATGAATCGACATTTGGAACCCTGCAAGACCAACAACGCCCACTTTAGATGAAATTGTAACCAAATTGCAATGAATCTTTGAATTCAAACCTGTTTTGGACAAGCAAAAAAACGCCTTCCTGGGTTTCTGTCAGTCCATGATGTTCGAAGTATTGCTTGCTTACCGCACCAACAAAACACCATTCTTGATTTTATGGTTAATTTGATCGGGTTAAAGAAAGAAAGAAATAAAGGGTTTTTAATTTAGGGTTTATAATTTGGGGATTTTGTTTTTGGGATAATATATATATATATATACATATATATATACATCAATATATATATATATATATATATATATATATATATTTATAATTATTGTGATGTTTTTGGGGGAAAATATATATATATACATCGATATATACAGATAGAAAAGAGAGAGAAAAGAGAGTCAAAGAGAGAGTCAAAGGTGCCAAAATACAAAACTACCCTCACGTGGTTTACACGTGAGGTCCCTAACGGAGATGGGATAACGGCAGTTATCGAAAAGGACCATAGGTGAACCTTATCCTCCTATAAAGGATGATCTCTGAGGTTTTGAAAGTTAAAGGACGAAACCTGACTGTTTGTGTAAACCACAAGGACGATTTGTGTCGATCACTCTATTTTTTATGATGACTTTATATTTTTGTTTATATTTTGAGCAATTAATACGGAATGAATATTAATGAATTTGATTGATAGAGTAATTTTTAATTAGGATGAAAAACCCCGCAGCAACGCGCGGGTGTATTTTACTAGTTTGTAATATAATGTTACTAATTAAATTGAGTTTTAATGACAGTTTCTAAAAATGTAGGTGGTAACGATTTTTCACTTTTACTTGAAAAGGTTTAGATAGAATTAGATGAGGTAAAACTTTTATCTACACTTTTATATGTGGCCATGTAGGTAAATGTTTTAAAGTATAGTGACACTTTTTGTAAGTATAGTGTTGGGAAAAGGTTTTTACTTACTCTATTTTTGCTACACTTTTGAAAGTAAAGTTAAATTTTTGATGTTACCTACAGTGTCGTTAAATCTACTTTTTGATAAAAATGTATCACATTAAACATGATAATTTATTCGTTTTACTTACACTTTTAATTTAATAAGAAACTAGACGTATGCCCGCGCAATGCAGCGGCGGTGGGGTAGTGATGGCAGAGGTGGTAGGGGGGGGGGGGCAGTGGGGACGACGGTGGGGCGGTGATTGTGGTGAATGTAAAAGTAATTGATGTTAAAGGTGGTAGTGTAGTCATTTTAAGTGTTAAGATATTCTATATTGTAAATTATTTCATTAAGGGTATTATAGGTATATTAGATGGAGATGTTTAAATTAGTGAATAAAGGAGAGGGGTATTTTTGGTTTTTCAAAGACAGAAAGTTTAAGGGAAAAAAAGAGTTTTTGTTTTATTAGATTAACTTATGCCCGCGCAATGCGGCGGCGGTGGGGGTAGTGATGACGGAGGTGGTGGTGGTGACGGTGGTGGGGGCGGCAATGGGGACGGTGATGGGGGCGACGATGGTGGTGAATGTAAAAGTAATTGATGTTAAATGTGGTATTGTAGTTATTTTAAGTGTTGGGGATCTATACTGTAAATTATTTCATTAAGGGTATTATAGGTATATTAGATGGAGATGTTTAAATTAGTGAATAAAGGAGAAGGGTATTTTTGGTTTTTCAAAGACAGAAAGTTTAAGGGAAAAAAAGATGGTTTGTTTTATTAGATAGTATAGATATATCACTATAACTATTATTAGTGACATTTTTAGTGTATCACAACAACAAATATCACTAAAATAACAATTTTCCTGTTGTGTATATTTATTCATATATTCTAACAGTTTTATTAAATGTAACATCATGATATATTACTAGATTTTATTGTTTATACACGGATAAATTTGTAGGCATTTTTCACTTAGTTTTTAGGAAAATGACAAAGGCATAACCTATAAACAGAGGGTCGGACTAGCTAGCTAGCTAGTTAGTTAAGGTATATGATTATGACAGCATGACTTTTGTTTTTCAAACCATTAAAACAAATTAAGTATAAGAAATTGAATATAAGAACGTGAATGTCTATTTGATAGTACACTGATTTAACTTTTATATAAAGATTTAAGAAAATGTGTTAGTAGCGAATTCAGGGATTAAATTCAATTGGGTCCAACTTAGTTTATGATAATTTGACAAAATAAACAGGTGAATTGGGCCGGGGATAAAACTCAAATGGGTCGGGTCATTACAAACACCATCAAACAAAAGCGTATCATTAATACAAAAATATTCATATATTCTAACAGTTTTATTAAATGTAACATCATGATATATTACTAGATTTTATTGTTTATACACGGATAAATTTGTAGGCATTTTTCACTTAGTTTTTAGGAAAATGACAAAGGCATAACCTATAAACAGAGGGTCGGACTAGCTAGCTAGCTAGTTAGTTAAGGTATATGATTATGACAGCATGACTTTTGTTTTTCAAACCATTAAAACAAATTAAGTATAAGAAATTGAATATAAGAACGTGAATGTCTATTTGATAGTACACTGATTTAACTTTTATATAAAGATTTAAGAAAATGTGTTAGTAGCGAATTCAGGGATTAAATTCAATTGGGTCCAACTTAGTTTATGATAATTTGACAAAATAAACAGGTGAATTGGGCCGGGGATAAAACTCAAATGGGTCGGGTCATTACAAACACCATCAAACAAAAGCGTATCATTAATACAAAAATATCATATATTCAAACTACTAAATACTAATGCAATTTTCCTTACTAGTTTTCATACAATAAATTTCATCCATAATTGCATCATTACTAGTACTATCAAACACATCTTTCTAGATGTATGAAAATAGACAATCATTCAATATCTTTTACAATGGCATTTTCAACCTATGTTGCACCAACACGCACAATATCTTTTTGTATAGAACTAAACTTCAATTGTGAATTCTTTGGTGCTTTCTTTAACACAGCACGGCCTATCTTGCCAGGATATCAATAAGCCTAAATGATAAAGATATAACAATCTATGTGCCACAATCAAATTCCAGGCAATAAGGGCGCGTTTGGTTAATTGGGAGTTGCAACCTTTTTGCCAAGATCCAAGAACGAAGGTTAGAGTGAGTGCTGTTGACTGTTGAGAAATTGGAAAGAGGCTGTAACTCACGTGTGTCTTTTTTAGTTTTGGGCTCACAAAATAATAAATTAGTGGGCTGATGTTAGATATCTTCATGGCCCATACTATAAAACCATAATTGTTTTGAAAACGTATGGGCATTGAGGTCATAATGTCCTATCTACCAATAAACTAAAATAGGATTGAGATATTCTTAAAACGACACGTGGCGTAATCCTTGATCGACACGTGTCCTTTTAATTTATCTATTTTATTAAATTAGCTTTTTTTAATTGTATATAGATTTAATTTCCTTATTAGACTTAGAATTAAACTCTAACTCTTAGCTTATAGATACAAAACACATTATAACCTTAATTGATTGATCGTTTTCTTATTAATAAAGTTTTCTCTTTTTCTTTCTCGATTCTTCAACTTCTATTACGTATATTACATATAATAGTTAATAACATGAAGACTTCAAAAAAATGAGTTTACGATCCGAAATCACAAGGCTATTTGTCGTCATCCTCTATGCTTACAATTTCCGATTTTGATGTGATTTTAAAAATTTAAGGTAAATCCAAAACTTTAACTAAACATATATTATATTTATCATTACTGTTTATTATAATTTAGCTTCGATCATCGGTTTACTTTAACCACAATTTATTTCATACTTACAAATCATGTATGAGGCAAATTCGAATTTCTTTATGATACAATCTATATAGCTACCGTACATCGTACGGATATTAGGACTAGTATAGTTATATTTAGGGATGTCCTATACAATTTTTAAGGGTACAGTAAAAAAATATAGTCATATTTAGTGGTGCCCAGTAGATATTTCCCACACATGATTATTAGATGTATAAATTCATGCAAAGTTCGTTAGCTATTTTATGCTAGTAATTCTTTATTTTAACATATACAATTTAGTCGTGGTCGAATCTTACTCGATCTGAGTTTTAGCTTACATAACAGGGAATTACAGAGGTTTCAAACCAAGTACGAGCTTTATCCAGAGGTGGTTGGCTCACTGTCACCCCGCACAGCCATTCGTATAATTTCATGTACATAATTTATGTGGGAATGAGTACTAAACTACTAATATGTAAGAGGTTAACCAAAACCTGTCATCTAGAGTTGCCATGAAGCATCTGCAGCCTGCAATTGACCAAATAACCACATTGAGAATGGGCCAAATATAGAGGCTAAAACTTTAAATGCTTGGACATCATAGATCTTAATGAACTTACAGTTGTTTATGCATGATATAGGCTAAATAGGAGTCTATTAAAATAAAGACCATCAAATGGTATACAAGTATACATCACCTAGTTTAAGATAAGCATAGTAGATAATAGACTCCCGTTATGAATCGAACTTTTTGCTTGAAACTGATAGCAGTTCCATCTAGCCCAGATGGTCAGATCGGCCTATAAAGGGAGTTGATGGCAGCACGCCAGCACCTAATCTAAGACTGACCAAAAAATACCCAAATGATTTTCGATTATGTGTAAGCTCATAGATTTTGTATCCACGTAACTAAACGCCCCTTCATCTTTCCACAAAATCCCACTCATCAGAAAACACATACAAAACATGGATATCAAAGACATGTTTCCAACCAACACATCTTTCTCTTTAACACCAATGCATTACGCAAGCCCTCTAAAAGTGCTGATAAAGAAACACATAACGCACAAGAAAAGGAAGAAAGTAAATTTCTGGATCTCATTTTTCTTAAATAAATAATAAACCATAAGCTATTTTGTTTAGTTGAACCTTTCTCAATAAAAGGTAAAAAGAACCAAAACCGACCATAACCCAGATTTCTTTGCACAATCGAAACAAATATTCCTGAGCAACTATTTTCTATTCTCTTTTTTATCATCAGAAAAATCCCACACGTCTGGAGGGGTAGGACAGCTTAAGGAAACACGGGTTTACAGCAAGCTATTGGAAATTTCACCCGTATGTACTTATTCCTATTCACTCATCCCCCTCTGACTGACTGCAAGGATTTCAAAACTTCCAAATCACTTCCTTTCACTACTCCATCCCGATATGTTGATCAAGTGAGAAAACAACAGAAAAGAAAAAACAAAAACAAGACATTTTCCCTTTTCTTCAAGCAAATTCAAGATTCCAGCTTAGAGTCAGGCGAAATATCACCATTCTTTCCCATTTGTGAGCGAAGCGGCATCAGTAATTTTGGTGGTGTTCCTTTGAAGATCTTTGAGGCTGCTTGCAAATGCAGGTACTGCACAAGAAACAAGTGCATTATTAATTGAAAGATACATTATCACAGAACCAAGAAAGTATAGTTAAGGATGGGAAAATAAGTGGATCAGATTGGGTTAGATACGAGGACAAATGGATAATAATGCGAGCCAAAACATGCTGGAATGGGATCCACAACACTTTCTATATACATTATAGAAGCTATGTGCTAAATAAAAAGTATATTACTACCAACATAACGTAACAATTATTAATAAAAACAAGTCCGTTCATAGCTCAAAATCCATATATAGGCACAAAACCAGAAGGTGCCAACACATAGAATTAGAATCATTCCAATAGTTAGACTGTTAAATAAGGGTTGTGTTTTATCAAAACCGGGTAAAATGGGTCATACATGTTGAAACATGTAGGCCTCCCAAAATCTACCTTTAAGAGGTGTTTGGTTTGAAACAAAATGACTAAGGGTTTAAATAGGTATGGGTTTTCAAAACCCACCAAGGGTGATACGTTTCAAGTATGACTAATATGATGGGTTTAATTTCCAAATTTAAAAACCAAACCTATCAACCAAACAATTGAATTTGTATTCAAACCCATTCCCACACCCACTAACCAAACACCCCCTTATTCTATAAAAACCCTATATTCTTGCATATACCAAAACTAAGATTATATTGCATAAAAAATACAGTTTTGTAATCATACCTTACACATGATCATTAATACTAAATATATATAAACCCGGCCCACTTTCAACCTGAATCAAGTATTACTGGTTTCAAGTTGCGACAAAATTTGACCAGTCACCCACCCGCCACTTTTACCATTACATACCTAAAGATTGTAGCTGAAACAATGTTATTGAAGTAACTCTTTAGAAGCACTTACTTTACTTAAATCTCTGTAAAAAGAATTTATCTCCTCTTCTGTGAGGCCTCCCTCTTCCTCAGCAGGTTCTTCCCAGCCCAGTTCGCGTAGAAATCTAGCCTCCTCTTCCTCTGAGTAACGAATGGTATCAGAGCTTGAATTGTTCTTTCCATTATTACTAGTAGATACCTCGGCTGCAACATACACATCACCATTGCAGGGCAAATCAACCTTGTGCTCACTAGACTCTTGAACCCCGCCAGCCACATCAAGCGCCACCAGATCATACACACCCTCAGTTAAAAATGGGGACTCAGCTTCGCCAGGTTTATCACTAGCAGAGACGGATGAACCGGAATCAGGAGTAGCAGGAGTCATAGATTTCTTCCTCATAAGATTAAAAAAGTCATTTCGGCTTTGTGCTTGAGGCGAGGGCCTCTTCTCCAGTGTAGCTACACCGGGCTTGCGCTCTGCAACAGTAGCTAGCGGATTGTTACCTGGGTTCCTCATAGGAGCAGATCCAACAACTGAGGGTACAGCAAGAGGACTATTTGGTAATTTGCTACCACTTGTTGGACTTAAGTTGTCCTTTGCAATTGGAGTGATACCATTCCTTTCACGTGATGGTTTAAGTACATGAAGTTTTCCTACAGTGGATGTCTTTGATACATCAAGCTTAGTCGAAACAGGCCGTGGGGAGTGTGCATGATTGACAAGGTGAGAATTTTGACTCTGCAACTGTGCAACCTTCGGCTTTGGTTTATCAGAAGAGTTCAACGCCTAAAAGAATAATAAAGACACATTAGACAAAATACACATTTGATGTGCTTCTGCATTACTACGTATTCAGTTTCCTCCAGTTGATAGATGTGGGTGTCTGTCTCACAAAACCAAGTGCATATAGGGTTGTTTATTCTACACCATAGGTTTTCTACAGAGCTGACAATAATAACTAAACAGATACAGTCGCAAGCGACCACTAACATAATCCACCTAATTCATTCTCCTAAAAATCCTCCCAACCACAAGATGGTGACACTAAAGAAAAGAAAAACATAAATGAGGAAAGAGAATGAGTGAAATGTCATGAGCATATGGTATTAGGGGGATTTTTAGGAGGATGAGGATAAACCACTTTTCATATAGCAAATATAATCATGTGAGAGTAACAAAATACGAACGTGAGTATCTGTTAATAGCCGATAAAAATTGTAGCAACATCAAGCACATAAATGTGATTGAGTAACCAGTGTGTTAGTAGTTTGGCATTCATATATGTGTGTTTTAAGTAAAACAGACAAAATAAATGAAATTTAAAGATGAAAGCACTTATCAATTCCAACTTGATGCATGCCAGGAAAAAATACAGGCAGCCTAGATTTACAAAGAACAATGAACAAAGAAAACAAACAGGGATAAAAAAGACTGATAGCTGGAACAACAAGCACTGGAGATAAGACAGACTAAAATAGAGTGGAGATATAAAAAAGTAGCACATAAGAATTCAAAGAGTCAATGTAGATACTCTATTACTTTTAAACCACATATAAGATGTCTCAAGTAATTAAAGCACAATATTCCTTGATGTATAATATATTGTAATCAGATTCAAAGAAAAGACAAGTCATGTTATCTTTGTTGAATTGTTAATACCTCTAACAATTTGAGAAACAAAGACTAACAAATAGCAAAGCAAAACCTAGTTAAACGGGGGGGGGGGGGGGGGGGGGGGGGGAATAAACTTTAAAAAAATCCTATATATCCAACATGGCAACATGAGACAAGAAGTGTCAGAAGCCATGAACTCATATATTACAGCATAGTAAAAGAATATATGGAATAGCTTTTGAGTTCGCAAAAGGCAGCATGTATTACAATTTAGAAATGATATATATACGTTATGAGTTACACAAAATCGACAGGAGATTCTTACTAAGGCTTTAGGCATGGATGGAGTCACTGGAATCAATTGCCTGGATTGCTTAACAGCAAGCTCTTCCAGCCTTTGAGTTCCAACAGAAAGCTACAATGAACATGATTAAATATAAGTATATGAAGCAGAAGAATAGTAATTTGGACCTATTTACATGAGAACCAGGTGATTGAGGTGCTTTATCTTCAACTAATAAAATAAGAGATGACAAAAAGAAAAATGAAAATTGGTCGCATGAATTAAAAGTTGCCCAGAGTGTGTTATTAATGCATACAACTTGTTCATGCATACAGCCTCCAAACCACTTTATCCAAAATAATTATCTTATTCTTCGTAGTATTGTAATTAAAAATTCTTGTAATCATATTAAACTCGCAGAGTATTTATAGTTTTTTTCTTAACTGGATAGCAAATGTTTTAGGTCAACCCAACCTGACGTGGCCCATTTCAACATGAATCAAACAAGTAAGCTAAGTAGCCATTTTGACCAATAACCGGACCCACCCGTTCAATACCGCTAACGCTAACAGATGGTATGTACATAAATCAAGCTTAATCTACCTGGGGAGCAGTATGAGCCCGAGGAGGACCCTGCGCTAAAGTTTCAGCCATATTGCGACCAGTTGTCATTGTCGCAGTTGCAGAGATTGGTGTAGTTTGAACAGGTTGTACAACAGACGTGTTGCTTCCATTACTCCCAACTATCACAGGCACCTCTGCCAGTGCTGAGGTCCATCCATCGCCACCGATCACTGCCGAGTTGCCGACTGGTAGGCTCTGAATCGCAGTACTCAATCCAGGAGAGGGGACTCTTCCAACTTCAGGATCTGTATGTTTTTCTTCTGCCCCGAGAGATGGAAAATCCCTCTCAAACGCGATTTTCACACTGCTAATAGCACCACCACCACTTCCAGGACGTAAAGTACCGCCATTGTTAAGATTACTTTTGTTAGCACCACTTGAGTCAGCTACTACTTTCCTGGGCCATGAGTCACCACGCTTTGCAGATACACTTGAGTGTGATCTTCTTAGCCCTTCTTTCTCAAACCTACTAGGTAAAATGTTGCCCAGCGGATCAGAATCACGATGCCTACTCTCAGACTTTTCTTTATCAGAATACCGACCAAAACTACTGTAAGACCTTAAATGAGATGAACCATTACTACTAGACGTGCGCCGGAAGTATGATGATGTTGTTCGATCTGAAACAGAAGGGCGTCCTATATCACTATCACTGATATTAACAAGCGACTTATTTCTTGTGGCCTTTGATACACCTTGTTCGTCTAGAAAAAAAATAACGAATACAGTTAGATACAGGCCAGAACTAAAAACAGTTGCCACATTCATCTATTGGGAGGTGTTTGGACATACATTTTAAAGAGATTATGTGATCTTGAATGATTAGGATTTGAAAATTAGTTGAAAAAAGACGGGCAATATAATATAGTGTCAGGGTTTATAGTAGTGATAATCACATAAAAATAAATGTTCGAATGTTAGAAAAATTTCTGTAATTTAAGCAATTACATTATTATCAGGTAGAATCACATTATGAACAAAAGGGAAATCTTGTGAAAAAAGTCCGACGTCTTGTGAAATGTGAGAGAAAGCTTCTCAGATCATGTTAAAAGAATAGAATTGGTAAATGAGTGATTTCTGACTTTCAGTTCATCATTAAATTATCAGTTTTACTGCAGATAATTGAAAGTCGATATCCAAATACTACTCTATTTTTAAAAGGCAAAGACTTTTACACACACCTAACTACCTATTACCTACATCATTATGTCTCAAATGAGACTTGAATTGGCATCCTATATCAATTAATAAGACACCATAATGCCACTAGGCGAAAGACCCTATGCTGTTTTCCAAAGATCATCTATCAAAAGCATAATCCGTTTAACTACACAAAAACAATTTATAATTGCAATTCAAAAGTCGAAACTGCATCAAACAGATACTCAATTTTAAAACACAAATCCAAACATCGCCATCTGTTAGAGGCAAAACAAAAAGAATTACCAGAGTGCAAAGAAGATGACTGAAACTGATGAGATGTTGTACTTAAACTTCCACTATTATTCTTCAACCATTCAGGTACAAACGTTGGCTCACTTCTTTCCATATCTAATGCTGAACATCATAAAAACAGAACAACAAACGATAAACGTTCATCTAATAATCTCGGGTATCACAGTCCAAACCCTTCTGCCTTCTCCTTCCAACAAAAATTCACTTAACCAAAGTCATCTATTAAGCAATTCCAATTCCGAAACCCACCAAACTATCAAAAAACTATCCTATCTTTCTAACCCTTTCACCTTCAAAAAATTCCAAAAACTACCATATACACAAGCTAAAAACCAACACTGCTCGTTATCGTTATCTCCCCTCTACTGTCGATATTTACGTAATTCCAATTAGTATTATTTCAATCAACAGGTTCAAAAGGCAGCCATATTTGAAAGACTGAACCAACTTATAAGACCCTCATCTCACAAATAAGTTCAATCAACACAGCCAAATCAGACAAAAAGGAACCGTCTTTATATCATCTATATAGAAAGATAGATACAAAATATATAGATGTAGATATATATCTGTATTTGAAACCCTAATTTATAAAAACCGTCTATCGTAACCCTAACGGCCTAACCCTAGGTTCTGTTCATTCAAAACACAAACCGAAATTAATATCATTAACGATTAAATCATCAATAATTTTAAGAACACGAAAAAAACCCTAATTCGCCGCCAAGTGAGATTGGATTGTAATTATGAGAGGGGGAATTGGTTTGTGTGATATTGAGAAAGGGAATAGAGTGTCTATGTGTGTGGAAATTAGGTTTGTGAAGAACGATATATCTATATATGTTTATATATATATGTATGTATATATATTTGTGTATGTATATGTGTGTGTATTTACTATGTGTTTTGTTTTGTTTTGTTTTGTTTTGCTTTGTTTGATTATGTGAGGAGAAAACAGACCGGGGAAGAGCCGCTTTGATTGTGGAGGGAAGGAGAAACCAACTTTTTTTCGTTTTATCTCATTGTTTTTGTTGTGTGTGTGTGAAAGAGAGAAACAGAAGAGAAGAAAAGGGGAATTGTGAGGAAGTTTTTTTTTCTTTCTTTGTTTGGTGTTTTTGGTTTTACAATTGGAATTGATGTTGCTTTGTCTTTGGTGCAAGGGCTGGTTTTTGTCAATTTCCAAGAATTTTGTGTTTTTTTTTCCTTTTCTTTGTTTAGCAATAATACGGTGACAATGATAGCGGCGGTATAATGGTGGCGGTAGTTTTAGTGGTGGTGGCTAGAAGTGTTAGGCCTGTAGGCTATTGACGGAAAGGATATTGATGTAAAATTGGTGGTGTACTTAAATTAGTGAATTAATTTCACTAAGGGTAGGTATATCAAGTAGAGAATTTAATTAGAAGCTACCTAATGTAGCTTGTCCTTCATCCGTCCCCATTCGTTCGCCATCCAAGGACGGGTGAACACCATTGGGTTCGACTCGTCCTTGGATTCGTCCTTGTGTCACTCGTTCCCATAGGGACGAGTTGTATGTTTTTTTCTTTTCTTTTTCTTAAATTTGTAAGTGTAAAAATAAATAAAAGGTGGGTTCAAGACTAGTCCTTAATATTAGGTTGGTTTAGGAGGATTAGTCTCTGGATGGTGTTTTGCTGATATGGCACTGATTAGGACTAGTCCTTAGTATTGAGTTGCCCCTTAGTGAATCAAAAGTAAGGACAAATTGGGTAGTTTAATTGTTTTTTGAGAAGGGAAGGGTTCATTTGCTTTATAATATAATAACTATAAATACTATAGATTATTGATAGACGACTCTCAACAAGATCTATGGTTTCGGGTTCAACCGGAAAGCTTGTCGGTCGGTGGCGCCATTGGCAGCGACTCTCCGATTGCTTTGGTAGTTTGGTGGTTTTTGGTTGAACGCCAAGAAAGTGAAAAGGGTGTGGGCCCAACGTGATATATATGTGTGTATGTATGTGTACAACAACTGTACTCAATTCCGACATAAGTAAGGTAGGGGGTGTATGCATATATGAATGTGTAAAATAAAGTGATGAGTGAAGTAAATAGGTACCATTGGCAAAGGGTGTAAGTTTAGAAATACCAATGTGACATCGAGCTGGTACAACGCAAAAAGGAAGTGAATGGTTGTTTATTGATAGTGGTCCAAGTAACACTCACTAATTTCTTTTCGCTTTATTCTCCTACTATTGAATTATATGATCTCTGGTTAAAGATTCAAACATTTCTAGTTAGTAACTTAGTATCCATACTTATAGTGTGATAGTGTTATTTAGGTCTTGTCAAGTTCAAAAGAATGCATGTGAGATAAAAAAAAAAAAACTAGGTAGAGACTGAAATTAAAAATACATTGAAAAGTGAAAATCAAAGACTCGTTTGGATCTATCAATATTTGATAAATATGTATATCTACTATGTTTCGTCATTGTAAATTATTAATCCTCTATCATATTAATCACTTTCTCCAAAATTATTAGATTTACATTAAATTCACAATAATAATAATAATAATAATAATAATAATAATAATAATAATAATAATAATAATTTATATTGATTATGTCGATTGAAAGTTAAATGTTTTTATTCATTTTTTATAATGCATTGGTCTTAGAGAAATAGTCCAATAGGATGATAAGGTCAATACACACATGGTGATAAAGAATGTACATTGATCATACTGTAAGCAATTACCCCATATGATTTGTGGATTTGACATGCTTAATCTGACCCCATGGGTCCGAACAACATCAACGTCCATAATGAATCGTCAATGTTCAATGACCATTCAGGGTGCTTCAAGCTCGTTTGGAAATCATCAAAACTCCGACATGGCCATATAACGTCAATAAAATAAGACGAATCATTTACGCTCGTGTGATTTTACAATATATGATCATTAAAGACAACACGCGCACAATGTGTGAATTTGAAAACGACTATTTGGCTGATCTCGCCAGTCTCATGCAACGTTCGTGAAATGAAAAGGGTTGAAATATAAATGTGAAATGCTTATATAGGATATCCTCAGGTGCACCATAAATTTCACAATGGTCTGGTCAAACACAATTTAGAGCATCTCATCGAACTATAGTCAACGTTGATATAATTTTTAATTATTTTTCATTAATGTAATATTTTATTTTGTATAAATATATATTTTGTAAATTACTGTTTTAGTTTTAAGAAAAAAAATAGACAAGAGAATTAAGAATCCACTGACGTCGTCATCTAGATATCTAGTCATCCATTGTAATAATGGTCAAACACTTAAAAGGACGTCTCACCCGAATGTCGCGCAGACTCTTCTGAATATATACATATACATATACATATACATACAGAAAGTCTGCACACTACACTTTTTTCTTCATCTGAGATCATCAAAATCATGTCTACTAATAAGCACCACCAAAAGCGCTTAATACCGCGCCTTGACCGGAGAAATGCCGCAAAAAACATCGACTACGATGCATCCACGTCATCATCATCATCATCCTCTGACGGATCGAGTCACCGGAACCGATCACTTTCCGATCAAACTAGTTTCCGAATTGGAGGTTATGACGGCGAGATTGACTTCATTTGTCAAACTTTAGGCCTCTCTGGACCTGAAGAGCTTTCTATTAACCCAGCTGATTGGAACGCTCATAACAATAGTATCAATCATGACGTCACTGTTTCTCGAAATAATTATGTTATTCAGAACTGTGTAAGTAAAGTTAATTATGATGATGACGTCACCTTTCGCCGAAATGATGTTGGGGATGACGTCACTGTTTGTGGAAATATTGATGATGATGATGTAATTCAGTTAAGGAATTGTTATGTTTGTTTAGATATTAATAATAGTAATAATAATGATGATGATGATAGAATGGGTAAAGGACTTGAGAGATGGAATGAGGAAAGTGAAAGTGGGATAAAAGGTGTACGGCCGGGGGCATTAGTAGCTCCACCCCCGGTTAGGCTGAGTGGAGTGGTGGTGGATGATTTGGGATCGAATTGGGAACTGATTCGGGGTTTTAGCGGACCGGATTTAAACGAAGATGTTTTCGTTAATAATGGAGGTGATAATGATGTTATTTCGAATGCAGCTACAGAAGTCGAGTGTTCGGTTTCACCTAATGGACCTTTGAAGTATAGTAATACTACTAGTATTAAGGACTGGCAGAAGGGGGAGTTTCTTGGAAGGGGGTCGTACGGAACTGTTTATGAAGGCTTCACCGAGTAAGTACTTGTGAAATCTTCACTGCAATTTGTTGTTGCTAGTAATGTAATCGTTTTTTGTAGTTTATAGATAGATGGTGCTTTCTCTATAGTTTTTGCTGATACTTCTTTGAACCTTGTATGTTAACTATGCTATTAGATTAGATATATATTTATATAACACATATAAATCGTAAGTTTCAAGAGATGAAAAGGGGGTCAACCAGGTTGTCGACAACATGAAACCAAAAGAATTAGGAAAATGATATTGTTGAATATATGGCAATACCTCACTGATAAAAACAAGAAAAGTGCCTCGTCATGCTGAAAGAAGTAATTTCATATCTGATAAATATCTGTTTGCAGACATGGGTTTTTCTTTGCTGTGAAAGAAGTTTCTCTGCTTGATGAAGGAAGCCAAGGAAAGCAGAGCATCGTTCAACTTGAACAGGTGTTTTATGAGTTGCCTTTTCTTCTTATTAGACATAATTTATTCTGCATACTTATTTATTCTTGAATTTTCATTTATTATCAGGAGATTTCTTTATTAAGCCAATTTAAACACGAGAACATAGTTCGATATCTTGGGACTGATACAGTATGCTTTTTTCCTTTTACTAATTGTTCCTGATCTTTATGGAAACCCAAGCTTCCAGGTTATCAGTTATTGTATCTATGTTGCGTGTTAATCTTTGTTATTTCATGGAATGGTGTATCAGTGTGATGGCAAACTATACATTTTTCTTGAGCTTGTAACTAAAGGTTCGCTAGCTAAACTTTATCAAAAGTATCACTTGGGAGATTCTCAAGTCTCTGCATACACCAGGCAGATTTTGGGAGGGTTGAATTACTTGCATGAACGCGATGTGGTTCATAGGTAAAAGTTGTTCCTTTTAGTTAAAGATGTGATATTGTTGTTAATCTCTTGGCCTTTTCTTAATTTGAACATTTCATATAGGGATATCAAATGTGCGAATATATTGGTAGATGCAAACGGATCCGTAAAGCTTGCGGATTTCGGGTTAGCAAAGGTAACTAGGCCACATTTTTTTTAATCATTCCAACTAAATATCCTCTTTTTTGTGTTTGCTGTATGTAACACCATACATCTACGCAGGCAACCAAATTGAATGACATTAAATCTTGCAAAGGGACTCCTTATTGGATGGCACCGGAGGTTTCTCTAGTCTTTTAGAATCTATGGGAGTTTTATATTTATCTTAGGGATGCTTAACCGCTCAGATTGTCCCGACTCCTGACAATCTTCTATTATATCCCCAGGTTGTTAATAGGAAGAATAATGGTTATGGGCTTGCAGCTGATATATGGAGTCTTGGTTGCACTGTGTTGGAGATGCTAACGAGAAAAATTCCATACTCTCACTTGGAAGGGGTACGCTTTGATCTTTTTTCTGTTTGTTTCTCAAAAAGGCTGTTCATAGTGTGAAAAAACTAAACCGGTGAAGTGTTGTGATACGAGGTGACAAGATGTGCAGTTCGAACAGGTTGGGTAACGGGTCAAAACATGTCATTCTCTAGTATGGAGACCAATCTGGGTGGGGTTTGGATGGACGTTTGTCCTTCGAAACATGGTATGATTGTTGTGCTAGTATTATTACAACCGGAAAGTATAACAATGATAATCTAAATCTTTGAACAAAATGATTTGGAGGTTTTATGCATTAAACAAATAGACTTTGCATGACTTTCAAACTTCCCCTTTGTAGCTGAATTTTTTGATTTGGCCCATTTGAGATAAAACACGACCCAAATCGGTTGATCTATACATAAAAGGTTCGTAATTGCCACACCTAGTGTGCAGTCATTTACTAGGCCGTTGTTCCATCATTTCACCCCCCCCCCCCCCCCCCTTCTCAATTACAATTTGTTCCATTATTTGTTATTTAGATTTGCTTTATTGTTCTAATGAAAACATTGCCTTTTGGATTCACAGATGCAAGCATTGTTCAGAATTGGTAGGGGCGAACCCCCTCCTATTCCTGACACATTATCTGCAGAGGCCCAAGATTTCATTCTCAAATGCTTACAAGTTAACCAAAATGATCGACCAACTGCTGCTCAGCTATTGATGCACCCATTTGTTAAGGCACGGAGTCTATAAACCATGTCGGCATATGTTCATGAAAACAGCAATTAAGCCTGGTCCACAACAATATAGCGGCATATGTTCATAGCAGCTCTACATTTAAGCCTCTTACAATTATAACAAGGCAAGTTCACCTTCAGTAATACTTTGGCAACTAGATAATGAAATCTAATAAATATTTTTTGCTAAAATATGTAGTTTTATTGCAGGACGAAAACCGCAAATTATTTATAAGAGTGGTTGATGTTGTTCCATTGAACATCATCAAATATAGCATTATTCCGGAGTTGGAGGGGGGAAAATTCTCTTCCATTTTTAGCTAGTTGAGAAATGTGAAGATGTGTGTTGTGTGAGAATTGATTCATGTCTCATTCACTGTGTTTTTTCTTGCTTGCGGCTGGTTTGGTTTGCTATTCCTTATAGTTGACTTTTTTAGGTAAAGGGTGTTGGGAAATGTATGTTTTGGCCAGCAAGTGTATATAATTGTGTGTCCGGAGTAAGGTTGTATGAGGTTGTCAAAATCGAAGAAAAGAAAGGTCATGTTGATTGGAGTATCTCTTGGTGTATCTTGAAAGTTTGAAATTGCTAATATATGTGTTGTACATGTTATCCTTGGATAATTTTCTGGCAAGTAAGGCTGAAACAAATCCGAAAAGAGCCAATACAAGTTTATATAATTTTGTGATAAAAGGTATAATATTCAACTTACATATTGATTAGTGATAGAGTATGAATATAAGTTGTCTAAGTAGTTACCCACTCCGTTCAATTTTAACTATCCCTATTCTAACTTTTTTGTCTTTTTCTTTAAATTTTGACCCTAAAATTTCTTGTATGTATTGATACAAAATATATGAATGGATTAGGTTTTAAATGTATTTTTCATTGATATAATATTTATAATACAAACAAGACTTTGAAAGACAATAAGAGTAGTAAAAGTTAGTACCCTTAGATAATTATTTAGGTTCAAGAAAACATAAAAGGTAGAAAGTAAGAAAACATGATCCAATCATAAGCTATGCTTATGATTTACAAATTTTGGAGATAATAGCAACATATAGTATGTAGCATCCAGTAAAAGTTAGTATTGATTATGAAGGTTCTGGTAATGTTTCAACAACCTCGTCAACAACCTCAGCAACAACTTCACTTTGAATTGTGGGTTGGGACTCATCAAGATAATGTTGGTACACATAAGAAGCAAAACCCCATATAGCCAGCACTGTGGCAATTACCTTAATCCCATTCATCTTTTCATGAAATACGATAACTGCCAGAACCGGAATAATAGGTAGAGCCAGAGTACTGATCACATTAGAAAAGAGTGATGACACCTCAAAGATCAGCCCAACTCCACCAATTGTAGCAATTTGCCATGCAATCGCGACGCAAATAATAATAATCCAATATGATATATTCCCTAGTTCAAAGCTCACCATTTCACCCTGCAAGTCGTTCCATTGACCACTCACGAATAATGCGATGATTGTGACTATTGATGCCACTAATGACTGGTAGATAATCATATTCAATACTATAGAGAAAGTTTCTCCTTTTAGTACTTTCTGAAATGACAATTGAGTTAAAGAAAGGCCCAACGAATATAGTGCAGATGCAACGATCGTAAATATAAATCCTAACTTTAAATGTTGTTGATCTTGTGACACACCTACTTGGTTTTCTTCCGAATCACTTTGAAGAACTAATAAAACTGTTGATATTGTTAAAAGTACTAATGAGTTGATAATCAAAGGCGTCAACTTTTGGGCATTTAGAAAGAAAGCAAAGAAAGCGTTGAAAGCGAGTTGTGTTGTGCTAATGAGTGAAAATGTTGATAAGGGAAGATAGTATAATCCAAGTGAGTATAATATACTTGTCACTGATTGTAGTAATCCTAGAGAAATGTAGATTCCTGAAAGAACCCAAAAGGAAGGTTGTGTGTTTGTTGTGTTATTATTTGTATTTAGTTGATGATATGTTAATGGTTTAAAGTATAGATAAAAAGGGATTAGAATAGGAAAGCCAATGGTTTCGACTAGTGATGTCAACCAAACATTTTTTCCACCTTTGTTGTAGTATAGTCTTACAAGGAGGGTCGCCAAGGTTTGGCCAAAGAGGACACAAAGGGTGTATGTGGCCATTTTAAGCCACCAGTTTCTGTCTGTGGTTCTAACAATTGTGGCAGCAACATCATTTGATGAGGATTGTGGCTCCCTTGTTGACATGATGGGTGTTTGAAAGTTGAAATAGGTTAATTAATGGTAGCTAGGGAGGTTTTTGGTGGAGAGAATTTGAAGCAAAATGACTACTAAATAATCAAATTTCACCATACATGTTTTGTACATGACATAACTAATTGCAAAAGGTTGGTGGGTAGTGGTTTAAACGTTATTCTTGTGTAAGTGTTGTAGTATATATAGTTGTTTCATGACTTGTGTGCTTATGTACATGCATAAACGACGAGGTTAATGAGAAATTGAGTAAATATGACCCTTATATTAGTGAGATGGGAGAAGTTATTTTAGGACCACTCTTAAATTAGGACCATTAGGACCAAATCTCAATCATTCATTTTTCACCATCTCCGACCACCACCACCGCCATCATCTCCGACCACCACCATGATCCTCCGACGACGGCGACCACCGCCACCACGACTTACAAATGTGTAAGTTACAATTTATACATGGTCCTAATGGTCCTAATTTTAAGATGATCCTAAATTAACCCACCCCATTAGTGAGATTATCAACTATAACATGTTTTTATATATATCAACAATTCGTCTATATCTTGTTCTATTTTTAGATTTTTATATATTTGGTCTTTTTGCTAGATCATCTTTATTTCATAAGATTTTTGTCATTAAGAAAAAAAAAAATCATATAAAGTTGGTATATTATAACTACCTTAATTTGGTAAATTATTGAAGAGTTATTCTAAAATCAAGTTGGAGGACTGCTCATGTAAATATGGAATAGTTAGGGACTGCTTGTGTACATATAAAATAGTTTTTGTTTTTTAATTGTAAATTAAATTAGAAATGGTTATTAGTTTGTTAGATGGTTAGTTTGGTAGGTAGGTCGGTTAATCGTCTATATATACTTACAACACTTGTATATTTCATAATTTTTCAATCAATCAAAATGATATTTCCGCATTTCCTCTGCGTTCATATGGTATCAGAGATACAGGAGCCCTAATTTAGGGTTTGTATGATTACTTAATAATAAAATTAGAATAAATTAGGTCAAAATTAATCTTCAATTCTCCATTTCTGATTGAATCGCAGTGTTAGTGATTCAATTACTGAGTTTAATTTGAAGATTTTTTACTCGTTCTTGAATCTTGTTTGTTTTGCATTCAAGTTTTCTGACGTCATCAATGGCGGTTCCGAATAATAACATCAATCAAATTCTCCACAACACTGTTAATGATCCTTTACATGTAGCAAGTTCGGATCATCCAGGTATGACACTTACAACTACACCTTTTAATGGCAGTAATTTCCATGGATGGAGTCGTACGGTTCGTATGGCCTTAGGTGCTAAGTTGAAATTAGGATTCATTGATGGAACCTGTCCTAAACCTGAGAATGATTATGAGAAAATCCAAAGGTGGATTAGATGTGATTATATGGTTACATGTTGGATATTAAATTCTATGATTGCTAAGATATCTGAAGCCTTTCTTTATGCTACTTCTGCACTTGAATTGTGGAAAGAAATTGCTGAAAGATATGGTCAGAGTAATGGACCATTGATTTACCAGTTAGAAAAAGAATTAAGTAAGATTTCTCTAGGTGATTTGTCTGTGGCTGCTTATTTTAACAAGTTGAAGAAGTGTTGGGATGAATTAAGCAACCTTAATGGTATGCCTACTTGTTCTTGTGGAAAAATGAAGGAATGCACTTGTAAACTGTTGAAAAATTATGAAATATACAAGTGTTGTAAGTATATATACAACGATTAACCGACCTACCCACCAAACTAACCATCTAACAAACTAATAACCATTTCTAATTTAATTTACAATTAAAAAACAAAAACTATTTTATATGTACACAAGCAGTCCCTAACTATTCCATATTTACATGAGCAGTCCTCCAACTTGATATTAGAATAACTCTTCATTTTACAAGAGATAAGGTGGAAGATGGATTTCTGCAAACTGCATTCATACCTTCTCAAATGCAATTAGCAGATGTAATGACAAAGACCTTGAATAGAGTGCAGCATTATGTTTTGGTTGACAAGTTAGGAGTAACAAATGCTCCAACTTGAAGGGGGAATGAAGAGTTATTCTAATATCAAGTTGGAGGACTGCTCATGTTAATATGGAATAGTTAGGGACTGCTTGTGTACATATAAAATAGTTTTTGTTTTTTAATTGTAAATTAAATTAGAAATGGTTATTAGTTTGTTAGATGGTTAGTTTGGTAGGTAGGTTGGTTAATCGTTGTATATATACTTACAACAGTTGTATATTTCATAATTTTTCAATCAATCAAAATGATATTTCCGCATTTCCTCTGCGTTCATATGGTATCAGAGATACAGGAGCCCTAATTTAGGGTTTGTATGATTACTTAATAATAAAATTAGAATAAATTAGGTCAAAATTAATCTTCAATTCTCCATTTCTGATTGAATCGCAGTGTTAGTGATTCAATTACTGAGTTTAATTTGAAGATTTTTTACTCGTTCTTGAATCTTGTTTGTTTTGCATTCAAGTTTTCTGACGTCATCAATGGCGGTTCCGAATAATAACATCAATCAAATTCTCCACAACACTGTTAATGATCCTTTACATGTAGCAAGTTCGGATCATCCAGGTATGACACTTACAACTACACCTTTTAATGGCAGTAATTTCCATGGATGGAGTCGTACGGTTCGTATGGCCTTAGGTGCTAAGTTGAAATTAGGATTCATTGATGGAACCTGTCCTAAACCTGAGAATGATGATGAGAAAATCCAAAGGTGGATTAGATGTGATTATATGGTTACATGTTGGATATTAAATTCTATGATTGCTAAGATATCTGAAGCCTTTCTTTATGCTACTTCTGCACTTGAATTGTGGAAAGAAATTGCTGAAAGATATGGTCAGAGTAATGGACCATTGATTTACCAGTTAGAAAAAGAATTAAGTAAGATTTCTCTAGGTGATTTGTCTGTGGCTGCTTATTTTAACAAGTTGAAGAAGTGTTGGGATGAATTAAGCAACCTTAATGGTATGCCTACTTGTTCTTGTGGAAAAATGAAGGAATGCACTTGTAAACTGTTGAAAAATTATGAAATATACAAGTGTTGTAAGTATATATACAACGATTAACCGACCTACCCACCAAACTAACCATCTAACAAACTAATAACCATTTCTAATTTAATTTACAATTAAAAAACAAAAACTATTTTATATGTACACAAGCAGTCCCTAACTATTCCATATTAACATGAGCAGTCCTCCAACTTGATATTAGAATAACTCTTCATTTTACAAGAGATAAGGTGGAAGATGGATTTCTGCAAACTGCATTCATACCTTCTCAAATGCAATTAGCAGATGTAATGACAAAGACCTTGAATAGAGTGCAGCATTATGTTTTGGTTGACAAGTTAGGAGTAACAAATGCTCCAACTTGAAGGGGGAATGAAGAGTTATTCTAATATCAAGTTGGAGGACTGCTCATGTTAATATGGAATAGTTAGGGACTGCTTGTGTACATATAAAATAGTTTTTGTTTTTTAATTGTAAATTAAATTAGAAATGGTTATTAGTTTGTTAGATGGTTAGTTTGGTAGGTAGGTCGGTTAATCGTTGTATATATACTTACAACACTTGTATATTTCATAATTTTTCAATCAATCAAAATGATATTTCCGCATTTCCTCTGTGTTCATAATTATACTAGTATAACTACTATAATTTGGTAATGACAAAAATTTTATTAAAAAAGCATACAAGCCCCAGAAATTTTATTAAAAAAGCATACAAGCCCCAAAAATTTTATTAAATAAAGATGATCTAACAAAAAGACCAAATAGACAAAAATCTAAAAATAGAACAATGTATAGACATATTGTTGATATATATAAAAACATGTTATAGTTAATAATCTCACTACAAGGGTACATGTTTAATGGATTCAACAAGTTGTATACACATTCAATTTATATATATATGCTCAATTGCTCATCAACCTCGTCATTTAAGCATGTACATAAGCATACAATTTATAGTCATGAAACAACATATACACTAACTACAATGCTTGACAAGAATAACCTTTAACCCACTACCCACCAACCTTTTACAATTAGTTATGTCATGTACAAAACATGCATGGTGAAAATGGATTACTAGTAGTCATTAATAATAAGGTGACCATCCAAATATGACAACCTTTAATAATTGCAGTTCGTTCAGGACCGATAACAGAGTCAATCACAGACGAAAGTCTCAAAGCTAATAACTTTGTCACAATCTTATACAAGACTCCAATCAAACTTATAGTGTGAAATCTGAAATCGGTCTATGAATTCTCGGAATGAGAGTAATAAAGTAAGAATTACACTCATTCGGAAATTTGGTAGTAACAAAAATTTCAATGACAAATGAGACATTATCCTATTTTAAGAGATTCTAATACCTCTTAATGAATCCAAAGGAGAAACCATTTGGACCTGGGCCTTATCATTCTCACATGTCCACACGACATCCTTAATTTCCTTTTCCAAAAAAAATATTTCTAGTTGTATTTTATGTTTCATTCATTAATTATAGTTTCTATCATTATCATTATTTATCATAACTCGGTTAAGACATGTGATTACCTTTTAAGAAAATAAAGAAAGAAAAGAATATTTTGACCATTAGAAAGGAATAATACCAATGCTTTACTAGTTAAGATGACTATTTAGCTACTGTTAGCATTTCCATATTTAGTAAAATACTAATACAACTGGATTTTTATACTTAACACTGGTTCTACACTCAAAGATTATATTGTTTTCCTTACAGAGCTATTTCAAAGTTTGATTTATCAACCAATGTTTCAACTCAGCCATCTCAATGAGTAACATGGATTATGGTCAAGGTATAACTGATTTTATATGCCTTTACTTTTATATTATACTTCCATTTGGCTAGCTTAATTATTTAGTACATAACAGTGTAATCAACAAAAAAATACTTGGAAGTGCGGATATTACGTTTGTAAGTAGTTGTTCCAATTTGTGATGCAACAACAATATACTTTTCCCCAACAGGTAGTATTAGCCATGTCATTTTTATCTAAACACTTGTTTTATTTTGTTAAATAACATAATTCGTTTTAAACTTCATTATGTAGAGCCCATGGACAACTGAATATTTTAGTGATGTAAAATTAGACGAGATTGTGGTAATGATTGTCAATCGCCTAAATATGTGATGTTTCTGAACTTCATTGTACATAATTGTAGGCTTTAGAGGTGAAGATTACCATGTAGGGCTGTAGGCTTAATAGGTGAAGATTACCATAGATAAGATTGTTGTCTTTTCTAAACATTATGGTTTTTTGTACATGTACCTTGAATGCCTTGAACATGTTTCACCTTCTGGTGCTTTTGTATCACTTTTGAGGCAATATGATATAATATATATGCTTCATGTTGATGTTGTTGGATGATTATTTTGTGTTAGAGCATTTTTTCCTTATTTACCGTTGTTTATTGGTGTTCAATGTCTATCATGGTTGTGCAGAAAAGTGGGTATGGTATTTATTAAAAAGCTGTGTGTAATGGCAACTTATATTTTTAAACATTTGATACTACTGGTGTAACAATTAAAACCTCATAAGCTTTACCCGACTATATAAATAAAACGTGTAAAATTTGAAACATTTTGACACGGAAACTAATCCGTGTTAAAAGGTAATTATAAACGTGTCAAAAAGTATCTTTTTGACACGGAAACATCCCGTGTAAAAAGGTAATTATAAACGTGTCAAAAAGTATCTTTTTGACACGAAATAATCCGTGTAAAAGGTAATTATAAACGTGTCAAAAAGTATCTTTTTGACACGAAATAATCCGTGTAAAAGGTAATTATAAACGTGTCAAAAAGTATCTTTTTGACACGAAATAATCCGTGTAAAAGGTAATTATAAACGTGTCAAAAAGTATCTTTTTGACACGAAATAATCCGTGTAAAAGGTAATTATAAACGTGTCAAAAAGTATCTTTTTGACACGAAATAATCCGTGTAAAAGGTAATTATAAACGTGTCAAAAAGTATCTTTTTGACACGAAACTAATCCGTGTAAAAGGTAATTATAAACGTGTCAAAAAGTATCTTTTTGACACGGAAATAATCCGTGTAAAAGGTAATTATAAACGTGTCAAAAAGTATCTTTTTGACACGAAATAATCCGTGTAAAAGGTAATTATAAACGTGTCAAAAAGTATCTTTTTGACACGAAATAATCCGTGTAAAATAATTATAAACGTGTCAAAAAGTATCTTTTTGACACGAAATAATCCGTGTAAAATAATTATAAACGTGTCAAAAATATCTTTTTGACACAAATAATCCGTGTAAAATAATTATAAACGTGTCAAAAAGTATCTTTTTGACACGAAATAATCCGTGTAAAATAATTATAAACGTGTCAAAAAGTATCTTTTTGACACGAAATAATCCGTGTAAAATAATTATAAACGTGTCAAAAAGTATCTTTTTGACACGAAATAATCCGTGTAAAATAATTATAAACGTGTCAAAAAGTATCTTTTTGACACGAAATAATCCGTGTAAAATAATTATAAACGTGTCAAAAAGTATCTTTTTGACACGAAATAATCCGTGTAAAATAATTATAAACGTGTCAAAAAGTATCTTTTTGACACGAAATAATCCGTGTAAAATAATTATAAACGTGTCAAAAAGTATCTTTTTGACACGAAATAATCCGTGTTAAAAGTAATTATAAACGTGTCAAAAAGTATCTTTTTGACACGAAATAATCCGTGTAAAAGGTAATTATAAACGTGTCAAAAAGTATCTTTTTGACACGAAATAATCCGTGTAAAAGGTAATTATAAACGTGTCAAAAAGTATCTTTTTGACACGAAACTAATCCGTGTAAAAGGTAATTATAAACGTGTCAAAAAGTATCTTTTTGACACGAAATAATCCGTGTAAAAGGTAATTATAAACGTGTCAAAAAGTATCTTTTTGACACGAAATAATCCGTGTAAAAGGTAATTAAAACGTGTCAAAAATATCTTTTTGACACGGAAATAATCCGTGTTAAAAGGTATTATAAACGTGTCAAAAGTATCTTTTTGACACCGAAAAATCCCATGTAAAAAAGTTCCAAGAATTTTTACATGCCAAAATAACCGTGTAAAAAACGGTTTTTTTTAACGGTGTAGAAATATTAATTCTGTAGTAGTGTTGGCTAATGTACTATTGTTGTGAGCTATGAGTTAAATCTGTTGGCGAGTCTAAAACCGCTTAAAAATTCACATCACCACACTTGACTTAGTGTTATACTCGAAACTATCACATGTACATATATTTGTGAAACTTCCCAATATCATATATCTGCGTAGTAATATATCGTCGTTTGTAACATATGAATATCTGACAACAAACATTCATCACTCAAACGTTCAATTCCTCTACGTTGCCGTTTTGGGTCGTATCCTAAAAGTAAAGGCCCAAGACGATAGACTGCCCATTATGATACACGACCCATGTACAAGATTACCTTAATTCTGACACTATAAATATCCGTCATTTTCAGTTGTAAGATCATTCATTCATACATTCCACAATTCACTCAATTTATAAGTAAAAACACATGCACAAAATCCTTCTAGAGATAAAAACATCTTTCTAGAAAAATCATCAACCACCTTAATTAGGTCCCGTTTAGGACTTGGTAGGTTTGCTCTGGTGATTTTTATAGTTAAACATAATTGTGATTAAGCCTGACAATCTCTAGCCAAACAATCAGAATGAAAACAAGTATATAAATAAAACTAATGTGAATAAAATGCTTCAAATAATACATTTAAAAAAATCGAACCTTGATATATAGTAATTACAAAAGCCAGTTGAGTTTAAACTCAACTACATTTGAAGTAGTGTCAGGCCGGTAATGAGTCGAGCAAATCAGTTTCCCAAGAACTTGTAAGATCTTCCCGGCCATCTTCCGTTAAGAGGGTTTTTGATCAAGACATCTTTTAGATAGATCAATCTTGTTATTTTCCATCATCCTGATGCGTAAATCACGCGACAAACGACAGCGGAAGACTATTTTTGGTATTTTCTGGATTTTATATGAAACAAACAATAAAACAAGACAATAAAACTAGAATGATAGATAAAAGAATCCACCACCAAGATTCGTAAAGGCCAAGCCACCGGAATCAAGGATAAAGGAAACACTCCACCCCACCACTACAATCGATAAAGGTCTAGCCACCACGATTATAGATAAAGGAAACCGAAGATTTAAAAGACCTCACCACAATATTTGATAAAGAACAAGTCACCACAAATATTGATAAGGGGTCACTCCTAACCACCAAGATCAAAAGATCTATAAAGGTAAAAGAAGATTTTTGTAAGAAATAGAGGCTGTTCTATTAATTTCATTCAACATCAACTTCGAGTGAATGATCAGTTCTCTTGAAGAGTAATAAGTCATCAGCAACATCAATCATTTCTTCTTCATGATAAATAGGCTCTTGCTCAAGATCGGCTTCAACTTTTAACTCTATTAAAGAATTAGGGACTGATTTAACCTTCATGAAAATTGGATTTCTGATAGAATTAACAACTAGCTGTTTGCAATAAGTGAGTTTCTTACAAGAGTTTTTCTTTTTTGTTTCTCTCACATGCTTTTTCTAACACATCTAAAATTATCTCCATTTGTTTTTCGAGAGATTTAAGCTGTCTATCTCTTCGAATATTTTCTAAAGCAAGATTTCTATTATAACCCATTTTTATTATCCAAATGAAAAATAATACCAAAAATAGTCTTCCGCTGTCGTTTGTCGCGTGATTTACGCATCACATCCCCTTTAATTATCGTTAGCTTAGAGAAGCGCTTGTTGTAGTTAAATACCTTAACATGAATGGGATGGCAAATAGAAAAGAAAACATCAAAAACTCGTGTGTGCTCTGTACGTGATTCCATCACCCAAAACTATATTAAGGTATAGTTGTTGAACGCTAGTGAACAAGACCCTTTTTCTAAGATCATGAACATCATCGATGTTCAATGGGAATGGGGATTCATGAATGGATTTTATATAAATGTAAAACTTGCTTGATGAATTGAGTACTTCTCTCAACCTAAGGAAGAATGAAGTATCCAATGGATCAATCTGTTTGAGACTAAGATTAATTTCCTTGGGCTCAATGATTGGGAACAAGAGATTAGTAGGTAGCGTCTTGCCATAATAACTGAATGAATGTAAATTTGGAGCATATATATACTAGTAGCTAGGTCGATTAGCCTATGTCCCCAAACCAAGCATAGGGTGAGACACATCCTTTGGGGGGGGGGGGGGGGGGGGGGGGGGGGGGGGGGGGTGAGACACATCCTTTCTAGGGCCCAACCCCCGATATGCAGTTTCAAGCATTAATTCAAGAAAAGGAAACTGCGATTTGATCATATCAAAAAATGTTTCATCAATGATCATACCTTCTAAAGATAGCTGAGTCACGCTTCTTCCTAATGAAGAACCCATGATGCTCGTAGTTTTGAATGGTAAAAGGTTTTTCATTGGAGCCCATAACATTGAATTTTTTTTTGAAATGGTCATATTTGCAATGTGTTTTGTCAAATAAGTTTCGAGAAAAAAAAAATTATGAAACAAGTTAATCCGGTAGTGCCACTACCGGACTCGCTAATCCAATGCGAAACCGGTAGTGGCAAAACCGGTGTCACGATCGAAGACCGAGACCGGTATTGGCACTACCGGTCTCGCAGGTGTACAGTAGCAGCAACAGAAGCATGGCAGAGGCAGCAGTGTACGTACGTAGGTGAAGGGACAACTCACTTTGAGACCGGTTATCCCACTACCGGTCTCGAAGGTCACGACAAATTTAAAAAAGTCGTATATATATATGTGATATGTGTTAATATAAAAGAAAAGCACACATCTAAATTTGTATACCCCAACTTCACTTATAAACTTCAAACAATTTGTATACAAGTCCAGTTAGAATTTTTTAAAACAGATAATGGCTTCTTCGTCGTCGTCATCTGACCCATCATCACCTTGTATGGTAACATTTCATGCATTGAAAGCGCAATGTAAAGAGGATATAGACGACGGGTATGAACTTTACCACAAAATTAATGATTGTAAGCTTTTTATGGAACAAAGAAAGCTCGAACATAAGAAGAAAATCAAAGAAATAAGGAAAAGGGGCAGCGAAATCATTATAAGTGAAGAGCAGCATAGCGAATATCTTGAAACGACATTACCAAGTATCGACGAAATAACTTCTGAACTTGAGAAACTGCTAAAGTTGGTTGGAAAAAAAATCGACTTTGCGACATATTATCAATTGCTAGCTGAAGACGGTTTCCAATAAAAAGTTTATGTAGTTTTTTTAATATCGTATTATGTCAGCTTGATGATGTTTTTACTGTTTTCATGTAAAATTATGATCTGTTAATGTGATTTTAATATAATATGTACTATTTTCATGTTAGTTTATGATCCATTAATATGTATTATCTAAAAAAAACATAATATTAACTTTATTGACAAACATATATTTATTAATCAAAACATACAAGATAATACATAATAGAATCTATCTATGGCCACCCGTTCCACATCCTGGTGGTCCAGGAGGAACTCTGCGACTTCTTCGCGGACCCACTTCTTCTTCTTGTTGTTCTTCTTCTTGTTGTTTTTCGTCATTTCCCAGATTTGTAACTGGGTATTGAGAAGAACTTGGAATGTCGAAAGGTTGCATTGGATAAGGAGAGTAGTTTCGTGCCGGTGGACCAGAAAACTGGTAATCTTTTTTTTTTTTTTTTTTTTTTTTTTTTTTTTTTTTTTTTTTTTTTTTTTTTTTTTTGTTTTTTGTTTTTTGTTTTTTTTTTTTTTTTTTTTTTTTTTTTTTCGGCAAAAAGTTGAGAGGGGACATTGAACAGATTGTCAAATAAATTACTCGGAGTAAAATAACCCGGGTTCTGAGGGATATGTTGGGTGCCAGAACTTGAGGCACCGGCCCATGAATTACTCGGGTTGTAATTTTGAAAACCCGAGTTTGGTGACGGCCTAAACACAGCTTGGCCACCAAAACCAGAAGGACCAGCAGCAGTCCATGAATTATTCTGGAAATTTTGGGAGGGGGGAGGCATTTGAAAATTCTGCGACTCAGGAAACATGAAATTTTGTGAACTATAATCCATACGTTCATCCTGACGACTGTATGAAAATACCTCCCTCGGTATTGTCCTAAAATCCCCAAACATCTGGCTGTGTTCCGGATTGGTCTCTTGTAAATGACGAGCTCGGTCGTCAACCTCCAACAATCCCTGTTGCTGTGCACCATAAAATATTAGTAACAATTTTTTAAAAAATAATTAACAACTTTTATTTTTTTGAAAAAATACTTACATACAACTGTTGATTAACCCCCCAGGCAGGGTATTCGCCTTCACGTTGGGGCTGACCTGGTTTACCGATGAGCAACACGGTACGGTCCTGATACCACCGCATATAGCCCACGTCAGTGGTGGACCCCTCATCTCCTAGGTGGAGCCGTTGATGTCGGGTGTCCCATTCGTCGACATATTTACTGTTTCTTTTTCCCCAGTCAACCACAGGTTTTCTCCCCTTAAGGAGTCTACGAAGGTAAAGCCACTGTTTTGGTTCCAACAAACCAACTTCATTTGGAATGGTTTGTATCATTCCAAACTGTCTAGCAACTCTCTGTGCTAGATGAGGTTCCACCTCCTCCCAATGTATCAACGCCCCAATGTATGGCCATATGTGTTGACCATCCGTACAATCTTGAGGTAGTAAGTGGAGGAAGGTGGTATACGGGGTCCACGAAAACTGTATTGTAAAATATAGACAAATTGTAAATTTAAAATAACTTAAAAACATATAAAACATAGAAATTAATAAATATTACCTGATTATTTGTTAACGTGTTAAAAAATGACCGGTATGCACTTAGTACATGAGCAGGTGTATGAACATGGGAGAACTTTCCATGCCATCTATTCGCTAAACACTCGCTATAATTATATTCTGGCTTATCTTTAAAAGGGGTGACGCGTGGGGCAATCCTGACATTCTTTCCCACGCCCAATACTGCAACAACAACAACGGCCCATCAATGCCCATTCTATCTGGCACTGTAGCCTTAGAAAGATTCCTGTACAAACAAGCAAGAGTTGCAGAACCCCAACTCTTTCGACCTTCATAGCTCAGGTCTTCTATGTACTGTAAATAATTCAAACTTATATCATAGGTGTTTGAATCATGAAAGAGCTCCGAACCACAGAGGGCTAGAATAATCATTCTAGCATTTTGCAGGCACAATTCATCGTCATTTTCATCAAAATCTTCGGCCATGCGTCCTGCTAACGTCACCAATTTGATTTTACCATTGCTCAAATTATCTTCATACAGTTCATCAGTAGGAAAAAACCCCAAATAATCCATACACATCTCATTCCAGAATTCAACATTACGTGGTTCCGTAGACCACTCACCAGTCACAGCTGGTCCATCTATGGGTAAACCCCACATCACCTGCACATCTTGCAGGGTAACAGTTGCTTCACCAATTGGCAAATGAAACGTGTTTGTCTCGGGACGCCATCTTTCAACCAACGCGATAATGAGAGGATGATCGATTTTGTGGACCACTGACATCAATACACCCTCAAACCCAGCATTCCTGATATGCGTCATGACCTTCTCACAGATGGCTTTGGTTTTCTTCATCTTTGCAAGTAAGTACATGATTCCTCCATCACCTTTTCTACATCTTGGCTCACTTACTTGGCGGTCATGGAAAATATTGTATGCACGATGGGTATCTTCAGTTTGTCGCCACAACAATTCTGGATTTCTTGGTACACAGGTAATGTTAAGAGATGCCATTTTGTATTGTAAATGAAAGTTTTTGATGATTGAAATATATGTTTGCTTTTGAAAATAATGTATGTTTGTATTGTATGCGTGACTATTTATCATAAACATGCATGCATATATAAGTTCAAACTATTAAAGCTTTTGCATGTGACTTTTGTCTTCATCTTCGTGTTGGGATTTTTGGGTTTTTATCAAAGTAATATTATCCTTATAATATTAAAACGCAGCGGAAAATTGAACCATTTCAATGTGTTATATGTGGTTAAAACCAAATTTTAACTTATTAAAGAAAACCCAAACAATAAGGATCCATGTATATGAATAATATGCAATCAAAACAACAACCATAGGGTGTTTAGAAGACTACCTTCTTCCAAGCTTATGAGAAGGTTGATTAGAAGGAGATGATGATCTTGAAGTGGCAAGTCTTCAACCTAGAAGAACCTCAAGCTTGTATACCCCAAACTATCAACAAACACCCAAATGTGCTAGGATTTAAACTTGAAAAACCCTTCCTTTTGTCCTCCTTGATGCCGAAATTAAAAGAGAAAAAGAAGAGAGTATTTGCTCTTGAGGATTAGAGAGAAAGTCTTACCATTGCATGTAAGAATTGATACAAACTATGTTGTGTGTGTCTTGTATGTTGTGTATGGAAGGACAAGTGTAAATGTAAAACCAACAACACATCAAATGCACATGGGGGGGGGGGCGGCCTCACATGAGGTTTTACAAACAATTTGTGGCAAATTATATAAACCCATTTACATGTACATTTTATAGATAAATTGTAACATAACTTGTTACATATCTTATGTAACATGTTACATATTATACACAACATATATATGTGTTTATTTCACCAAATAAAACACATTCATATTTCTCTCAAAATAAATCATCCATATAATTTATTTACATATCTCAAGTGCAATTATTTAGAAAACCACTTTCTAAATGTTTCAAGTATTGATATTTATTTAAAGATCAAATCATATAAATAAATATCATAAGTGTTTGTCTAGCTTGTTATTGGGTATGACCCGACTTGGATCATCACGTACTAGCCACGTCAATTTAATATGTGTCTTGGGCAGACGAATTCCAACAATCTCCCACTTGCACAGATTCATAGAAGATTGACGCAAGCAGCAAATACCGCCTAACAACGGTTTGCTACCCCTAATACGTATGACGAAGTGCCATTCAATAACATCATCCCTTTCAAGTCCCTTTCTTGAAATGATTTAGGTGAATCGATCATTTATCCTTTTGTCACAGATGTCATGTTAAATCTTAGAGACATAGAGTGATCATTCTCCATTGATTTAACTTTGTAACAGGCCTTAGACATCTAACTCTCAACGAATAAGAGGGACAAATTCCATCTCGACTACATACGTCTTTTACACACAATCACCTTATTTCATACCTGAGCTTAGTCTTATGTACTGCCATGTTTCAGAACAGCGAAGAGCTAAGTCAAAGTATAATTCAGTGAATATCAAGACCCAATATGTATCTCAGGTCTGAGGATACAATGATATTCGCCTTTTAACTCAAGATTACTTATGATCAATCACAGAGATTCCATGTAGTAATTCTTGATTGCAGGTCAGTCCAATATTTGTATCCCACAAATATCTATGAACCTTGGTAGCAACACTTTGCTCTATATTCAAAACCTTTTGAATGTCTACCAATCCAAGTTCATAATAATCTTACATTCATATTTGTTCCCACAAATATGATCGACTACGGACATTTAGAATAATTAACCTTATTCATGGATTTAAACATGCAAAAATGGAACATAACACAATTTAAATGCATAATACCAATATTCATATAAATAGTGTTAATAAATACAAGTGTTCCGATATCCAAATACTTAAAATAGATCAAATCCAATCACTAGAATATCGAAGTCCCATGGCACAAGTATGACTCTCATGCTTAGGCCTTTCAAGGAGCTTCGTGAGTGGGTCCGCAACATTTTGATCAGTGTGAACTTTGTGAATACATATCTTTCCCTTTTCAACTTCATCCCTTATGTTGAATCTCCGCTCAATGTGCCTAGTCTTTTGATGTGCACGAGGTTCCTTGATTTGAGCAATCGCGCCCTCGTTATCATAAAGAATTTCTAGGGGTTCTTGAATGGAAGGAACAACCCCTAGATCGGCAATGAATTTCTTCAACCATGCAGCTTCTTGTGCTGCTAAAGAAGCGGCGATGTATTCAGACTCTGTAGTGGACAACGCAACCACATCCTGCTTTGAGCTTTTCCATGAAACAGCTCCTCCGTTTAGAATGAATATGTACCCCGATTGTGATCGAGAATCATCTCGATCAGTTTGGAAACTCGCATCCGTGTAACCCTTTACAACGAGTTCCTCCTCACCAGATCCATATATTAAACATATCTTTAGTATTTCTAAGATATTTCAATATATTCTTGACAGCCATCCAATGACTATCTCCTGGATTTTGCTGGTATCTACTTGTCATGCTCAAAGCGCATGACACGTCCGGTCTCGTGCATATCATAGCATACATGATGGATCCTATAGCAGATGCATATGGGATTCCACTCATTTCTCTTGCTCAACTTTTGAGCTAGGAGATTGAGAAGTACTCAATATAGTTCCTCTTTGAATAGGTACCAAACCTTTCTTAGAGTTTTCCATCTTGAACCTTTTCAAGATTTTGTCTATGTATGCACTTTGATTCAAACCTATTAAGCGCCTTGATCTATCCCTATAGATCCTTATTCCCAAAATATAGGCGGCTTCACCAAGATCCTTAATGGAAAAGCAACTTCCAAGCCAGGCTTTTACACCTTCCATGGTTGGAATGTCATTTCCAAATAGTAGAATGTCATCGACATATAATACTAGAAAAGTAATTATGCTCCCACTAGCCTTCTTATACACACAAGCTTCATCAGCGTTTTTGATGAAGCCAAATTTCTTGACTTCTTCATCAAAACGACGATTCCAGCTTCTTGATGCTTGTTTCAATCCATAGATTGATTTCTTTAACTTGCATACTTTATTAGGATGTTTTGGATCGACAAAACCTTCAGGCTGATCCATATAGACATCTTCCTCAAGATATCCATTTAGAAAAGCGGTTTTGACATCCATTTGCCATATCTCATAGTCATAATGTGCGGCTATGGCAAATAATATCCTAATAGACTTTAGCATTGCCACAGGCGAAAAAGTTTCATCATAGTCGACCCCTCGAGTTTGAGTGAAACCTTTTGCTACAAGTCTAGCTTTATAAGTAAGCAAGTTTCCATGCATATCGTGTTTCAATTTGAACACCCATTTACTCCAACTACTTTGGAATTAGGAGGTTCAACAACCAATTCCCAAACTTGGTTGTCATACATGGATTGCATCTCAGCGTTCATGGCCTCTAGCCATTTGTCCGAATTTGATTTGGACATTGCATCATGGTAGGTGGTAGGTTCATCAGAAACTACCATGTAGCATTCATCCACGAGAAATCCATATCTCTCAGGTGGATAAGTGGCTCTACCAGATCTACGAACGTTTTGTGTGTCTTGATCAACCCTTTGATCATCTTCAACATCCTTTTGTTGAAAACTAGTGTCACCCAAGTGTGTATCTGTCAGTGGTTCTTGATCTTCTTCAAGTTCCACTGTTCTAGAACTAGTTCCTTCCATAAGGAATTTAGTCTCCAAGAACTCAGCCTTTCGAGCAACAAACACATTTTGCTCAATAGGATTGTAGAAATAATATCCCAAATCATCTTTAGGATATCCTACAAAGATACATTTAGTGGATCGGGGCTCTAATTTGTTTGAGGCATCATGTCTTACATAAGCCTCACAACCCCATACCTTTAGGTATGACAAAGATGGAACTCTTCCATGCCATATTTCAAAAGGTGTTTTCTCCACTTTCTTGGTGGGAGCCATATTTAAAATTCGGGCAGCAGAGATTATGGCATATCCCCAAAATGATAGAGGTAGTGAGCTTTTACTCATCATGGAACGAACCATATCTAATAGAGTTCGATTCCTCCTTTCAGACACACCATTATGTTGTGGTGTTCCAGGTGGAGTTAGTTGTGAGATAATCCCACAACTTCTAAGATGATCTTGAAAAGCATCACTTAGGTATTCACCTCCTCTATCAGAACGAAGAATTTTTATTGATTTACTGAGTTGGTTTTCTACTTCATTCTTGAAAATTTTGAACATTTCAAAAGCTTCACTCTTATGTTTTAATAAGTATACATAACCGTAGCGACTATAGTCATCGGTGAATGTAATGAAGTATCTTTCACCATTCCTAGTCATTGGCTTAAAAGGACCACATACATCCGAATGTATGATACCTAATAAATCTTTTGCCCTTTCATTAGTGCCTTTGAAAGGTGCTTTAGTCATCTCTTGCCTTGTAAACAAGATTCACATACATTAAATGAATCATTTGATTTTGTTTTCAAAAGACCATTCTTTTGAAGTGTTAGTATGCGATTCTTATTTATATGGCCAAGACGACAATGCCAAATATAGGTTTCACTTAAATCTAATTTAAGTTTCTTTGGTGGTAGCTTGGTACATTGAGTTATCATATGTTGTGTTTTCATGAACTAATTCATAAATACCATTTAAAGGCATAGCTTTAAAATAAAATACATCATCATAGAAACATGGATATCATTGTTAACAAAATTAAAATCATATCCAACATGTCTTAAACGGGAAACAGAAATAATGCTCCTAGTCAAACTTGGTGCATACAAAACATTGTTCAATACAATTTCCAAACCACTTGGAAGTTTCAAAAGATAGTCTCCTTGGGCTTCAACTTGTACTTTCGCACCATTGCCCATAAAGAGACTAATGTCCCCTTTCTTGATGTGCTTCTTTCTTATGAACCCCTGTAACATATTACAAATATGAGTTCCACATCCGGTATCCAATACCCATATGTAAGAAAAAATATTATTAAGCTCAATATATATCATAAATATTGTACCTGAGGTATGCTCCGCATCCCTCTTTGCTTTCAACTCTTTGAGATAGGTTGGACAATTACGTTTCCAATGTCCTACCTCCCCACACTCAAAGCATGGGTCATTTATAGCAACCTTTTGCTTCTTCGGTTTTTGGGTTTCCATTTTTGCCTTTCCCTTTCCTTTGTAGTTTTTGTTGAATCCTTTTCCTTTAGCAACATTTGCCTTTGGTCCGGGATTGGGCCTTTTCTTTCCGCCTTCATTGATCATGAGAACGGGTTGAACTTTTCTTCCCATGCTAGCCTCGGCCGTTTTGAGCATCCCATGGAGCTCAGAAACGGTCTTGTCCCATCCGTTCATGTTATAATTTAACACAAAAGTTTCAAATCTCTTAGATAAAGAGTTGAGGATCAAATCCGTAGCCAACTCGGTTGAAACGGGACAATTTAGCCTTTCGAGGCGATCAATGTAACTTTTCATTTTAAGAACATAAGTTGAGACGGATTGTGAATCATCCATGCGACATGCATGAAGCGCTCGAACCGTTTCGAAGCGCTCTACCCTTGCCTTTTGTTGGAACATTTCCTTAAGTTGGGTAATCATGTCGTATGCCCCATGGTGCTCGAACTCCTTTTGGAGTTCAGGAGTCATACTCGCTAACATGAGGCAACTAACTAGCACGGAGTCCTCAGTATATTTAACCCAATCATTAAAGGCTTCAACATCCCCTTCTTCGGGCTCATCGGGAATAGGATCGTCTAACACATAGGATTTCTTTTCGTGCCTGAGAACAATTCTCAAGTTACGAAACCAATCCACAAAATTATTTTGGTTCAGACGATCCTTTTCGAGAATGGATCTTAGTGAAAAATTATGGACGTTTTGGGTGGGGTTAATTGCATTGTTAGCGGCCATCTACAAAATTAACAAAGTCCTTTATTAGTATTTTCGATATCAAATATAAATTTTAATTGTTAATACCCTTTTATGTCTTATGGACAATTAATAATTAAAATCTAGAATCCAACGTTACATTTAAATGATGGTTAGGTGACCTTTATCCCATGATCTAAATTAACAAGGTAGTCAACGTTTGACAATTGCAACTTTTACAATTTCTAGTGGTATGGACCGGTTTAATATCTTATATTAAGTTGGCATGTTTAATCCCATCAACGCCTTTGGTTATCATGCTTCGGTGACCCTAATCACATGGTTTCCAAATCAAGTTGTCCTACTTATACACACATGTAAATTTATCTTATACTAGTGGTTAGGTGACCTTTATCCCATAAGTACAATAAATTTACCTTAACTTATAAGTTCCCTCAAAGTAGTTAGGTGACCTTTATCCTACAAAGAGTTCCCAAATAATTAAGTGTTGTATAAAAGGATGGCGTTTAACTTGTTTTAAAGGGTCGTTTGAGTTTTTATATTCTAGTTAAAAAACTATGTACCATAATGAATTTTGAAATCCAAATTTCAAGGTTCTCTTATAAAATCCATTTTTATAATTGTGACCATTAACTTTTAATAAAACCCATTTTATTTTACCAATTTAATGTCAATTTTAGAACCAATTTTAATCTTTTATGTATGTCATCTAGTTTGTTGGTTTTGAGCATCCATATGACAAATATAACAAACAACCACATAAACATAATAAGTGCACAACATTAGCCAACTAATTTGACCACACTTGTTAGCCGAAAACAAGTGGGTCAAAAGGTCTCAACCTAAGGGACAAAGTAACACAAAATTTTGTGTTAGTTGAGCTCCCACTTGATCTTGCATCCAAATGCTTCAAGAAATCTTTTGTGATGTGATTTGAATGCCTTTCTTCAATTTTTTTTGTTTTGATAACCCACTGCGCCGCAGTGGGTCTAATACACTCCCACTGCGCCGCAGTGGGAACTCACTGTCTTCGGCGGCATAATCCCCCACTGCGCCGCAGTGGGTTTGACATACTCCCACTGCGCCGCAGTGGGAACTTACGGGTCTCTTCATTAGGTCTCCAACTTCAGCCCCAAACCTTTTGATGCTTTCTTGGAGATTACATTTACAAGAAAAATGCAACTAATCTACTTATTACATACCAAATGAAATAAATAGATTACATAACCAAATGAATGAAGAAAATCCTATTTAACTATTACAACCATTTAATAATTAAATAAAATACAAACACATCCACAAATCACAAACAATCACAAGGTCTCTTGGCTAAGTTGTGACACTAAAATACACAAGAAAAAAAGAACCTCCTTTTTTTGTGTATTAATTTCGGCCATAACCAAAATGGCCAAAACATTGGATTTTGTCCAAACAAAATATCAACTTTTGATGCATATATCCATATAACCGGCTCTAGATGCCATTGTTGGGATTTTTGGGTTTTTATCAAAGTAATATTATCCTTATAATATTAAAACGCAGCGGAAAATTGAACCATTTCAATGTGTTATATGTGGTTAAAACCAAATTTTAACTTATTAAAGAAAACCCAAACAATAAGGATCCATGTATATGAATAATATGCAATCAAAACAACAACCATAGGGTGTTTTAGAAGACTACCTTCTTCCAAGCTTATGAGAAGGTTGATATAAAGGAGATGATGATCTTGAAGTGGCAAGTCTTCAACCTAGAAGAACCTCAAGCTTGTATACCCCAAACTATCAACAAACACCCAAATGTGCTAGGATTTAAACTTGAAAAACCCTTCCTTTTGTCCTCCTTGATGCCGAAATTAAAAGAGAAAAAGAAGAGAGTATTTGCTCTTGAGGATTAGAGAGAAAGTCTTACCATTGCATGTAAGAATTGATACAAACTATGTTGTGTGTGTCTTGTATGTTGTGTATGGAAGGACAAGTGTAAATGTAAAACCAACAACACATCAAATGCACATGGGGGGGGGGGGCGGCCTCACATGAGGTTTTACAAACATTTTGTGGCAAATTATATAAACCCATTTACATGTACATTTTATAGATAAAATTGTAACATAACTTGTTACATATCTTATGTAACATGTTACATATTATACACAACATATATATGTGTTTATTTCACCAAATAAAACACATTCATATTTCTCTCAAAATAAATCATCCATATAATTTATTTACATATCTCAAGTGCAATTATTTAGAAACCCACTTTCTAAATGTTTCAAGTATTTATATTTATTTAAAGATCAAATCATATAAATAAATATCATAAGTGTTTGTCTAGCTTGTTATTGGGTATGACCCGACTTGGATCATCACGTACTAGCCACGTCAATTTAATATGTGTCTTGGGCAGACGAATTCCAACACTTCGAGACCGGTAGTGGGATACCCGGTTTGGAAGTCATTTGTCAAATCACCTGCTGCCTCTGCCATGCTTCTGTTGCTGCTACTGTACACCTGCGAGACCGGTAGTGCCAATACCGGTCTCGGTCTTCGATCGTGACACCGGTTTTGCCACTACCGGTTTCGCATTGGATTAGCGAGTCCGGTAGTGGCACTACCGGATTAACGTGTTTCATAATTTTTTTTGGCTCGAAACTTATTTGACAAAACACATTGCAAATATGACCATTTCAAAAAAAAAATCTTGTAACGAAAGATTCCTAGACTTGGGACATTATTAATTTCCAATTGACAGGCTTCTTCAAAGGAAGTTATCTCAAGTTGGCGAAGACAACCAAGATTTTTAACCCTAATCGTATTCAACCCTTCGCAATGGAAAAGGATAACCTTCACAAGCAAGCTACAAGTGGACATTAAATGATGAAATCCCTCTTCAGTTATATTCACATTTCTTAAATTGAGAACAAGTAAGGATAGACATTTGATCCTATGACTGATACCGAGGTTGATACGGGGTTTGATACAGGATACACCAACAACGTTAATGGTTTAAAGTATAGATAAAAAGGAATAAGAATAGGAAAGCCAATGGTTTCGACTAGTGATGTCAACCAAACATTTTTTCCACCTTTGTTGTAGTATAGTCTTACAAGGAGGGTCGCCAAGGTTTGGCCAAAGAGGACACAAAGGGTGTATGTGGCCATTTTAAGCCACCAGTTTCTGTCTGTGGTTCTAACAATTGTGGCAGCAACATCATTTGATGAGGATTGTGGCTCCCTTGTTGACATGATGGGTGTTTGAAAGTTGAAATAGGTTAATTAATGGTAGCTAGGGAGGTTTTTGGTGGAGAGAATTTGAAGCAAAATGACTACTAAATAATCAAATTTCACCATACATGTTTTGTACATGACATAACTAATTGCAAAAGGTTGGTGGGTAGTGGTTTAAACGTTATTCTTGTGTAAGTGTTGTAGTATATATAGTTGTTTCATGACTTGTGTGCTTATGTACATGCATAAACGACGAGGTTAATGAGAAATTGAGCAATATAATATGACCCTTATTAGTGAGATTATCAACTATAACATGTTTTTATATATATCAACAATTCGTCTATATCTTGTTCTATTTTTAGATTTTTATATATTTGGTCTTTTTGCTAGATCATCTTTATTTCATAAGATTTTTGTCATTAAGAAAAAAAAATCATATAAAGTTGGTATATTATAACTACCTTAATTTGGTAAATTATACTAGTATAACTACTATAATTTGGTAATGACAAAAATTTTATTAAAAAAGCATACAAGCCCCAAAAATTTTATTAAATAAAGATGATCTAACAAAAAGACCAAATAGACAAAAATCTAAAAATAGAACAATGTATAGACATATTGTTGATATATATAAAAACATGTTATAGTTAATAATCTCACTACAAGGGTACATGTTTAATGGATTCAACAAGTTGTATACACATTCAATTTATATATATATTAATTGCTCATCAACCTCGTCATTTAGGCATTTACATAAGTATACAATTTATAGTCATGAAACAAACACATATACTAACTACAATGCTTGACAAGAATAACCTTTAACCCACTACCCACCAACCTTTTACAATTAGTTATGTCATGTACAAAACATGTATGGTGAAAATCGATTACTAGTAGTCATTAATAATAAGGTGACTATACAAAATATGACAACCTTTATAACTGCAGTTTGCTCAGGACTGATAACAGAGTCAGTCACAGACGAAAGTCTCAAAGCCAACAACTTTGCCGCAATCTTATACAGGACTCCAATCAAACTTATAGTGCGAAAATCTGAAATCGGCCTATGAATTCTCGGAATGAGAGTAATAAAGGAAGAATTACACTCATTCGGAAATTTGGTAGTAACAAAAATTTCAATGACAAATGAGACATTATCCTATTTTAAGAGATTCTAATACCTCTTAATGAATCCAAAGGAGAAACCATTTGGACCTGGGCCTTATCATTCTTACATGTCCACACGACATCCTTAATTTCCTTTTCCAAAGAAATGTTTTATAGTTGTATTTTATGTTTCATTCATTAATTACTAGATTGGTGTCCGTCCAATGCAGCGGCGGTGAGGCGGTGGCGGTGTGGTTATTAACGTAAAAGTAATTTCATTGCGATCGGCGATGTGATGAATTTTTGAGTTGAGATGTGAAAGGGGGGAGGAGGGGGACGAATTGTGAATTAGGGTTTTTTGGTATGTGTTTCTACGTGAGGGAAAGATAGATGTTGAATTTTTTTTAAGGGCATTTTAGTCACAGACTATAAAATAGAAATAAGAATGTATTAAGATTGAGGTCAAATTAGACATATCAGGTTCTTAAATTTAAGGGAGGGGGGTTTAGTTTCGTCTATATAGATAGTTTCTATCATTATTTATCATAACTCGGTTAAGACATGTGATTATTCTTTAAAAAAATAAAGAAAGAAAAGAATATTTGAAGATTCAAGGTAGTTAGGAAATGCTCAAAAGAGCAAATTTGTTACTTTCTTATATAAGCCGGCGCTATTAAATTGTAAAAAAAAAAAATAGACACGACACAATTTACTTAGATTTGGCGGACATGAGATATGATATCTTCATAAGAGGTATAAGGTCCGAAACTTGTGCATAATAAGTCCTGTGGAATTTTGGCCTAAGACAAGCTTGAAAATAGGCTCATATGCTAAAGAGCAACGAATTTGACCCGGGGACATGCAAACCAAAACACACGTTTAGTTAATATTTTTAACCAACCAATCAAAATGCTAATAGTTAATTATTAAAGATAGTAATATTATATATATAGGTTCTAGGTAAAATAAAACAACTATTAAAGTTAAACACATAAAACAATAGATATCTTTTCACTGAAATCACTGCATCATGAAAATCACCGTGCATCCATATATGTACTTGTGCTTCGTGAATCTTTGTGCATCAATTTTATCATGATCTAAGGGTAAAGATCTTGTCCTATTTGTTTTACTTTAATACTTGTTTTACAATAACCAACCCCTATATAACATATAAATATAAATTATACATATATAAATATATGTATATTTGATATTTTAAAATTCACAACCCCTAAAGAATCAAATCTCTCGTCTATTTTGCTTATGCTTAAGCCCCAATGGGTAACATGTTGGGGTAGCCTAAGTAATAAAGTAAATGGGTTCTACCCGAGTATCTCGGTTAGAGTATGATTTAAAAGACTCGGTCTCTCCATGAATAACTTGGGTCCGTTAATGTGAAAGAGGGTAACGACGAGGGACGTTATGTGTGAAACTATACTAGATAATTTTTAATTTTTAAAAAAATCAAAAAGAAAAAAAGGGGTTATCTGCTGAATAATAAAAACGTTATCTTGAAAGGTTGTCTTCCTTTTAACAAGAAAGAAAGAAAGAAAGGAGAATAAGCTGTTTGAAAAGAAAAATGTCATCGATTTCGCTGTCATTTCTACAGAGCGCATGCTGTCAGAAACAGCTGAACAATAAGCTCTTATTCAATCAGCCAACGCCGCCATTGATGTCATCATTCAGCAGCAAAAGAAGAGTGTCTCTGATTGTGGGAGCTGGTGCTCGAACACGACAGGATAACCGACAAGCTCGTCATGCCCGTATCCGTAAGAAGGTACAACCCCATTCTTACATTTCTCCCTAATTTTTATTTTTACTTTTATTACTAATTATATACTATAGTTTATATTTATATATTATACTTGTTTAGTGGTTTTAGAAGAATATAATAATTTACATATAATCAATTTGTAGAAAATGTGTGTGAAACATAGATTGAATTTCACTTTTCTAAGTGAAATTGAATAGGTTACCCATCCATTTGTAGACAAATACTCGTGCCTTTCCTTTTTTTTTTTAAAAAGAAGGTTAAAAAATGTTGCAATTTTAATACTACTAATAATAAACTGGGGCATTTTTTATTGTAGGTGGAAGGGACACCCGAAAGACCAAGATTGTGTGTTTTTCGTTCCAACAAGCATATGTATGTCCAAGTGATAGACGATACTAAAATGCATACTCTTGCATCAGCTTCAACGATGCAGAAACCCCTCTCTGAAGAGTTTGATTTCACCTCCGGTCCCACTATTGTAAGTACCACTCTTAAACAACTTGATTTATCGCATATATAACATCAAAGGGATCACACAAACAAGTAGCCAAAAGGTTTGCAGATGCATAGCTTATGCCTACTTTGGGTCTGTGAATGATTAATAATTACAAATCCGTGCAGTATTTGTGAATGGTTAATGATTACAAATCCGTGCGGTATTTGTTTGTTCTTCTTATCAACAATCTTTGAATAATAGCCTTATGGAAAGATTAATATGGATATCATCTTATTACCCCCTATTACAAACAGTGTTGTTATCTATGTGTTTGTGTGTTTTTGTGTCCTCTGTGTGTACACGGGTTTGAGTGTTAAAGTGCTGTTTTTGGTGTTAGGATGTAGCTAAGAAAATAGGAGAAGCTATTGCAAAGTCGTGCATTGAGAAAGGGATCACAGCCGTTGCCTTTGATCGAGGTGGTTATCCTTATCATGGACGTATTCAGGCGCTTGCTGATGCAGCTAGAGAACATGGTCTTCAGTTCTAGTAATTTGGCCCATCTTTTCTGGTTCTTTCTGTATTTTGAGATCGAATCTTTTTTGTTCGCCATATGTATCTCCCAAGAAGATTTATTGTTGTGAATTTGTGATATGCCAATGCTGCATATATTTGTTAGTTTTGATTAGATTTTCTCAAATGGTGTTTTGTTTAATTTAATGAAACTCAGGAATTCTGATAACAGAAGGGTAGACGTGGCCATTTATGAGTTCAGATTTCTTTATATTTTATAAAGCGTTTATTATTGTAAAATACATAATCAATAGATAGACACTTAAAACAAGTGACAAGTATATTCTTTTTGGGTATTCTAAATTTGTGCCTATTTATTTTGCCTGTCATATACGTGTAGCTGCAAAAGTAACAACTTGTACTACCCAGTCCCTTGAATGTAGGAGGAATGAACAGACCAGGCAACTTTGAAGGGTAAATACAACAAAGATCTATATATATTTCTTGCATATCATTTAATTCTTTTTAGAGCATACTAATACAGGTTTCACTCTACATAATATTGCTCTTGCAGACTACACAGAATGCTATTTAATAGACTAATACAAAGCATATACGTATGTGACTTCACATCAGATTGGATAACCTACATCTATAATAAACAAAATTAGCATGTCACAAATCTTTCTTTCGTATACCGGTGGGAACGCCATAACACACAGGTGCAGCTCCAATTAAATATGGCAGTGTGCAGGCTTTTCTGGATTCACCCATAAATGCCCCCATCTTTGGTCTGTGTTTACAAATAAGTCTAGAAGTATTAGCATCAGTAGATTTACTTTGTGATATTTTTTTCTTCCCTTTTATTTTACCCCCATCTAAGTTCATGTCATTCAATTTTTCCGAAAATTCAGTGCATTGTGCACAATCCACTGAGGTCGTTGATCTTGCTTTTATCCATGCATCAAGCATGGCTTTACCAAACCGATCGATATCCTTGTCTGTTACATCCCATAAGTTGGCAATAATTACAGGTGAACCTGCAAAGAGATAATACAGGGGAGCGCCTTTTGGGGTGTACGATCCATTTAAAGATAACGACCCACTGCTGCAACCCATAAGAAGAGTAGCTGCGCACCTCTCAAGTTTTTGAATCTCATCTCCGGGAATATATTGTACCCCTATAAAAACCATACTTATGAATACTTGTAATGAATAAAGAAATTTGATATAAATTGGTTCATGCGGATGAAAGCAGGCATACCACTTCCATGGCCAAGATAAATGAAAAGGTCATGGCTCTTTAAAGCCGCACTCAGTTCATCCACGCTAGGTGAGGTCCCACTTGTCCCCTGCACATTATCGAAAACAAATATTAGATATCCTCTAGTCATCCTGTACAATGATACAATTATTTTCCTAGTCACAAACATACGATTACAATGGGCATAATAGAATTTGAAACAATTACCTCCAACTTTTGATCCTTAAACCAGTTCCCAAATTCAGCTTCGGTGTGGCAAAGATCACCACCTGGATTAAGCAAATAGTATGCATCCAATGGATCAATCATAGGAAAGATTGCAGAATCCCTGCCAACCTCTCCCTGAATGTGGCAGCATCTGTCATATGTGCATGAGATGCTGGCAACAGTTGGCATACGGTAGACCTCCTGGTTTCTTAGGACCGGCATGTTCTCCCATGGTAGCATCTGTAGGCCCATCAACGATTACAAATTATGCACATTATCAAAGATGAAACTATAACACATAACATGGAAAAAACTTGGAAGAGTTGAAAATAATCCAAATGAGGGTAGATGTGACAACACAGGTGAAGTAGGGTGGTTTGGTGACAAGTCAAACGAGCATTATTACGTGCAGGTAAAAAAGGATCGGACTAACATTTGTTGTTCATGTTTGAAACATCTAGATAAAAATGTATTACGTAAATATGATTACAGAAATTATAAAATTAGAATGATGAGATATTAGTTTTCAAATAAAAAGATATAGGACATTGTAACTTGTAAGTATGTGATTTAGGGATTATATGTTAGGCTACCTTGACCTGTTTTAAATTTAGCATCTTTACTAAAAAATGAGCAGTCTGACCCATTAACAATCAACAAAAACCCAAACAGAACAGTTTCCACATAAACGGGTTGAAATTTTTACTTTCACATAAGCCTATAGTACAATGTCAGTCCTCCATTTTATGATCTATAAAGCTATGCTACAAGGGCCGCCCTGATAGACTTTCTCTTAGACATTCCTTTATAACAATAATGTATAGATTAATTTTGACCCAGATGCCTAAAATGGGTCAATTTGGAATGTAGATGCGTAATATTTTATAACTTCACAGAAAGACGGAAACGGGTCAGAAGTTTTAAAAAACTTAAAACTTCCTAAATGCTTTACTCCGTGCAGAGAATAATTGTCCACTACCAAAAACATATATGTATAACTGATTAAGTTCCCCAATAGCACTAGTTGATTACAGACCTCAAAAAAGCATTTAATAAATGGTTAAGGGTATAGCTGTCATTTGACTGAAAAAAGCTGCATTAACTAATGTTTTTTCTAAAAGGATGTTTTTTTGATGGAAAACTATTTTCTGAGAGAAGTACTAAAATGATTTGTTAATATTTTAAAACTGCACCTTCGATACTCTTATCTGATATACAATGAACATACAAGCGTTGATAGGTTGGCCCAAACTGACCCATTTGGTGCTGTATACCCAACCCACTAAACCTGCCCATTTTGATACCTGTGCAAAGAAGAGGAAAAACTAACAGAGAATTATCAGATGGGTACTACATGGACTCACAAATAAATACACACATTCTGCAACAAGTTTAATGAAGATATTATTACAGAAAACAAGTTTACCTGAATGTCAGCATCTGGCACCAATATAACAGGTTCTCTATCTACATAATCTTCGTCTCCAACTTCACGAATAACATTATTGTTTTTTCTTCCACCAATGTAGCATCCATTCTTCGTAATTAGCTCAGATAAGCATTCTTCCTGTGACAAGCCATGCACGCCACCTCCAATTACAGCTCTTAGAATGCTCTCTTGTACATCAAACTTACCCTTGGATTTAAGGTCCTTCATCACTTTCTCTTGTACAGTATCAAGTTGCTTTTGGTCTGACAATTCCCCCAGAAGTAGGTGTTTCCAACCCCCAAACCACAAATCTTCCATGTCTCTGAGGAAAAAAATAACTATCTTGTCATATCAAAATATAATTGTACCTTAAAGTTAGGCAGTTATCAACCGATAATGAAACAAAAGTGAATGCCGACAACATATTTTTAATAAAATGTTTATAACTATGAGATCACGATAGGTCGGGTTGGGCTTACCGGCAATCTATTTTTGTCCAACTTGTGTAAATAGCGAATTCGTATAATATAATAATACAAAAACTAATTGTTTACAATGAAGTAAGTTTAAAGAAAAAAAGAAATTCAGGAGAACACTTAACCATTGATCAGCAAAACATTTCCTATTTGACCCAGTTAAACCCATTATAGATGTTACCCTCTAGCTCAAAAAGACATTTCCTGGTTGACTTGTTTGGGATAAACAATAACCCATCCAAATTGCCACCTTAAAGACTGTTCGAAAACAATAACACTGCGGATAAGTGTAGCAAAACCCTCACCTCAGAAGATCACTAAGCCATTGATCAAGCTTTCTCCTTTGATTCCACCATAACTTCCTATTTGTTTTGGTATCCTCCATAGTGGATCCAGATGACGATAAATAATTTTCCTCTAAAATTCTTCTGAACAGTGGTGCAACTTCATCAATAATAGTGTGGTCCCATGGACAACTCCATGATTTGTCAGAGTGTTGTTTGTCGAATAAGATAGTAGAACTTAAATGTTCATCATCTGTTGAGCTTCCTGAAAATAGTAAGCACAAATATCAGATTAATTTAAATGCTAATACAACTATAAACATGTCTACTTACCTGCTAAGATTGAGTCAACCGGCAGAACAACTACAACAGGTGAACAATCTGAATTCAGCCTAGAAAACATTATCCATGCATAAATAGGAGAATCATGTGGTAATAAATCTCTCAACCAGCTGGCATAACCATCTCCGAGCATGCTAATGCAGATAATTGTCGTACGGGGAAGACCATTAAAAAAATTCAATACAAATTCTTCGAGATCCAATACTGATCCGGGTGCCAGCCTGCAATAATGGGGGGTAAGAAATCGAGGTATCCCCTGTGCTTTACGCTGTCCAAGTTTTCCATGAAGAAGCATGACACTTACCTATGGGAACTGAGAGAAGTTGAGCTGGAAAGACAAGAGCCCTGAAAGAAAAAAAAACAGCAACACAGCGGTTCAACATTCTAGTGATGGATGAATAAACTAAAAATTCGTCAATAGATGCCAGATGGGATTAAACAGAAGACTAAACAAAAGATTCTGATGTAACTTTCTAACTAATGTGATTTGAATTATTTGCTTCATCAACTATACAAAAAAAAAAAAATTCGCGATTGTATGTTTTTGATTGAAATGTGTAATTTGAATATTTACACTTGTAATCGTGTGTAAGGTCAAAATACACCAGAGTTTCTCATAGCAGTTCTAAATAAGCTCAATTTGGTAATACTTAGTCATAAGGGGAAGTAATCTTGGCGTACAACTCAAAGTACAACAAGAATAACCAATCCCAGCGTGCAGGATGTGGAAGAGGTATGATACACACAGTTATACCCCTACCTAAGGCAGAGAGACTTCTAAAAAAAACAGAACAAGTAAAGCTTGACAATATGTTTAGGTTCAACAATATATCTTCCACATAATAAAGAATAAAGATAAGAAAGAAAAAAACCCTATAACTCAATGCAAGAAAAAATAGCATTAGGTACAGAGTAAATATAAGTCAAGTTAAATGCTTAACTGGAAAAAGCATTAAAACTGTGAGAGAAACAGTTATTGTTCAAGACTTCAAGATACCTACGTCAACATTCATAGTTTGCTGATCTCCTGGCTTCTCAAAACGAGAAAACAGCTGGTAATTAAGATGAGTTCCAAGTGACGCTTGATGAAAATATGCTGCCCAATGACATTCAGATGGAGCATTTCCAGATGACAACAGCGTAGAAAATGTCTCATTCAAATGAGCAAGTGTATACAAAATGGAAAGCAACCGTGAAACCTGAGACATTATCATTGATGACGAAGATCAAAAATTGGAAATTGGTAGGTCAAGTAGTCAAGCCATTGAATTCTAGCACCAATTCTTTTAAAATGAATCCGCATACACAGAAGCGAAGCTTCAATCATAAGTCTTCAAAAAAAAAAAAAAAGAGAAGACGACGGATGAGTGAAACTATGAGTACCTTTTGGAAGAGTTTGGGAACCTCACGGCATAAAATGAAGGACAGCCTTAATCCAGACACTAATATGGGTATGGGAATGAACGTGTCACTACATTGGTTGCAAGGAAAACAATCAGCAAAAGAGATGATACATTAGTAAGATCAAATAGCATAATCAACTCTTCATATATAAAACTCAATGATTTTACTGGAAAAGGTCAATGACAAGTCAAACATAGATGGGGATAGGTTAAGTCCAATAAGATTACTAGAAAATATAAGATCATGTCTATGAACATAGTTTATAATGATATACAAATCACACTCAGGGGTATTTGGTATAAGAAATTATATCTATATCAAGATTCAATTGGATTTAAGGTATTGATGTGAAGCTGTTGGATTACATAAAAATCCAACGTATGTTGTAAAGTGGTAGAGTAAAGCTATGGAAATGAACTATATAATTGCACAAATGCACCAATACAATCTAGTAGGCTTAACATACAGCATGAGCAATTTCAAATTATACCTTGTACATTTTCCAGACGAGTGTTTTAACAAGAACCAACATATATTGAGAAGAATTGATGCATGCTCAACTGCAAACACCTCTCCAGCAACATTCTTCTGAATTAAATCTGACAGAAGCATGACTGAAACTGAGCGACAATTTTGAAACGTGCTCCTACAAACTAAAACGGATATACTCTCCATAAATACTTCACGTGCTCTCTGAGTTTGACCAAGGGCCTCCATGCATTTTCCTGGGCAATAAAAAAAATGAATATTATCCTACATAGAAAAATATGTTACTAATGCTGCAACACACTTCAAAACGTCATAGGAGAGGAGCGCAGGTTTACACATACTACCATACAGTCCATAATCCATACACCAAAAAATATTCAAATAATATTATTATAAACTCATTAACCAAGCAGCTTCTCAAACGGGAAATGTTTGGCAGGTTGGGTAGCAAGTCGAGCAGTCGACAACAATACTCAATCCCACATATGCCCTGGGTTTGGTAGCAAGTCAACAACAATACCCAATCTCACAAATAAGCAGAGTTAAGGAGCAAGTCTAAACAAAGAAGGTAATCTTTGAGCAATTTTCAACCTGATTTCTTATCTTGCTAACAAGTACTGTATCTATTCAGAATAAAAATGTATACCTGAGTAAATGGGTCTAATTCTAACCCGTAAATCTAAGACATTCTATTAAACAAAACACAAACTAATAGCCTGGCAGCCTGCTATTCCAACAACGGCATGTGTCAAAGAACGCACCTTTGTAACCCAATTTGAGTTGCAGATACCAATATTGCTATATGTGCATACATATTCACGATTTTAATACAATTAAACTATACATCCAATACACTATTATTATTTTAGAAGCAAACCTATGCAAACCTGACATTAATGACAAAACATAAAGTTGTTCAGATTATTGTAATTGTACCTGTCCCAATGAGTAATCTAATCAAAAGACGCCTGCGAGTGCACTCCCATTTCAACTGTATTATACTTTTCACTGACAAAGATTTCATAACTCCAGAAGGAAGACAATGCCAGCAACAGATATCATCACAAACACAAGGAACTTCGCATCCACAAGTAGCAATACAGTCAACTTTTAAATTCTGTGTCCCCTTTCTGATAACTGCATCCTCGCAAGCAAGTACTTGCTTGCTCTCTACAAAGTTTTGCACGTTATTTTGAACATGTTCACTCTTTTGCTTAGAGGATCTGGTAATTCTAGAGCTTACTCTTTGTGGCTGAGGTAAAGCCTTGGCAGTGTTCTTGCCCTTTCTAGTTACTTTGGGCTGAATTTCCTTTTGTGCTGCCTGATTTCCGCAGTCAGATGAAATGCCAATGTCATTCTCAGCGATAAAAAGAGCATTACAAAACATTGTATTTCTTGCGGTTGTTTCCTTCGGGTTACTAACACAATTATTCCATTCGGAAAGTTTTAGCTTGTCAGCAGCAGATCTATATAAGGTTTCAGCTTTGGATAAATCCTGGTCGTGTATATTACCAGTACTGCTAGTAAAACGAGTTCTGAACAGATCACCTAGTTGTTGGCCAACTGTAACATCCAATATTAATCGACACTTTAAGCAAGAAATTAGATTGCAGCAGTCAGCCAATATACGCTTAGCACTTTCTAGTTCCTTTTCAGCTAAATGCCAAAGTTGCTGCTTACGATATAGCTTTCCTGACAAATTAATATTTTACTGAAAAGTCAATTTGATAGCTTTGATTTAATAGCATCCACACCACCAGTGAAGCAAAGTTATGGATACATGATACAAGTATGAACATGAAAAGAAAAATATGCTGAAAACTTAAGGATATACAGGATGGTATCTGTGTAGTCAATTTTGGTGGAATTTTGGTACGATTTCCGCTTTTGGCCCTCTTCCAGATTTCGGTTATATATACTGATATCCCACCGATATCAGTCAAAAGATCGGTCCAAATTTCGTTGGGATATCGGTTTTCCAGGTTTTTTTTATAATTGTCCAAACTCACAACATAATAAACACTAATTTGTGCAAGTATTAACACTAATCTATCAAATATTGGCACTTTTAAGCTTTGACTTTGATATTTTTATTAAGTATTAATTATTTAATTATTTCTTTTATTATTACATAATATTGGAATTACCGATATCCCACCGTGATAGCCGATATCTCAAATATCCGTCCTTGACCGATATTTGATTTTAGACTGGTATAGCTACATAGGATGGTATATACTGATTGTATATAAACTGATCTGCTGAACACAAATATACCATTTGGCCGATACTGTTTAGTAGAGACGGCAAAGTGCACTTTTAATGCATAAAAAACCTCAACAATGAATAACAATATGTCATTTGGAAACTAATGAAAGAACAAAAAAGTGAGGAAAAATACGAAAAAGATCAGAAACAAACTGCTAACCTAAAGCGGAAGAAAAACTAACTAGAAAGATTGGTAGGCCTTGAAATGCAGAAATATTCCTCCCCCACAATAAAAGAGCTTCAGCTTTGTGTCCATTTCCTACAGTTTCTTGAATAGCTCCCTCCTGAAATACATTAGTCAAACATGTAGTACAAAGTTAACAATTAGATAGTCACAATATGTTTATACTCTTCATAAAGCTAAGGAATTGAAAACTCCACCTGAAGTATGCTTTCAAGATAACAGCGAAGGACATTCCATGGGGTTAAAATAAAGTCGTTGATGTCACTGGAACCGTTAACATATGACCAAGCTGTTGTAGCCACTGAAGGAAGCATGTGAAAACTCTTAAGTCCATATCCACGTTTCTGAATCAGCTCCCCATTAGCACCAAAAACATCATTATGTTGCTCTATCGTGTACACAAAGTTTTCTTGAAGTAGTCTAGTACGCAAACGATGAGCTTCTTTTGAGTAAGAAAGAGCCTAAAAAGTAAAGATAATTCATCACTAAAAAAATTAAGTTGGACATATACAAATAATACACTATGACTAAAATATGTAATGAGTTGAGACCAGACTTAAAAGAATATCCCGATATATTGAGCACCAGCCTAAAGAAATCAAACAACACAGTTTCATTATTTAAAATTTCAGCATCTAAATGCGAATTCTATACATTCTAAACTCATACGTGTTTTATGAAATGGAATTTAAAAACATCCTCCCACCAAAAAAGACAGCATATCCATGGGGCAGATTAACTTCAGAAGTATAACTTTGAAAACTGTAATTGACAAATTAATGAACTAAAAACTACAGATGAAAAATCAATCTTCATAATTAAAGAGATCAATTACCTCAACCATTGATCCTTTCGCAACTAATCTCTCAGCCAAATCAAAATAAAGATGTGCAGCAAGAAACAATGATTTGCTAGATGGAGGAGCCTGAAATAAGTAATGGTAACAAATAAAAAATTAGCATATGCCTGATAAATTTCAGATACCGTAGCAGATAGTCAGTACCTATGATATATAATAATTGAGAGGATCATACATTTTTAATCAAATCAGAAGCAGCATGTTTGACTTCATCGATTGTCACAAGTGGAAGGGTTTGATCATGCTTATGAGAGTCAGGTGATGAAAGAGTAGATATGATTGAAAAACTTTGTTTAAAGCCAACTTCAAGCGAGTTTGATTTATCCATGCAGCTTATCCAGAACTCCATTGACTTGGACTTGGTCAAGTTACAGTGCTGTGACAATGTCAGGATGAATGCATCACTCACAGTTGAAGTGCAAAGGGCATGACTAAGGCTTCTGGACTGCCAAAGCATAGCCAAACACTGTTTTAGAGGAACATTCTTCCATGTAAAATATCTGAACATCATCTCAAATATCTCAGAATGATCTTCCATGTAGCCCTGTAACAAAATATATTACAAGTAATGTGGCATTGCACATAAAAATGGACATAAAGTACTAGTATACTGGCAATAATGGTGATAAAGCATTAAAGTCAGCAGGAAAACGAACCTTAAGGGATAGCATATCACCAACATGGTACAACAAGAAAAGAGTACTCTGAGAAGTCTCTTCAGCAGATTGAGAATGTTCTTGGCTCAGCCATAGCTTTAGGGCTTTGCCAATATCTTGAACAATGTACTGTTTCCAACAACAAAAAATGTAAATATGAAACATGAACTAGAAATATGTAAAGGTAGCAAAGGGTTAAAAGGGTGGGTAGAGACACTTGAGTCTTGGATTATATATTAAAACAGGTTGGATTGAAATGAACCATTTTAAGTACAGGTCAAAACAGGATAGTGCGGGAAAAGGTGCAACAAACATAGAATTCTTTAATGACATAGGGAGTATTTTGAAACAGACTTTGCTCCATTTTCAATCAAGTTACCATTTGACCGGTGACCCTTTTAGCTAAACAATATTACATTGCTGTTAAGAAAAAAAACGATCCTTAGTAAACAACTTAAAACTGCCCCATTTAATATTTGATACTATGATATAAATCATGAATGGACAAAAATCTATAACACATAAAGTAAATATACAGTTTTCCTACAGTATAGCTTTTATTATTAAAAAAAAAAAAAAAAAAAAAACCTTTGAGTTTGGTTCTGCTTCTTGGGTACACAAGGCATGTAAGCAATAAGCCTCTGCTAATAGATCACAAACTCGGCCAGGGGCATCCTCATCTTTATTGTACATGTCACTCTGGTTCAAATGCATACATCATTTCAGATTAATGGGCTAAAAGAAACAAGAAAAAGATAAGAACGTAGAATCCAAATCAAAGATATCTCACCATTGAAGATATTACTTCAGATAAAGATTTGACGCATTCATCCAGACCTTCAAATCCACATGTGCGTAATTCCATGGCATTTGCAATGAGAAGTCTGAACTTCTGAAAATAACTATCTTTTGTACAGTAGATCTTTCCTAAAAGGATATTTGAGATGGCTGTTCGCATAATTTTACTCAGCTCTGGATTAAGTGACTTCATTTCCATATACATTTGAAGCTCCTGAGCAAAAAGGCAATGAGCCAATGATTCTTAATAATTATATCTATTGAAAAAACTAATCCTACAACCACAAGATGATGAGACATGAAGTAAGTAAAATGGGGTTGCAAATATATGTACTGACGTAAGTACAAGTATAGACAAAAAATTAACCTGCTCTAACAATATACCAACATTTGGCATTGTCAAAATAGATGACATCAGAGAATATAGAGTTGGAGCCTTATTCCCAGCTCCAGGGTCTTTAATTTCTTTACATTGAATCTGCAAGCAATAGAAAGCAGATAGCTAAAGTGATGTAAAGTAAATAGTAAAAGTGATACTTTCAACCCTTTTGTATATGAACAAGTCAATCAGGGTTATGTTTTATTTCTAACATGTCAAGATAGACCAAAATATAACTTTGAATAACCAATCTCCAAAACTATTTAACTAAATTGGATTTAAAACAAAATATTAGTTTTAGATCATATTTGACACGCTTACTTGAGAAAGGAGGACCAAAATTCTTGGTAAAAAAAAAAATGTTCCGGATCAACCCGGGCACCATGTTGCTACCAATGGTAAATATACCCAAAAAAACATAGTACTATTACTTACCTTCACCCACTGTTTAACCAACGCTACTGGGACCGGAATCTTGTCAAAACGGTTTTGAGCATCAGACCAGCTTGTAAGAAACTCTTTTAGGATCATATTGATCTCATCACTGCCACATTGGTAAAGTATATCCAATAGAAATGCACTTTTTGCACATGTCTCTGTTGCAAGAGCAGTTACGGCATCCTCTGAGAGATCATTTGAAGACTTATCTTTACTTGAACTACGTGTCTTAGAAAGCTCTATTACACAATTCCATGCTGCTTGGCAGCATAGTCTAAATGAGTGTGTTGCCTACAGAAAGAATATATCATCATTCATTACCTAAAACCATGGTTGGCAAGAGAATAAAAATAGCATGCACAAAATAGACCCGCATACATATGAATGGGTAGATCAGAATTATGTTTTATCTCTAACAGATCAAACAGATAGGATCAAAAATAAATACTACCTTATAAAGGAAGTGGATCAGATAGCTGGAAAGTCTCCCAAAGTGTACTTTTAATGCATAAAATCTATTAATTACTTATTCATCAATTCATCGGTTGTTCAAATAATATGATCTTTGTAGTTATATTTGAAATATAAAGTGAGTACTATAAAAAAACGAAATATACTTGAGACAGAAAATATGTCGTGTCAACCCTGCTGGCTCATTTCAATCAGTGCCAAAAGGATACCCATTACACAACCCGCCTGACTTGTCCATTTAGCCAGAGGCAGATGAAACAGATACATTTCCTATTGGAACCTATGACAACAATGACATCTAAATCCCAGATACAAAGACAAGATCAACAAGATGAAGCTAAAATGTAATAACTTCAGCTATATACATGGCTACTCTTTAACTGTAGCTATGTTTTCCAACCCTTACTCATCTTGCAATCAGTGAAATTTTATAGCATGATGTTTGATGCAAGTATTTGAAATTCCACTCAAATGTCTGCAGTTGCAACACCTCGAACTGTGTCTAAGCTCAGACCAATGATAAACAACTAATATAACTAGGATCGGACCAATGGCCAAAACAAAAGCAGATTCAAGCTGAACTTGTAGAAGCGGAATTTAAGATTTAGCTTGTAGTATGCAGCAGTATTCGTAGTACCTCTTTTAATCTATCAGTTTTGTACAACACTATGCCAACATTGTGTAGAGATGCATAGAGATATTTTAGACCATTAGCTTGCACCCACTCAGCTGAAATAAGCTCTGTTAGAATACTCGTATTTTCCTGCAACATGTAAAAAAAGAGGTTCGGTATAAGCTTTAGAAAGCTGGCTTACTTAATCAACACTATATGTAAGAATATTCATCATAATATAACAAAATTAATAACCTCAAAGCTTTTCTTTGTAATAAAAGATAGCGTGAAAGCAGCAATAGCTACATCAAGTACGGTTCGGCTGTTGTCCTCGTATAAATGATTCTTTTCAGATTCAATGCATCTGTAAAATAAAGGGGTGATTACTTTCTAAAGTAATCAAAGCAAATGACATATATCAACATCTTATTGGCTTACAGGTAATCATCAAAAACAAGTCTGAACTGTCGAAAAACATTCTCAATGTTGGGTAGCTTGACAGGAGCTGGCATGTCATCAGATCGGCAAAGTATCTCTTTACGCTGAGAATTTATCAACTCGGAAAGTGGCTCACACAAAAACTTTAATGCACTGAAGTAAAAAGGAATATAGATCCCAACATGTGCACTGATGGAGATTCTTAAACTTTGTAGTTGATTCTCCATTGCAAACAAAACTTTGGAACCATAAATGTCATTTCCAACTTTTTGTAGACTGGGGTTACCCCCTCTTGAATAATAATTCAAATCACTTATACGTAATGTTATAGCATAGAGCCTCAAGATCAACTTAACCGGCGATAAATTAACCTACAAAATGGTTGCGATTAAAAAATGGATTCTTTGATACAAGCCATAAAACACCTAAGCTATACTAGTATAGTACCTTAACAAAGGCAGGTGCTAGTTTGTCAAAGTGAGTTGCAACTGCACCACAAAAATCTACAGTTGCATTTCTGCATTTCATGGCACAATAGTCGACAAGTTCCAGAAAATCTTTATTAGACTTCTCTTTATCAATCTGCCAAACATATATATAATATATAGATAGTGAAAATTTATTATATAATTTACAACTACATCAGCATCAGAAAATGAAAGTAACAAATAAAAAATAGGATACAATTGACTACAATGAATTGTTCCTCTGTTGACTCTTTGGCAAAAACTTCCATTACTGCCCTAAATTATACAAGGTCTATGAACGGTTGTGAGTGACTTTATGTGAAATTCCAGATACGTTAGAGAAACTTGGTCCCCTATATATAACATAAGAACTTCAGGTCTTCACTAATCTTAATTCTCAGATTCTTTAAGTCAATGTGAACATTACTTACTAGTGTACTACTGCCTATCGTGTTATACTGACTCAATATTATGTGATTACAGGAAATGTTTACCATCAATATAGCACAGACCATTAAAGAGGGTTAGAGACATAAATTTTGACCAAACTAGATAGTGTGGGTGGAGGAATAGTGGTAAGAAATTTGAATGAGTGATTTATAGCAAAGGAGTTGGTCATAGATGCAAGTGTGTGGAAGGATGGAATTCATGTCCCAAAACCCTACTGGAGGCACTACTCAGTACTCACCTACTCAAGTTTGCTTTTAGGTTGCACTGTTCCACTATTCTTTTGATCCCATACATAACACATACAGATATGCCAACTAAATTAGCTAGAAAGTTGCTTTTGTATTTCTCAATCACATATTCCATGGTTATATATGTGATTTATCCAATTTTTTCTTTCGTTTTGTCAGTTAACTTAGTGAGACTTTAGGTCAACCCAGTTCAGACTTCCTTAATCCATTCTTCTCTACACTCTCCATATAATGTAACTTTATCATTCCAATAATTCATCTCATAGTTCAATTTAAATAATTTTGTCGCCTTAAAACATTGTGTGAGCTTGCAATGTTCCTCCAAAGGATTATAGCTTGCAACTATAACAATTGTTTCAAAATAATGTTTATTAAAAATCCAACCCAAGATAACTTTCTTAACATAGCTTCTAGCATAACATATAATGACATATCAAGTAGAAGATGTAAATTGAAGACTGTATGGCTTTACATAAGCATGAAAATTTTTAAATGAACTTAAGTGATTACCTTGCATCTTGTATTGGCTAGTTTCTTACTAGCATTTTTTTCAAAATATAATTTTAATGATGCTCAAAGAAAAAATGATTACCTTGCATTCGTTAGCCATAGTATCCAATGCCAAAGTTAGTATATCTACACTACACAAATTTTTAACATCCAACTGTGAAAAAATTGAGCTACATATCTTGTGTGCAAACTGCATAAACAACAATCCAAGTCAGGCCCATTAAACTATGTTAATGCATCAACAAGATTGATTCTATATGGTGCCTCACCTTTTCTATTTGATCATTCAAAGATGATCTTTTATATTCTGAAAATGTTGAAACACAAAACTTGTGAGTCAGCTTCTCATCAAACTTTGCTAGTTTCCCTACCATAAACATCGCACATTTGTGCATATACGACACAAGCATTCTATGCCACTTATCATATCCATCCGCACCAATAAACCTGTCATGATCACAACCCACCATTTTATAATCTATTACTAATAGCTAAATCGTAATAAAACTACATAAGGAACTAACTAACATTCTATCAAATCCTGAATAAGTATCTACATTGTATCGACGACTTCAAACAGATACACATGAAATAAAAGTATATACAAACATTATACCTCAACCACGGCTGGATATCGTCAACCATCTTAACAACTTTTTCATAATCTTCTTTTTTTTCACTTTGCCTATTCGCAACACATTTCGTCATCGTGACAACTACTTCAAAAGCCAACATACCGACGTCTTTATCGCCTTTCTCCTCCTTGAATTCAGGAACAACTCTTCCTTTCACTTTTCCACCACACAAATTCCCAATAAACTCGAGAATCGATTCCCCTTCCTTTTCAGCATCATCATATCTCCCCCAATTCTCATAACAACGCATTAACCGAGACCTATGGATCTGAACATGATGAGGTTTACACACTAACTGCGACGAAACGGCTTCTAAACAACGTAAACATAGCTCATATGTTTCGAAGAGACCGGAGACGTAAACCGAGTCGATTTGGGGGGTTTGAGTTAGGCGTTTGGAAAGGAGACCTAAGGATTTGCTAATAAATGATAGGAATTTCTTCGCGAGGGATCGGATTGCGGTTAGTGTTTCGGTGTTGATTTCAGAAGGTTTTTTTAGGGTTTCGAGTTTTACGAGGACCGGAGAAAATGGTTTGAGGTGGGCGGAGAAGAGGCGGTGGATTGAGGACAGATCGGAGGATGTTTCGAGAGTAGAAAGGAGTGAAGTTTCGGTGGCGCCGGAATCCGCCATGAGTGTGTGTGTGTGTGTGTGTCAGTGAAGGAAGAAATTGGGGATTTTAAATGGCGGGAAAAGACAGGGCTAGTGAAATGTTGCAAATGAAATGAAATGAAATACCGGCAAACACATAGATGCGTTTAATAGCCATCAGGGTTTTCTAAAAAAAATTCAACAGAGTTTTCGAATGTAGAATTTTAAAAGTTATTAATTCCAAATTTGCCAACTACATGTGTTTTTATAATTTCAAGTGTTTCTCTTAAATGAAGAATGGTTTTTATTTTTTTGAAAAAATGAATATAGCAAAATTGAAAAGGTTTTTTTTAACTAAATACGGCATAAGTTTTCATTTTACTCGAATTTTAGTTCCTTTAAATTTTTATCAAATAGGACCTTACTAGTAGGGTTGTTAAAAAGATCCAAATCCGCAATCCAAAATATCCGAAAATCTGATTTGAAATTATCCGAATCTGGATTTTCGGGTTTGGGTATCGGATGATGTTTTCATAACAATCGGATATTCGGATTATACGAAAATTCGAAAAGTACAAACTCACGTTTTGGGTTATTGGGCTTTTAGAGTGACGGGTTGCTTTATTGGATTACAGTATCGTATTAAAATATAAATAGTCGGTCCACCAATATGACTATACCTATCTTGCCATCTAACTACTTGTATTCAATATCTTGTCTGAAATTACGAACTGATACAGGTAGCCCACGTGTTGTAATTTTGATGGTTGAGTTTCTTCACACCGCCTACCAATTGGATATCACTCATTGTGGCTCTGATACCACTTGTTGAATATGAAAACATGATAAAATAGAACAACTAAGAAATCACCCACTAGGGATGTGCAAATGGCCCGGCCCGACCCGCGACCCGTAAGTGCATGAAAATCAGAACCGTGACCCGGCCCGTGATGGGTCGGTTCGGGTCTGGTTCGACGGGTCGCGGGCGGGTTACGGGTTTCCTTCACCTTTTTTCGGTTTTTGGCTTGACCCGGCCCGACCCGACCCGCGCAACCCGTGACCCGAAAATGCAACAAAGCGTGACCCGTGACCCGGCCCGTTAGCCCTTCGGGCGGGTCGGTCCGGGCCGGTTCCGGGTCGGGTCACGGGTTTCGGTCCAAATGCTCATCCCTATCACCCACTATAGATAAGTAAGTAAGTAACTCCCAATGCCGTCTTTCACGGGTTTTGGGTCCCAATACCGTCTTCGACGGTGTATGGGGGAGGTTGATATGTAGACAGTCTTACCCCTACCAAAGGTAGAGAGACTGCTTCCAGGTTCTACCAAAGGTAGAAAAGGACCTCCAGCCTTGCTGGGCATGAGGATCGAACTCATGACCTCTGTTTCCAGAGGCAAGAGCTCCAACCACTGATCCAACCCAGTTGGTTTTTCTATCACCCACTATAGTATGTTTTACTAAAGAAAAAATATTATAATAAAAAGTAAATTCATAGAATAAAGAGTTTTAATATTGATAATTTATAAGTTGCTATAAATAGACTCGACATGTCCAACGTTCACACATTTGACCAGGAATATAAGGGAAAATTCTGCAACAAGCTTTTATTTTACAGTTATACTTTTAGATGTTACCGGTTATTTTAAAAAGTTTTTGTGACCTAGTTTTCACTTTACGATTTAGTATTTGTATTGATAATATACATTTTTATATGTAGACCCTTGACCGCGTTTAGTTGTAGAAAATGTTTTCTAGTTTTCTAATTTATAGTTTTCTAACTAAACGCACCTTTAATATTTATTTGTGCATGATTAACGATTGGTTATAGTGACCCGTCATTTAAGAATCATTGAATAAATTTTCAGTCGATGTCCGTGTCTTACCATAATGATCATTATTTTACTTTTTTGCTAAAACAATAATGTATTTTAATCAACAGTTCAGTATTTTATATTTGAAAATATCAAAAGCATATTTATTTCAAAACATTGGGTTTTACATATATAAATCTAGTAATGTTTTGTTTGGAAGATTAATATCTTTTTTATCTATATCTATATATATAGAGTTAAGTACTTTTTTCGTCCCTGTGGTTTCTCGTTTGTTCACTTTTCGTCCTCGCCGTTATCTTTTGGCTAAAATCATCCCTGTGGTTGTCTTTTCGTCCTTGCCGTTATAACTTTCCGTTTGACCCTTACACGTGCCATGCACGTGAGGGCATTTTTGGAATTCCCTTTACACATTTTCGTTATATATCCTTAAAAAATCCAAATTTCATCATTTTTCACACATTTGACATTTACTTTTGCACACTTTTTTCCCCCTTTCTACCTTTTCTTCTTTCTCTCCCAAGCATCCCTTCATAATCACAAATGGTTGTTCACTGTGTGTGTGGGAAGACTTCAATCGTTCGAACATCATGGACTACAAGGAACCCAGGTCGTCGATTTTATTGTTGTTCACGTATTGTAAGTAATCAAAAACCCTAATTTTTAGCTATTTGATTTTGTTAATTTATTGAATATCAAAGATTTATTTTAACAGGGATCAAATAATTGTGGTTTTATTGGATGAGTTGATCCACCAATGTGTACAAGATCCATGGACATTATTCCTGGATTGCTAAGAGCTAAGAACACTATGGAGGAAAATTTGAAGGAAAAAAATGGTCAAGTAAAGAAATTGAAGAAGTGTTTGATTTTTAGCTGGGTTTTTTTCATATGTTTTTGGATGTATAGGTGCTAATTTGGTTGGTTTAGCTAGTTGGTTTATATTTTGGTATGTTTTTCATATGTTCTTGTAATCTCTGTTCTTGTAATTCCAGAACATGTTTGTAATGTAATATGGAAATTAACTGTATATTTTGGTATGGTTTATATTTTGGTATGTTTTTCATATGTTCTTGTAATCTCTGTTCTTGTAATTCCAGAACATGTTTGTAATGTAAACTGTAAATTAACTGTAGATGAATGGAAATTAAGTTTGTAATGTTTGAAATTTTGTACATTTTTGTAATCCCTATTCTAAACAAAATGTAGTTTGACAAAAGTTTAATATTTACATACCAAAGTTTAAACAAAATGCAGTAAAGAAAGTGCAATGCAACCACTGAAATTACATACCAAAGTGCAAAATACAAGCTTTCAAATTGTCTTACAGATAGTGGCAACATACAACCATTCAAAAGACTAATCAAAACCAAATTGTCTTAAACATAATAGAAACATATAAGATAATGTCTAAAACATATAACATTACAACCAAATTGGTTTACAAGTTTCCCACTGGTTGACTTGCAGCTTGACTTGCATATTGACTTGCAGTTTCACTTGCACTTTGACTTGCACCACTAGGTTTTCTTGATCTCTTAACACTTGCACCGGATTTGCTTGCATCACTAACAACATTTTTTCTCTTCATGCCTTTCTTTGATTGACTTGCTTGAGTTTGAGGCTGACTTGGTTGTTGACCCTTGCACTGCCTTGCATTGTGTCCCTTGTTCTTACACTTTGAACAAGTAACAGTCTTCCCAGCCCTTGTAAGCTTACCATTTTTAACCATTTTTCCTTCTTGTAGTTCCATGGCACTCTTCTTTCTTAGTTTCTTAGGCCTGCCAACTTGAGTCTTATGAACAGGAGGGAGAAGCTTAGTTGGACAAGTATTCTTTGGCCATGAAGAAGATCCAGTCACAGGCTCTACCTTAAAAGCATAAACCTCTTTCCATGTATCTAACCTATAGCATGGATCAACCCAATCCTCAACTATTGTGTTATGCACAGAATTATCTTTAGCATTCCAAATACCACAAACTGCATGCTTGCAGGGCATACCAGTCAACTGCCACTTTCTACAACTACATGTCCTCTACTGAATATCAACTACACACTGATCTGTGTATGAATCCTTAACCTGGAATCTATGTGATCCATTCCATAAAGCAGTACAATGGTTTGCAGCATTCTTAATGGACTCAAATAATACAGAAGCTGTAGGTGTCAATGGACCCTTCTGTGTATCAATTATCTTTTGAACAATCACAATCCTTTTCATGAGATACTCCCTAATATACTCTAGGCAACTAATTATTGGTTTCTCCCTGCCCTCAACCAACTTACTATTGAAACTCTCACAAATATTGTTCAATAGTATATCACAATGTGCCCTCCCTGTATTAAATATGTAGTTATGATATTTAAACTTAAAACTAAGATATAGAAAAGCAAAATCATAAAAGTATACATATGCATACCAGAAAAATGTGCCCTGCTCCAGTGTTTGGGAGGTATTGCCTTCAAATACTTGTAAGCACCATCATCTTGCTGTCTCAGTTCCTCCATTGCAGCTTCAAATTCCTGCTCAGTAGTTCTGTTTGCACACTTCCATAGCATCTCTCTTATGATTTCACCCCTGAAAGTCCTACTCATGTTTTCATAGATATGCCTTAAGCAAAATCTATGTTCAGCCTCTGGAAACACTTTTGCAATTGCTGGTACCAAACCTTTCTGCCTATCTGACATGAAAGTGAAATTACTCTGTGGAGATAGATCTAGGTCTTCTCCCAAGCAAACTAGGAACCATCTCCATGAATCAAAGCATTCTGCCTCAACTATAGCATATGCCAGGGGATATTTCCATTGTTAGGATCTACCCCAACTGCAGTTAGAACTTGTCCTGGATATGGTCCTTTCATAAAGGCTCCATCAAATCCTAGCAGTTCTCTCCTACAAGCCTTGAAACCTTCTTTCAATGGCCCTAAGCAGGTATAGATCCTCTTGAACTGCCTGGTTTCTGAATTAGGGTTTGCTTCTCCATTTGTCCCAATTCTGATTGTTGTGTTTGGGTTTCTCTGCTGCAACTCCAAACAGTAATCTCTCAACCTTGCATACTGTTGGCTGTAATCTCCTTCAAGCAGTTTCTTTGCTCTACTCTTTGCCCTAGAAGCAGTCAACCTTTTCACTCCCAATTCATACCTATAATTAATTCATAAGTAAATAAATTGAAAAAAATTAACAGCTAAATGAATTAACAAGTAAATAAAGAAGTAAATAAATTAACAAGTAAATAAAGAAGTAAATAAATAAACTAAGTAAATAAAGAAGTTACCTTTTTGAGATAATATCCTGAATTGCAGCTCCTTTGATTTTTGGATCTGCATCTACTGTTCCAATTATCTGATTCATGATGAAAGTTGAATTACACTGCCTAAGTTACTACCCTTTTTACCCTTAACATCCTTTGCATTGTCATGCAGACCCTTCACACCCTCTGCATTGTCATGCAGACCCTCAACACCCTCTTCATTGATCTCTTTTCTTCTTTCTGGTGAAGCCAAATGATGTTTCTCCAAAACAACCTTAGACTTTGTGTATCTTGGCTTAGGTTCAGGAACAGTCCCAAAACATCTTGCCCTGACCCTTTCCTTGTCATCTTTCACAAATCTAATGTCCCTCCTAGTTTCAATGGCATGATTCTTGACCATTTCTTTCACAGGCAGTTTTGACCCAAACACTTGAGTTACATAAAACTTGCTCTTAACAAACTGGTTTTGAGCCATTGCCTTCAGTTGGTTGTTTCTCCTAAACAGTTTTAATTGGTTCTTCCTTTGTCCTTCTATGCTGTCATCATCAGGCCCATTATCAAAGTCATCAAAGTCAATGCCTAACATCTCTTCATTTACATTCAGTTCATCTATATGTGGTGTAAATTCAACTGCTTTAGGTGCTTGCATACCTTCTGGTTCTTGCATACCTTCTGCTTCTTGCATACCTTCTGCTTCTTGCATACCTTCTGGTTCTAAGTTAAATTGAAAGTCATTCATGTTAACCTCAACATCATTAACTGGTTCCTTCTCAAGTGGTATACTGTCTTTATCTCTCACATTCTCCCTAACTGCTTCATTAACTTCTTCACTATCCTCATCATCCCCAACATCCCTCTCTTTATCTGGTTCAAAGTCAACATCCTCACTGTCATCTCCCTCTGACCTACTTTGACTATTTTCTTCACCATCTGTATCATTATCCTTCTCTTCTTCACCATCTATTTCTTCTAAACTAACCACATTCTCCCTAATTGGTTCATTCTCAACCACATTCTCCCTAATTGGTTCATTCTCCCTAATTGGTTCAAGCTCAGGGCTTTTCTCCCTAATTTGGTCAATAGATAACCCATAACCATGTTCCACAAAAACATCAATTTCTTTATACTTAGGAGCATATTTTTTCATTGTATCAATATGCATGTCACATACTAATGCCCTAAGCCCATCATCTAAATTGCTTTCAGGTACCAAGTAATGATAATAACATAACCCATGATTATAACCAATCTCCCTAATAATATCATTCATGTCATTCAAACAAAACTCTTCTACATCAATGAAATCAAAAGAATCAACCTTTCCATCTACATATTGTCTTTTAGGGTTTGTGATGAACTTACCACCATGATGAACGTTTAAGCTTAGCAACCCCACCACCACCACCACCAATCGCCGGCACCACCGCCGCTACTGCCGCTCGCCGCCACCACCACCCGTCACCGCCACCACCACCGCCACCACCACCGCCACCACCACCACCACCACCACCACCACCACCACCACCACCACCACCACCACCACCACCACCACCACCACCACCACCACCACCACCACCACCACCACCACCACCACCACCACCACCACCACCACCACCACCACCACCACCACCACCACCACCACCACCACCACCACCACCACCACCACCACCACCACCACCACCACCACCACCACCACCACCACCACCACCACCACCACCACCACCACCACCACCACCACCACCACCACCACCACCACCACCACCACCACCACCACCACCACCACCACCACCACCACCACCACCACCACCACCACCACCACCACCACCACCACCACCACCACCACCACCACCACCACCACCACCACCACCACCACCACCACCACCACCACCACCACCACCACCACCACCACCACCACCACCACCACCACCACCACCACCACCACCACCACCACCACCACCACCACCACCACCACCACCACCACCACCACCACCACCACCACCACCACCACCACCACCACCACCACCACCACCACCACCACCACCACCACCACCACCACCACCACCACCACCACCACCACCACCACCACCACCACCACCACCACCACCACCACCACCACCACCACCACCACCACCACCACCACCACCACCACCACCACCACCACCACCACCACCACCACCACCACCACCACCACCACCACCACCACCACCACCACCACCACCACCACCACCACCACCACCACCACCACCACCACCACCACCACCACCACCACCACCACCACCACCACCACCACCACCACCACCACCACCACCACCACCACCACCACCACCACCACCACCACCACCACCACCACCACCACCACCACCACCACCACCACCACCACCACCACCACCACCACCACCACCACCACCACCACCACCACCACCACCACCACCACCACCACCACCACCACCACCACCACCACCACCACCACCACCACCACCACCACCACCACCACCACCACCACCACCACCACCACCACCACCACCACCACCACCACCACCACCACCACCACCACCACCACCACCACCACCACCACCACCACCACCACCACCACCACCACCACCACCACCACCACCACCACCACCACCACCACCACCACCACCACCACCACCACCACCACCACCACCACCACCACCACCACCACCACCGCCACCTATTCTTCACCGCCACCACCACCATATTATTCATCGCCCACCACCACCACCACACACCATCGCCACCACCACCACCACCACCACCACCAGCCACCACCACCACCATCGCCACCACCACCACCACCATCGCCACCACCACCACCACGCCACACTATTCTTCACCGCCACCACCACCATATTTCCGCCGCCACCACCACCACCACACCCACCATCGCCACCACCACCACCACCACCATCGCCACACCACCACCTGCCACCACCACCACCATCGCCACCACCACCACCACCACCATCGCCACCACCACCACCACCACCACCACCACCACCGCCACCACCACCATACATCGCCGCCACCACCACCAGCCACACCACCCGCCACCACCACCACCACCTATTCTTCACCAGCCACCACCACCACATCGCCACCACCACCACCACCACACTACTCATCGCCACCACCACCACCACCACCACCATCATACACGCCGCCACCACCACCACCACACACCATCGCCACCACCACCACCACCACCATCTTCACCAGCCACCACCACCACCATCGCCACCACCACCACCACCACCATCGCCACCACCACCACCACCATCGCCACCACCACCACCACCACCATCGCCACCACCACCACATCGCCACCACCACCACCTGCCACCACCACCACCATCGCCACCACCACCACCACCATCGCCACCACCACCACCACATCGCCACCACCACCACCACCACCACCATCGCCACCACCACCACCACCATCGCCACCACCACCACACCATCGCCACCACCACCACCACCACCATCGCCACCACCACCACCACCACCACCATCGCCACCACCACCACCGCCACCACCACCATTTATCATCGCCGCCACCACCACCACCACACCACCATCGCCACCACCACCACCACCACCACCATGCCACCACCACCACCATCGCCACCACCACCACCACCATCGCCACCACCACCACCACCACCACCACCACCACCACACCATCGCCACCACCACCACCACCAACCATGCCACCACCACCACCATCGCCACCACCACCACCACCACCATCGCCACCACCACCACCACCACCACCACCACCATCGCCACCACCACCACCACCGCCACCTCTACCACCACATGCCACCACCATCCATCATCGTCACTACTGCCATTACACCACTGCATCGCGCGAAACTGTTCTATTGAAAAAATGTCTGTCTAACCATTAACCATTTTTTATAAGATAAAGATCCTCTAAAGTTAAAAGTAACTTTATAGGTAAAGTAATTTAACAGTTTTTATTAAAAATCGGTTATCAAAAACACACACCTTCTCTTTCTATCTCTCTCTCTCTATGGCGATTTGGGCGGGAAAATCTGTTTAAATCCGTAACCGCTTTCCGCCATTAATAACCTTCAATTCTCCCGCATTTTAACATCATTTCTTCTCATTCTTCACATATTTTCGTTCTATTTTACAATCCGCATATCACTAGTGGAGTAATTTTTTGAATTTCTGATGCAATAAAAACCCTAGAATTTGGGATTTTTTTCAATAATGCCGAAAAGAAGATCTTCTGGTAGAAATACTAGAACTCCAATAAATTTAGGTGATTATGTAATGAATAATAAGAACAGTAATCAAAATAAAGCTGGTAAAGCTGTGAAGAGCAATAATGAGGAAGATGACGTCAGCATATTGAAGGAGAATATTGATTTGGAAGCTAGAATTGGCAAAGAAGGTGTTGAATATCAGAATAAGGAGCTGGATAAGGGAGAAGATGTGAAAGGATCAACATATATGAATGGAGATGCCATTATTGAAAATGGTGATCATAAAGGAAAGACCAGTCTGAATGATGATGATAGCAGTAGTGCTACTCAAGAGAAAACTGTAAGTACTAATTCTCATGAGGACTTTTCAGGTGTTGTTGATAATAATGTTGTTCATATTGGAATTGATAAGAGTATGAATACTGTGAATAATATTTCGTATGCTAAAATGGTGAATAATTATGGAAAAGATGTAGATAGAAACTTATTCTTTGTGCCTACTGGTTTGAATGAGAAAGGAGAGGAGGTAGTAATCTTTGAAGATGATCTTGTGCAAGAAGGATGTAAGAAATGGCAGATGATTGCATGTGGATTTTTTGTAGGATGTAATATGACTTTAAATGAAATAAGGTACAATTTAAGAAGAATGTGGGGTAAATTTGGGTTAAGTGATGTGATAAAGGATAATAGGGATATATGCTACTTTAAATTCAAAAATATGGAAGGAATGCATAAGGTAGTTGAACAGAGCCCATGGATGGTAAGTGGAAAGCCTTTAGTGGTCCAAGATTGGAACCCTGATGTGAATGTTGAAAAAGAGGAGCCTAATAAAATCCCAATGTGGATTAAATTACTAAATTTGCCATTAGAGGCTTGGAGTTTAAGAGGAATAAGCACTTTGGCAAGTAGATTAGGTAAGCCACTTATGATGGATAGCATGACTGCAAATATGTGTCATCATGGAAATGGTAGAATTGGGTTTGCCAGAGTTTTGATTGAGATAGAGGCTGGGAAAGAGTTGCAGGATAAGATAGAAATTTTATATAAAGATGAGACAAAGAATGTTAAAAGAACTAAGTATGTGAATGTGGAGTATACTTGGAAACCTATTACTTGCAGGCACTGTCATGTTTTTGGGCATAATGAGGTTATGTGTAAGAAAAAGAATGATGGGGAAAAACAAATGGAAAGTGGAAGGAATATAATGGGAGGAATATATGAAACTAAGGGGCAGTTTGGTTCACAGAATGTTTTTGAAGGAATTGAAATCTGTCAAAGGAATTGGAATTTAAAGGAATTGGAATCTGAAAGTTTTAAAATCTGACTTGTGTTTGGTTGACAGAATTCAATGGAATTCAGTTAAAAAATAAAACATATGTTAAATTACAAAATTAACCTTTATTATTCTTTATAATAATATAAGAATTCATTTTACGTTTTTAATATAAATATATGATATCCTAATAATGATAATATAATAAATTATAATTATAATGTATATGACTTACCTACCCCATCCTTTTTCCCCACAAACCCTTCGTCGTCATCCCTCTGTCTTCCAAAAAATACTCCACCACATTATTGGTTTCAGTTACCAATCGAAAACAGGAAAAAGAAAATGATAAATGGATACTATTAAATGACAAATCACAATAAGTTATTGTTTTAGTTCACACACATAACAAAACCCTAATTCAATTCATAAGCAGCACCAGGGGTGGTTAATAACCGGAATTTATAAGCAGCAGTGGTGGTGGGGGATGGTGTTCAACCGCGGTCGCCGGTGAATACGTTTTTGGTGTTCAGTCGATCGATGAAAAGAAGAAAAGAGTTGGGGGACAAAAGCAATTTAGTGGTGGTGGCAAGAGCAGTGGTGTTCAGCCGACGGTGGCTAGTGGCGGCACAACAACATTTACAGTTTTGTCAAATGTTAGAATCAACACCACACCAACAATGTTTGGTCTTCAAGTCTTCAAGAGGAAACAAGAGGTTTGTAACTTTGCCAAGAAGGGTTTATTTGTCAATATGTTTGAATTCCAATGGAATTCAAAACTTTCCATTGGATATGTGAAGGAATTGTAAATTCTTTGTTTTAAGGAATTTGGAGGAAAGTTTTGAATTCCAATTCCATAGTTTTGTCCAACCAAACATAGGAAAGCATGGATTTCCAATTCCAATTCCAAAGAATTCCATTGAATTCAATGAACCAAACACCCCCTAACGGAATGCAGGAGGATGATTTTGTGCAAGTCAAAAATAAGAAAAAACACCAAAAAAGGAATTATGATCAAAATGGCAGAAAGGATGGAAATAACAAGGGGAAAGATCATATGGAGTATAGACCAAAGCAAAACACAACACAACACAGGAGAATAAAGAGAAAGGATAAACTAGTAAGAGAAATTGCTCACCAATGAAGGAAAGAAGTGCAAATAGATTTGGAGTATTGATTGAGGAAGAATTTATTTTGGAAGAAGATGGAGATCTGTCATATGACAACAAACTGGCAGTTGATAAATTCCTATTAAAAAGAATTCAGCCAACAACCGAGGACACAAAAGACTGGATTAAGGAGATGCATCAGTACTTTAACATCAAATGGTTGCAATTGGCAGAGGAGGAGGATATTATTGATGAGGAGGATGAGGCCACAAGTCATTTAGTGGCTGATGAAATAAATGGAAGGGATACTCAATTATTGAATTGAGTACCCATAAATTGCAGAAATGGATTTTAAATTGGCTGTTTGGAATATTAGGGGATTGAATAATAGTATTAAGAAGAATGAAGCTATTAAACTCATTATAAATGAGAAATTACAAGTGTGTACTTTTGTTGAAACACACTTGAAATTGAATACTATCCAGAAAGTGGGGAATAGAATTTTTGGGAATTGGGAATGGACTTCTAATGTACAAAGTACTCCATCTTGCTGTAGAATTTTGATAGGCTGGAACCCAAGCACTGTTAAGCTGATGGTGATGGATTCTTTTGAACAAGCTGTATTATGCAGTATTGAGGTAATGGCTAGCAAAATTAGATTTGGAGTATTGATTGAGGAAGAATTTATTTTGGAAGAAGATGGAGATCTGTCATATGACAACAAACTGGCAGTTGATAAATTCCTATTAAAAAGAATTCAGCCAACAACCGAGGACACAAAAGACTGGATTAAGGAGATGCATCAGTACTTTAACATCAAATGGTTGCAATTGGCAGAGGAGGAGGATATTATTGATGAGGAGGATGATTTTGTGCAAGTCAAAAATAAGAAAAAACACCAAAAAAGGAATTATGATCAAAATGGCAGAAAGGATGGAAATAACAAGGGGAAAGATCATATGGAGTATAGACCAAAGCAAAACACAACACAACACAGGAGAATAAAGAGAAAGGATAAACTAGTAAGAGAAATTGCTCACCAATGAAGGAAAGAAGTGCAAATAGATTTGGAGTATTGATTGAGGAAGAATTTATTTTGGAAGAAGATGGAGATCTGTCATATGACAACAAACTGGCAGTTGATAAATTCCTATTAAAAAGAATTCAGCCAACAACCGAGGACACAAAAGACTGGATTAAGGAGATGCATCAGTACTTTAACATCAAATGGTTGCAATTGGCAGAGGAGGAGGATATTATTGATGAGGAGGATGATTTTGTGCAAGTCAAAAATAAGAAAAAACACCAAAAAAGGAATTATGATCAAAATGGCAGAAAGGATGGAAATAACAAGGGGAAAGATCATATGGAGTATAGACCAAAGCAAAACACAACACAACACAGGAGAATAAAGAGAAAGGATAAACTAGTAAGAGAAATTGCTCACCAATGAAGGAAAGAAGTGCAAATAGATTTGGAGTATTGATTGAGGAAGAATTTATTTTGGAAGAAGATGGAGATCTGTCATATGACAACAAACTGGCAGTTGATAAATTCCTATTAAAAAGAATTCAGCCAACAACCGAGGACACAAAAGACTGGATTAAGGAGATGCATCAGTACTTTAACATCAAATGGTTGCAATTGGCAGAGGAGGAGGATATTATTGATGAGGAGGATGAGGCCACAAGTCATTTAGTGGCTGATGAAATAAATGGAAGGGATACTCAATTATTGAATTGAGTACCCATAAATTGCAGAAATGGATTTTAAATTGGCTGTTTGGAATATTAGGGGATTGAATAATAGTATTAAGAAGAATGAAGCTATTAAACTCATTATAAATGAGAAATTACAAGTGTGTACTTTTGTTGAAACACACTTGAAATTGAATACTATCCAGAAAGTGGGGAATAGAATTTTTGGGAATTGGGAATGGACTTCTAATGTACAAAGTACTCCATCTTGCTGTAGAATTTTGATAAAATTCTGAGTAATGAAGAAGCTGCTCATATGATTAGACCTGTTAGTGACACTGAAATTAAGGAAGCAATGTTTGGTATTGATAGCAATAAAGCTTCAGGCCCTGATGGATACACTTCTGGATTTTTTAAGAAAGCTTGGGATTTAGTGGGTAATAAAGTGTGCATGGCTGTCAAGGAGTTATTTCTAACTGGTAAATTGCTTGGGGAGATTAATGCTACTTTAATAGCATTAATTCCTAAGGTGAATACTCCCAATAAGGTCTCTGAATTCAGACCCATTGTATGTTGCAATGTGATATATAAGTGTATAAGCAAGATTCTAACAAGCAGAATTAAAGATGGACTTACAAGAATTGTGAGTGTCAATCAGAGTGCTTTTATTCCAGGAAGGCACATCCATGATAACATTCTTATTGCCCAAGAGCTGCTGAGGGGGTATAACAGGAAACATGGACCTAAAAGGTGTGCTATGCAGATTGACATACAAAAAGCTTATGACACTGCGAGTTGGAGCTTCCTGGAAAATATTATGGTTAAATTTGGTTTTCATGAATATATGGTTAATTGGATCATGGCTTGTGTATCTTCTTCTAAGTTTTCTATTTGTTTAAATGGGGAATTTCATGGATACTTTAAGGGGGAGAGGCTTAGACAAGGAGATCCTATTTCACCATACCTATTTACTTTGTTATGGAGGTGTTTAGTCTCATCATGAAAAAGAATATTGAGAAGTCTGATGATTTTAGGTTTCAGTTTGGGTGCAAGGAACTAAAATTATCCCATATGTGTTTTGTTGATGACCTTCTTGTGGTCTGCAAAGGAAACAGGGGTTCTTTAAAGGTGGTGAAAAGGTTTTGGATGAATTTAGTCTGGTTTCTGGTCTAAATCCTAACATGGGAAAGAGTATTATCTTCTTTGGCAGTTTGAAAGAAAGTGAAAAAAGTGAGCTACTGCATATACTACCTTTTAAATGTGGTAAATTACCTGTAAGGTACTTGGGAGTACCCCTACTAGACAAAAAATTAGGGGTAAAGGACTGCAAAGTTTTGGTTGATAAAGTTAGAAATAAAATAGAATGTTGGAGGAATAGGAAATTGTCATATGCAGGAAGGATTCAATTGATAGCATCTGTTTTGGCTTCAATGCAAGTGTACTGGGCATCTGTCTTTTTATTGCCAATTTCTGTTATTAAGGAGTTGGAGAAATTGTTTAAAAGATTTTTATGGAATGCTGGTGAGTCTGCAAAGGAAACAGGGGTTCTTTAAAGGTGGTGAGAAAGGTTTTGGATGAATTTAGTCTGGTTTCTGGTCTAAATCCTAACATGGGAAAGAGTATTATCTTCTTTGGCAGTTTGAAAGAAAGTGAAAAAAGTGAGCTACTGCATATACTACCTTTTAAATGTGGTAAATTACCTGTAAGGTACTTGGGAGTACCCCTACTAGACAAAAAATTAGGGGTAAAGGACTGCAAAGTTTTGGTTGATAAAGTTAGAAATAAAATAGAATGTTGGAGGAATAGGAAATTGTCATATGCAGGAAGGATTCAATTGATAGCATCTGTTTTGGCTTCAATGCAAGTGTACTGGGCATCTGTCTTTTTATTGCCAATTTCTGTTATTAAGGAGTTGGAGAAATTGTTTAAAAGATTTTTATGGAATGCTGGTGAGTCTGCAAAAAGGAAAGCAAGAGTTGCTTGGAAAGATGTGTACAGGCCAAAAGATCAAGGTGGATTGGGTATAAAAGATATAAGGAGGTGGAATGAAGTTTTGTTGATTAGGCAATCTGGAAAATTGTAGATAATAAAGGATCCTTATGGGCAAGATGGTGAATGTGGTGAAGCTTAAAAACAAAAGTATATGGTACTATCAGGTAGATAGGAATGACAGTTGGGGATGGAAAGCAATGATGGGGTAAGAAACTTGATTAAACAACATGTATATGTTGAAATTGGTGATGGAAAAAGGACTTCTATGTGGTATGATAAATGGTGTGTGGATGGCCCTTTACATGAATTTATCAACAAAAGAGACTTATATGATGCAAGACTTGGTGATGATGTTACTGTGGATGAAATGATTATAAATGGGAGATGGAAATGGCCTGATGGATGGATTGAGCAGTTTCCCATAATTAGAAACATACATGTTCCAATATTATGCAGTGGAAAAGAAGACAAGGTGCTATGGCAGACTAAATCTAATCAGAAAATGGAGTTTTCTACTAGACAAGCATGGTAGACCTAAGAGATGAATGGCCAAATGTGGTATGGAGGAATGTAATCTGGTTTAAGCAGTGTATTCCAAGACATGCATTCATTCTGTGGTTGGCAGTTCAAGGAAAGCTCCTTACTCATGATAGAATGTTGGAATGGAAATGCAGACTTAAAATGTGTTTTTTGCAATAAAACTGCAGATAGTCATGATCATTTATTCTTTCAGTGTGAGTTTGTTCAAGGTATTTGGAAGGAATTACACCAGTATATGCATCAGATTCAAGAAGAGGGCAATATGCAGGCTGTGATCAGTTTAGTGGCAGGAGAAAGAGGAATGAATAGATTAGGTGTGGTTGTGAATAAACTGCTTATGGTTGCTGCTGTATACTACATATGGCAGGAAAGGAATGCAAGGGTGTTCATGAACCATGAAAGAAACAAGGAAGATATCTGCCAAGTCATAGTTGACAGTGTTTGATACAAGCTTATGTCAATTAAAGTAAGGAAAACAAGGAATGTGGAAAGGATTGCAGAAATGTGGAATTTGAGCTGAATAAACAGCACTTTAAAGGCTAAGTAATGGTGTTGTTCTGTATGGAAGGCTGCACTTGCGTATGGGAATAGTTAGTCATGAAAGATGAGACTACTTGGTCCCATACTGGTGCAGGCTAGTAGTGGTTTGAAGATTGAGATATTGCACTTTGAATATCAAGGAATATTGCTGGACATTGAGGTATTTTTGATGGGATAGAATAGATACTGAATTGGTTTTTAGATAGTATATAGCTAAATGTAAGGCTTGGGCGTGTCCAAGTTGTTTATTATGTAAATTTGTACATGTTGGACAGTTATAAAATTACCTATAAAGTTAATTTTAACTTTTGAATCCTTTTTTATAACAGGTCGCATGAATATTTTATAAAAATCTTATATCAAGCATAACCCTTTGTTGACTAACCCGATAGCTATATGTGTCACCACACATATCATTTTGAGACGCTCTTTGCAAGACCACCAACCAACCAAACAATTGATAGCATCTGTTTTGGCTTCAATGCAAGTGTACTGGGCATCTGTCTTTTTATTGCCAATTTCTGTTATTAAGGAGTTGGAGAAATTGTTTAAAAGATTTTTATGGAATGCTGGTGAGTCTGCAAAAAGGAAAGCAAGAGTTGCTTGGAAAGATGTGTACAGGCCAAAAGATCAAGGTGGATTGGGTATAAAAGATATAAGGAGGTGGAATGAAGTTTTGTTGATTAGGCAATTCTGGAAAATTGTAGATAATAAAGGATCCTTATGGGCAAGATGGTGAATGTGGTGAAGCTTAAAAACAAAAGTATATGGTACTATCAGGTAGATAGGAATGACAGTTGGGGATGGAAAGCAATGATGGGGTAAGAAACTTGATTAAACAACATGTATATGTTGAAATTGGTGATGGAAAAAGGACTTCTATGTGGTATGATAAATGGTGTGTGGATGGCCCTTTACATGAATTTATCAACAAAAGAGACTTATATGATGCAAGACTTGGTGATGATGTTACTGTGGATGAAATGATTATAAATGGGAGATGGAAATGGCCTGATGGATGGATTGAGCAGTTTCCCATAATTAGAAACATACATGTTCCAATATTATGCAGTGGAAAAGAAGACAAGGTGCTATGGCAGACTAAATCTAATCAGAAAATGGAGTTTTCTACTAGACAAGCATGGTAGACCTAAGAGATGAATGGCCAAATGTGGTATGGAGGAATGTAATCTGGTTTAAGCAGTGTATTCCAAGACATGCATTCATTCTGTGGTTGGCAGTTCAAGGAAAGCTCCTTACTCATGATAGAATGTTGGAATGGAAATGCAGACTTAAAATGTGTTTTTTGCAATAAAACTGCAGATAGTCATGATCATTTATTCTTTCAGTGTGAGTTTGTTCAAGGTATTTGGAAGGAATTACACCAGTATATGCATCAGATTCAAGAAGAGGGCAATATGCAGGCTGTGATCAGTTTAGTGGCAGGAGAAAGAGGAATGAATAGATTAGGTGTGGTTGTGAATAAACTGCTTATGGTTGCTGCTGTATACTACATATGGCAGGAAAGGAATGCAAGGGTGTTCATGAACCATGAAAGAAACAAGGAAGATATCTGCCAAGTCATAGTTGACAGTGTTTGATACAAGCTTATGTCAATTAAAGTAAGGAAAACAAGGAATGTGGAAAGGATTGCAGAAATGTGGAATTTGAGCTGAATAAACAGCACTTTAAAGGCTAAGTAATGGTGTTGTTCTGTATGGAAGGCTGCACTTGCGTATGGGAATAGTTAGTCATGAAAGATGAGACTACTTGGTCCCATACTGGTGCAGGCTAGTAGTGGTTTGAAGATTGAGATATTGCACTTTGAATATCAAGGAATATTGCTGGACATTGAGGTATTTTTGATGGGATAGAATAGATACTGAATTGGTTTTTAGATAGTATATAGCTAAATGTAAGGCTTGGGCGTGTCCAAGTTGTTTATTATGTAAATTTGTACATGTTGGACAGTTATAAAATTACCTATAAAGTTAATTTTAACTTTTGAATCCTTTTTTATAACAGGTCGCATGAATATTTTATAAAAATCTTATATCAAGCATAACCCTTTGTTGACTAACCCGATAGCTATATGTGTCACCACACATATCATTTTGAGACGCTCTTTGCAAGACCACCAACCAACCAAACCAATACTCTTTTTTGGCTTCAGCCTCCATAAACAAACAAACAAGGCCAAATTTGTAGCAGAAGAAGAAGATGATGATGATGAGCATGAGCAGCACCATGATGGAAGGAGCCGTTTTTAAGCTTCCTTCTTTATCTCAAATCCTCCTAAGCAGCAACCCTAACCATCGAAGAACCTTCAAATTACGTTTCAGTAAATCATCTTTTTCAACAATTTCAGCAGCTTCTGTTTCAGTTCCAGCTGCCGCCGCCGCACCCGTTTCTCTCGGTCACTCTACCCGACCCGATTTTGATATTCTTCACCAGGTACTCCCATATTATCTTCTATCTTTTTATATTATATATAGATAAGCAATAAATACTCTATTTGGGTACAGCAGGAAAAGACTTATAAATAAGCAATCACCAAAAAAAAGTGTTACACTAGCTGCCACATCAGTCATTCCACCTAGGTCGCGTTGCACGAATATTATTTTAGTTAGTAGTGAAATATTCATTTGAAAACTAAAATTTTTGTGAAAACTAGAAAACTGTCAAAAACACACTGTCAACACAATGTGTTTTAATTGTGTTTTCTAAAAACACAGTGTGTTTTTATTGTGTAATCTAAAAACACATTGTGTCAAGTTTTAAATCACATTATGTTTTTGATAGCGTGTGGAAATCAGAAAATTGTTCAAAACACTGTGATATGAACTTAACACAATGTGTTTTCTAAAAAAATTTAAAAACACATTGTGTTAAATTCAGATCACAGTGTGTTTTGGCCAGTTTTCTAGTTTTCACGAAAATTTTAGTTTTCAAATGATCACAACCCTTAGTTAGTAATAATACTCATGTTATTTTTTACAAAAGAGTTTAGTGTGTATGAATTTAAAACTGTAGATAAATGGACCTTTTTTAATTTATTACATTATGTTCTTTAGGATGTGAAATTGGAATGGTGATCGTGAGTGGTTTGTTGTTAGTTTGATCTAGATGAGCGGTGTGCTTTACTATCCGTTGATATATAATTCCGTTATCTAGTCAGTTTTTTAATTATTTTAGTAAATTGGAGTAAAAAGTAGTTCCAAGTTTGGCTTTAAGAGGTAGTGTACATAGGCTTGTATCGATATACCCCAAAAAAAGGCAAAATATTTACATATGAAGGCCCCAATTCGCTTAGAAAGACTAGAGGATGCTAGCCCACAAAAAGAAAACCACCTAGAACACTCTACTCATTTTTCCTAATTCCAATTTGCCATGTGTTCCTAATTCTAAGTCTGATGCAACCCGTATACATAAAAGAGTCGGCTTTTCTATGAATGAACTTTCGCAAGAAATTATTTGATCACGAGTTAAATTGGATTTATTCTATTATGAGAACAGTTGATTTTCATTGGCATAGTCTCTTGTCGTGTTACTTTCTTTGTTACAAACTTTGATGGCTTTGTTTTGCTTTAGGATTTGTTATGGTTATTTATCCGTTTAAGATCATTTTCTTTATATTACAGAAAGTAAACAATGGGTCAAAACTGGTGTACTTGGATAATGCGGCAACCTCACAGAAGCCTTCTGCTGTTATTGATGCTCTAAACAACTATTATAGATCATACAACTCAAATGTGCACCGTGGAATTCATTTCTTAAGGTATATATATATATACCATTCAGCTGTTCATTTTTTGTTAGATAATCATCTTTAAAGAGTTTGTTGTGGCATGGGATTCTTTCAACTCCGCTGTGATCTTAACTGACTCATTCTTGTGTTTTTATTTAGTGCAAGGGCAACCGATGAGTATGAAATGGCCAGGAGAAAGGTTGCAGCTTTTGTAAACGCGTCAGAGTCTAGTGAGATTGTGTTCACAAGAAATGCTACTGAAGCTATCAACCTTGTGGCTTACTCATGGGGCATGTCTAATCTAAAACCTAACGATGAGGTGTGTTTATTGTTAAGAGCATTTATCACATAGTTTTTTGGGGCTAATGCTCCTAAACTTTAGAAGTTGTAATTTTTTTTTTCCATCAACTCATTTGCAGTGTATAAATTCCTGTAGATAGTTGTGACGATTGCTGAACATCATAGCGCCATTGTTCCATGGCAACTTCTTTCGGAGAAGACTGGTGCAGTTTTGAAGTTTGTCACCTTAACAGAAGATGAAGTCCCGGATATCAAGATTCTACAAGATTTGCTTTCGAAGAAGACAAAATTAGTAGTTGTTCATCATGTCTCAAACGTGCTTGGTGCGTATTACCCCATGTCTCATTACAATGGATAGTTGTTTTCCCTGTAACCTGGGTATGTTTAATACATCGTTGTTAGACAAATTTGGGTGCACATATGTCCTCTAGATGTAGTCAAGTTTAATGAAGTAGCAGTCTTTAGGCCTCTCATACATAAGAAAGTTACAAACCACTTCCATTCCATTGTTGATCACAGATAGAAGGCTTTCTGAATGAGAATGTCATATGCATGCTACATGCATCATTTATTTCTCTGTTGCTTTCAATAGAATAGTTTTTCTGGGTCTGTTCAACGTGACTCGATCCGTATTGGAAGCTACGTGTTTTGGCTAGTCCATTTTGCACCTTTACAGCCAAGTATTAATATTAATGATTTCTGTATTATTTTATGTAGCTTCTGTTCTCCCTATCAAGGAGATTGCCCAATGGGCACACGACGTTGGAGCAAAAATACTGGTAGATGCTTGTCAAAGTGTACCACATATGGTCGTTGATGTCCAGGATCTTGGTGTTGATTTTCTCGTTGCTTCTTCTCACAAGGTGAGTTAATTTTTCTATATATATGCATATTTGGAGCTTGTGGCTAGTTTATGAAATTGAGAAATAAACATGCTTCAGATGTGTGGGCCTACAGGCGTTGGTTTCTTGTATGGAAAAAGTGAGCTCTTGGCGGCTATGCCTCCTTTCTTAGGTAAGCCTGGTTCCTAAAATCATCAACCACTTGGTTCACTTGGAACATTTTGAGTCTTAGTTGCAGATCTCTTAATACCAAAATCTAGCAGGTTTTTAGACCCGTGATACTGATTATCTGAAGTCACAAGGATTTGATTCTGATTATGTGGTCACATAGTGGTATAAGATATAGTCTCGGATTACAAATTTCATATTAGTTGCAATGAAGTTGATTATTTAAGAGAACTAACATAGTTATCTATCCTTCATTTTTACCTTATTTTAAAAACTTCCTTTCCTTATTATTAGTTAGTCTATTATGAGAAAAGTTAAGCATTGAAGCTATATGAATAATTAGAAATTAAAAATAAACGTACAACGAATTATTATAATAGTAGAACAATAACGGGGTTGTACTTCAGCAATATAACTAGTGTCATATATGATATCTTCATCATTAGTTACTCAAAACTCAGAATTCGTAAAAGACTCATATAACTGACCAATTATATCTTTTCAAAACTTCAAACATTAGAAGCATCTCCGAATACCTTCATCTATAACACATTCTATCACGTTTGATTATCTTATTTTAATTAGTCATTATCACAAACTCATTTCTGGCACATATACAAAAGTGCTAATAAGAAAGGTTCAAGCGCGGTAGTGAGGTTTTATGGTTGATGTTGCAGGTGGTGGCGAAATGATTTCTGATGTTTTCTTGGATCATTCTACTTATGCTGATCCTCCTTCCAGGTCTGGATTGATTTATTATAACATTTTAACGAATTATGCCTTTTTGGTCAAACCAAATACCATTTAATTCAAAGTCGTCTCTTTGAATCACGCAAGTTTGTGAGGAATTCACTCTAAGTGCTAGAGTTATAGTCTGATCTTTTGACCTAGAGCAGAATGTTTAACCTTTTCTATGTATTGCAATCTTCTTGACCTTTGCATCTTAAGTTTATTGTCTTCATGTTTCAGATTTGAGGCTGGAACTCCTGCAATCGGTGAAGCCATTGGTTTAGGAGCAGCAATTGATTATCTCTCTGAAATTGGCATGCAAAAGATTCACGATTATGAGGTGAATATCATCTGCTTTGTGTCTATTTCATTACTGACTATGATTTTTTCTGCTGCTATGTATTCATTCTTTTCAAAAGCCGTGTTTTTTAATCTATTTAGGTTGTGAGAAACCTTATTGTATTGAATTGTATTTGATTGGGATTACAAGAGGCTATACTTATAGAGTAGCCTAAACTAATACATGGAAACTAATACTATGGAAACTTGATATATAGAAACTAATACTATGGAAACTTGATATATAGAAACTAATATATCTAATAGGTTGTCTTTACACATAACATGCTAATGTTTGATAGACTGCTAAATTAACATTAACAATCAGTTCAATCATTTTCACTCGGCCTATAAGGCATTCGTAGTTTATTATAATTGTTGATGCATGTATAGTGTGCATATATCTGCGACAAGTTAATCAAATGTAATAAATTGGTTATCAGGTGGAACTGGCTAATTATCTTTATGACAACCTTCGTATGGTTCCTGGTGTTTGTATCTATGGACCAGCTCCTTCGGAGACTGTTCATCGTGCTGCTCTATGTTCCTTTAATGTTGAGGACCTTCATCCAACAGATTTAGCAACTTTTCTGGATCAACAGGTATCAAATCAAACAAAAACCTCTTCATTTTTATAGATTTCTCTGCTCATTGTTAGTCACTTTTATCCTGAAAGTGATCCAAATGGATAAGTTACGTACATGTCAATACAGGTATAATCAGGTTGATAAGAAATTCAATAGTATTTTTAAGATTTCATAACCGTGTCAAATATGATCAGAAATTTCATAGTATTACGAGGTTTTGTGCATAAAAAAGAAATACACTTTAGGTGAGTTTCTCGGATGGCCCATATGACACGTTTCTTAATATATGGTTATTTTTTCATGGTTATGTTTTCAGCATGGAGTAGCCATTAGATCAGGACACCATTGTGCTCAGCCACTTCATCGGTACTTGGGGATAAACGCTAGTGCTCGAGCCAGCCTTTATTTCTACAATACAAAAGAAGATGTTGATGACTTTATTCGGGCACTCACGGACACCATTGCTTTCTTCGGCTCTTTCAAGTAGATCTTATTTATCTGCAATATGTCATGCGGTTCTATGCTCATGTTTGTGTTCCCTTTTTGGGGTTCACAGTCGGAAAGTTTAAATATGAAATGTGTTGGTAAGGCGTTGGTGTATATAATACTAAATTTAACTTTTGGTCAACTTTTAGATTATTAATGTTTTTTGGGTATATCTGTAATCAAGTCATATTAACTGAGGACTTTATTGAAAAACCAAGAGCAAAAGAACAAATAAGTATATCAATACACGATACGTTTGCCATCTATTTGCCAATCATTCTATAGCCAAGTAGCTACCAGCCTACCAGTAAGAAATCGAAGCATCGACCAACTATTATTTCGCAATCATATTATGCACAAGGACTATGAAGAGACTCGCAAAGGCATTGTATGACAATGTAATACGATTTTGATCAACAAATGGTCTTTCATTGAAATGGAACCAGGTAACTAACTGATGCAAAAAGTGAACACCCAAAAGTTCAGTTGTTTTTCTTTTCAAGGAAACCAAATGACTATTTGTTACACATAAAGTAAGCTATTTAAAGTAGTATTCGTAGTTGTAGTACTGGACTAAAAAAACGAGAATCAATAATGAGACGAGATAATTAGTTATTTTTTACAAAATTGTAATTAATCGAATTTAAGCTATTCGCAGTTGATTACTTTTAATCATGTTCTCATTCACTAAATAATCATATAAGCAGACAACTAATTTAGAAATACAGACCAAAAACATACAAGTCACTCTCTCTTTTACCAAACTCAGCTCGACACTGATTTAACCCAAAACTCGCAGACAAAGAAAATCAAAAATAATTCAACAATATTGAAGTGAAAGGCCTGTTGCATTCTTTTCTCCCTGTATCAAAAGCTGCTTCATTCCTTTTGGCATCAAATCTGTACATAAGTTTGCAATGTTGTGTTTGTTTTTTTGTAACAAATGGAATACAATTTGGGGATTATTCTCTTTTGCCTTCCTCTGCTTCATCACTCTCCTCTAAATCAAATTCATCCCTGTTATGACCATTCTTCTCTCTTCTTTCTTGTTTGACTAAGCTAATGTCACCTTCGGGGGTTCCACTGTACAGTGCTTCGGTTTCTTCTCCATCAGAATCTTCACCTTTCTCTTCTGAGTATGCATATCTGTTTGATCATATCGGGAAGCAATTAAGTACACATTGGTGAAACATAACACAGTTACCTTAGAGGTGGCAAAACAGGCGTTTTAGGTGGGTTGAGTAAGAGGTCAAATTGGGTCCATGTCAAAACCAGAACTTTTTATGCATGCAAGGATGGTTGGCTTAGCTATCCGGCAACACATTTTTTCATTGTGGAGATAATGTCTTTAATATGATTAAAATACTATAATTGTAATAGTAATATAGTTTCTTTCTACAGAAAGACCTATGCATGTTGTAAGCGTTTAAATACAAGTTAGACGAACTTTGACCCATTCCATGCGAGTTACTTTTTTTTATATATCCTTTACTGTTTGACCCGTTATTAAAGAAATACAGTCAGATGATCTGTTTGGTACAAATGGGATAAAAACTGACACTTACAATATTGCTTTTTCTATCCCACTAAAATTTGCCACATTATATTTTCTGGGAAATTTTCAAGTTTTATATTGTTATGCCATCCCCTTTATAATCCTGCCCCTTTCTTAAGAATGGCAGGGACTCGAAAAAAAGAATGAAGAATGTTCAGGCAAAACTATAAAATTGCTCTAACTTCTATGCTAATTTTTCAGGGCTTGTACTTTCTTCCTTGTAGAAGCTTCAATGATAGAAAGAGAAGAAGACACGAATATCACATTTCTAACTTACCTTTGAGAACTCTGTGATGGGGCCCAAAGATAGCAGATAACACAGAGTAATGCGAATGCAAGAATGTCCCAGAATGCTGTGATAATCCAGCCACTCTGCCACCTCTCGTTGAAAGGATCGGTTGCCTTAAAATAAACCTGCATCAACATATCACTTGTTCACTTACGATGATAATGAAACAATCTTCATCTTGTCTTGTTAAATACTTAAGACAGGTACACAATTAAAAAAAAGGAAGAAGTTCTGATTCATACGAACCCTTTATGACGATTGTGATTAATATATATACACTTGTGCTAAGTGAAACAAGAATCAAAAGAGCACCAAATCTCAGAATATTTAAATTATCATGAAGATCTCAAACTACTAAGCTTTAATGCATCTATTGATGATCAGCCAAACATCCATTTGGAGTTGAGCTCACTTGAGTCGTTTCCGAAAAGCAACTACTCCTTTTTAATATATTGCTTTGATACACTTTCAAGAGACAACTCATTAAGTAATCTTGTATTGTATGTGTGTCCAATTTGTTTTTATGGTATGCATATTGATCAATTTCGAACAGGAGTAACAATAACACTCATAGACCTAATTCAATTGAAACACAAACTAACAACACAAAAGCAATGTGTGACGTCATAAGGTTACAGTGACTGACACACAGAATTGCATTATCCAATTATCCAAACATGCTTGAAAGGGGAAGGGAGATTTACATATATATCCTACTTTTGAGGCATAATTACATATCTATCCAAACCGTGCTTTAGAAGCATTGTATTTATGCATTAAAAATTTGCACTTTGGGTAAATATGTAATTATGTCTAAAAAACAGGATATGTATGTAAATCTTCCAAAGGAAAAAATAAAAATACATCTAAAACCTCTAATCTATGTCAAAAAAAAAACTACAATCTTTCAATCATCAGGTCAAATGACTAAACATGAAATTACCTACAAAAATTACAGGCCACACTATTGAAGCTTGCCTGAAGTGTATTTAAATGAATTAGCTATCTACAAAAATGAATAAGAGATGTTGCTGGGTTGTCTAATCTGTTTGGACCTGTACTAATTACTAAAAAACTACCTTTTTCGTCATGACCTATTTTGGCACTTCTAACGCAAATAGTCCTTACTTTCTAAAGCAACAGTTTGTAATATTACTTTTGTACGGACTTTAAAATGCACCACTATATTACAAGCCCAGCACTGCCAGACCTACCACTTTCACCATGTTCCACTTGTACAGAAAAGGTTAAACATTCTAGCAATCAGTTTCCAATACTTGTACACCAATGCCATCTAGCAGAGTATTTATTATAATATAAACATCCAGATAAGTAAAAGAATTAACGGCGATACATAAAGCCTATGACCATGAGTAAGGGCATTCACTAATACAATCAAAGACAACTTTGAGATGTCATACTAGTTAGAGTCCAACAGATATGTAAGAAATCAACAATATAACAAGTATAAGAAAGCAAGCATACTTAAATAGGATGAAAGACAAAGATTCATTAGTAGATATATTAAATTTAACTTAGAATAAGCCATACTAGCTCCTTGAGGTGATCAACTGTTTCTAGCTTAAAGAATCTGTGAAATGCTTACCTCATATGCAATCCAAACAACTGACAGAACAACTGTGATTAATAATGCATTTGAGAACTTCCTGTACGTATCCAGCTTTACAGAACTTCTCTTTGCCTGTATGGGTTAAAATATAGTGTCACTACGCTAGTTAAAAAAAAAACAAAGGCAAAACAAGAAGGCCCAACACAGCAAATACAAAAATCAACCTGTAGCTGTGTAAGGGTCTTTGAAAGGGAAGTGAAAATCCACATGATCAAAAATGCATCCAGCAGTGCGTTCGGAAGGACAAGAACTAGTCTTGCTCTTCCAGCTATGTCACTTACGGTTCCCACATACTCCGTAATATTCAATAATTCCGTTGATAGAAAGTAAGTTACTCCAATAAGCATAACTTTTGTGGTAAGTCCTCCAAGTGTAGGACGCACAACGCCATAACCCATGGAAACACACAACATAAGTAAGCGTGAAACGGTTTTCCTTACAGATCCCACAGTCACAACCCAGGATGTAAGTGCAACTGGTCTTGTCCCCGTGTTGTTAAAATATGCATAGTCAAAGTACCAAAGTATCATTTCAAAGAACCCGACAGCAACTACCGCGCTAATGCAGTGTTGAAGTTGCAAGACATCATCCCAAAACCTCACATATTGAGTAAACCAGGCAACACAAAGCAGTGCATACGCAAGAGCCATAATGACATAAAACTTCTTTAGCGGGGCCATCCTTCCAGGTAAATAGCCATCAGTATTCTTCCACGAGGTTTGACCACTCAATGTCATCCCTTTGAGGCTTGGGTCGCATGATATGAAAAATAAGTTGTACATTCCCGTTTTTCTGATGTAAGCCTCTGTGGTTTTCAACTGTGCCGTTAAGGATTTCCCACGAAAATAGACATTGACAGTGACAGGCCAGTTAGGATCGCTTGCAGAAGGTATCCTAATAACCTCCCCTTGTTTACAGCCTTCCACCTTAGCTAAATCCGGAGTGCAACATATAGATCTCTGCCCACCATAAGCTGACCCACCAATATTATCACGATCAGAAGCCTCAAAAATAATAACTTGTACCAGTCCAGTACGACGTTCAGTTTTTGAATACTTGGCCGCAGATGCTTCAGTTCTCCGAAATGTGATGTTCTGAAATCTACACATGTTTAAATTTCAACAAAATTAAGCATTAATATTGACAGGGGTATATCTTTTACCCAAATAACAAAATTAAACATTTTCAGCTGGACAAAATATGAGTTGAGGAGAAACAAACACATATTACAGATCATGAACCACCTTTTGTTCTCACTCAAATTAAACTTCACCTTAATTCTAGGCTATTAATTTGACTATCATTAGTCATACTCCTTCAAACAGCGTAAATTTTAAAAACTCCTTATTTGGATTTACCTCATCCATCCACTAATCTTAGTAAGAAGCCTTACTCCTGAGTCCTGATGTTCCCCGGTGTGACACCATTTCCTTTCCAGTTTTCTATACATGAGGTACGCCCATTCTAATGATATAACAGAGCCACAACCACATACTACAAAATACGATATATTACCTCAACTTATTACCATTTTCAGATCAAAAAACCTGTCAAAAGTTGATTTCATACGATTATTTCCGTCTTGCGACCACACATTTAATTTAGATTTCTCATGCTTTTGACTAATTCATCGTATTGTCCATTCAAAAAAATACCTCGTTTCAATGCGTTTAACTAAATCATCAAATAGATATATAATCTCGTCTCCCTTATCTTGGCCATATTAACTAAATTTTAGCAAATTTCATTTCAGAAGTTCAAATTTCACTATAATATCACACATACACTAGAAATTGTACTATACATTCAATTACTTAGTCAGTCAAAATGATACATAAGTAGCTAGAAATTTGATTTGCGTACAGATCTGATATCAAATTACACAAATATACAACCAGTGACAACATAATATCATATCTTATAATAACATAATATAATAATAATAATGATAATGATGACATTACCGAATATAGGAACGGCCGTCACTGACGGTGGTTGGAGGTGAATGACGAGGGAGGGGGATGGCGGTGCGAGATGCGGAGAGACCTTCGCTGCCACCGGAGACTAGATAGGCATTACCGACTTCTCGGAACGGATCTCGATCGTACACGTGGAGTGATGCGTCGGTGGATGAAATTAGTAATAGTAACAGTGAACATATAGATATAGATATAGATATATTTGCGAAGTTCATGGAGGTTGTTTGAGAGAGAGAGAAAGAGAGATGGGATCGGCGAATTTGGCGTGATTGTGTTGTGTGAGAGAGAGAGAAAGAAGGAAAATGGGGGAAGGAGTGAAATTGAAGGTATAGTGTGCAATGTTAATGAGTAGTGGCAGTAGTAGTAGTAGTTATGACGGTTGAGAGTGATGGTTTGCCCAAACCCCCCACCCACCCACCAATCATCATCATATATACATCCTCCTTAAAATATCGCGGATGATGATAATCAAAAGGAAAATAAATAAATCCTCCTGCATAATCGTCTTACAAATCTTCCTAATTGTTTTATCATGACTTGGCAAGATCAAAAGATAAAATTAGGAGAGAGAATAAGTGGATTACACTTGTCATATTTTAAAGTTATTAAGAGGATTATTAGGCTAATTTTTAGAAGGATATATCATTTCCATAATCAAAAATCAACCTATCTAACCATATGACATTAAATAAACTAAGAGATAAAATCTTTTTAAAAAAACTTAATAAGATTTATTTGTTTGATATTTAAGCATAATGAGTTAGGAAAGAAAAAAAAATGGTTAGGTTATTATTTTTCAAATATCACATATCATATAAACTTTCAAAATTAAACTATGACAGGTTGAAGATTTATGTTGGTGGTTGAAAATTACATTTTATATCTTTTAATACATATTTATGACTTTTATGATTATAAACGAGAGAAAGGTACTCGCACGTTGTGGCGGTGATGGAGGTGGCGGCGGTGCTGGTGATGTAATGGCGGCGGCGGTGGTGGCGGCGATTGGTGGCTATGGTGGTGGTGATTATATGTCTGCGCAATGCGGCGGTGTAATGACAATGGCGGTGGTGGCGGTGGCGAGTGGCGATTGATGGCGTTGGCGCCGAGTAGTGTAGGCTATGATATGGTGTATATCTCTACTACATTATAAAGCATTTACTCCCTCCATTTTTTCAACTTTAAGTAGTTGAAAACCCCAAAATACCCCTGTCACTTATTCATAATACCCTTAGAAGAAATCTCAACCACTCATTTTTCTCTCTCTTCTCAAATCTCAACCACTCATTTTTCTCTCCTCCATAAATCATTTTATTCCTCTAATTCATTCAAAATCTTTTATCTCAAAAACCGTACATCAATAAATTATAAAAATTATATGAGTGTTCTTAAAATTTCATGCTCTTTCATTAGAGATGTCATTCGATATACTTTCGACGAATTTTTAAATTCGAGGCGGGGCCCATACGGCTAAGACATTTGACTATCACACTCTATGACCTATCAACTCTTATGACCTATCACACTTTATGACCTATCACCCCCACCATCTCACCGCCGCAACGCGTGAGTACTTTCTCTCGTTGTTAAATGTTGAAATGTTGAATGTTGAAAAATTGAAAGTTGAAAAGTAGATTTGTTTTATAATATAGTATAGATATATAACTTAGAATAAATAATAAGTTAATTATAAAACGTAAAGTTTGACTTAATATATAAAATAATTTTTCTAGTAAAATAAACTCATATTTTTATCCAATTTTACGATATGTAGTAAATAAATAAATATTAAAATATAAAATAAATAATATTAAAATATAAACTTTATGACGGTTCGTGCTTTAGGAAACAGAGGTTAATAGTTCGATCATTACCCCTTGTAAGGTCGGAGGTCTTTTTTTAGTAACGCTGTAAACTATAATCTGTAAAAGAAGCTACTGATCGAGACTTATAAACTATAAAAGACGACAAAGCATGTTACTTATTTACTGTTATCGAAGTTGTATACATATAATTTTCTTTCGATTTATCTTGTTGAAAACTACTTTAGATTCATTACTACACTAACCAACTGCAAACACATACTGTGATGATTTGTATCAAGCGTCAATTTGTAAGGGATGTAGCATGGCTCAAATTTCTCTTTTTTAATTTTTATAATCTCAATTTGAAGTCTTTTTCACGTTTAGTTTATACTGGTAAATGGTTGTGATTAAAGTCTAATTTGCAAATTTGGTGGGATTTTTGTTTTTAAATTTTGTGGTTTTAATAGTTTTTTGAGATCCTGCTGTTATAATTAAGGTGATTTTTTATATGTTTATATGCTCATGTGTTTCTAGTGTTTGGATGGTCGGAAGCTAACCGAGGAAGACAAAGGATGACGTATAAGCCTATGTGGTCATCTGCGTAAGCTGGAAACTAATGATTAGTAAAGAAACCCCATAATCGACTTAAAGTGATTAAAAGATTTTTTTGTTGATGCAAAATTAGGCTTGTCTTTTTTATTGTGAATAATGAAGTTACTTGTTATTTTTTTTTTAAAAAATCATTTGAAAGTTACCTTAGATAAAATAATTATTCTATATGCTTAACTTATTTTTGGCATGTAGCATGGCTCAAATTTCTCTTTTTTAATTTTTATAATCTCAATTTGAAGTCTTTTTCACGTTTAGTTTATACTGGTAAATGGTTGTGATTAAAGTCTAATTTGCAAATTTGGTGGGATTTTTGTTTTTAAATTTTGTGGTTTTAATAGTTTTTTGAGATCCTGCTGTTATAATTAAGGTGATTTTTTATATGTTTATATGCTCATGTGTTTCTAGTGTTTGGATGGTCGGAAGCTAACCGAGGAAGACAAAGGATGACGTATAAGCCTATGTGGTCATCTGCGTAAGCTGGAAACTAATGATTAGTAAAGAAACCCCATAATCGACTTAAAGTGATTAAAAGATTTTTTTGTTGATGCAAAATTAGGCTTGTCTTTTTTATTGTGAATAATGAAGTTACTTGTTATTTTTTTTTTAAAAAATCATTTGAAAGTTACCTTAGATAAAATAATTATTCTATATGCTTAACTTATTTTTGGCATGTAGCATGCTTCACAATACCAACTTGTACCGTGAAATTTATATTAATATAACATGTTTAAGAAATATGATAAGTCAATCGTAAAGATGCGCCAATTTAGAAACATGTTGTAGCGTTGAACCAATGTAACTAAAATATACAATGATCTCTAAAATACATTTAAGTTATACTACCTTACATAAATCCCACCGTAAAGAGTTATAACAAAAGAAGATATGAATTTCCTCAATTGTCCTTAATAACCTTCATTTTGTAAAGAGTCATAAGAAGTTACATAATTGCCCTTATTCACACCCTAAACTCAATCTTCTAAAATGTTTACACTATCATCTTTTCATCAATTACATTTATACCAATCTTCGCATCAAACGCCACCCCACCAAGCATCATCACCGGTTTTCGTCATCATCAAACTATTGTCACCTGTCACTGGATTGTGGGGTACCAATCTATATTAGACCTTTTGTAAGGCATAGGTGAAATGATAGGATCGTTCCTACCCGAAAATGTCAAAAGTATCAAATAACAACGAAAAACTCGAGTTACAGACACACCCCTCGAATCTGTTCGTTGAGCAATTCCAGTTTGCAATCACGATACAGTTACACCACGTGACTACAAAACTAGACTCCAAAGTTCACCACCCAAATCTGCCACAATTTAGGCTAGCATTGGAAAATTACTCCCTAACAGTTTTGTTTGAAAGAGAATAATGAATAAACTTAAGCCAAAAGAATCTGCCACTTTCATTCCATCGTGCATACAAATACCAGAAAAATAAAACTGCCCACTACTTGCTAAATAATAGGCAATATGCTGAATTGACAAATTCAAACAACTAAAAAACTAAAACAAACTTATAAATTAAAAGCAAACTTCACGTATGACATTTTCTTTACTTTTGGGCATGGGCTTGTTTTGTTGACATAACAAATAACACTAAACTGATATTAATTGAAGTGACCCAATTAACATCACTTGGGCTGCATATTGAACACCGAATTGATCTGCTACAAGGTTTGATGTGTCTGAGCTCAATTGGATAACATCCTCCCCTTCTTCAGAAAAGTTTGTCCTCAAACTTGGAAAGGGATCATCTGTATCGAAAGAGGATTGAACTAGGGGACTATTGAAAGAGGCCAAACTCATTAGAAAAATAAGAGAATTTTTTTTTTTTTTTTTTTTTTACAGATTATCCCCACTGCGGCGCAGTGGGGCTAAACCTGCCCACTGCGGCGCAGTGGGTACCTGCTGCCCAGATTTTCCAAAACTCCATCTTGACACTTAAAATCAACTTGTAACTTCCTAGCTCAAAACCAAACTTCATAATACCACATTTCTAAGTTCAAATAAGTTTTAGACTCGGAAATAAGCATGACAAAAGTATCCTTTGACCAAACATTCATTTTACAACCAAACGGGTCATTTTACCCAAGTTGACACATTACAAAAGACAACATTCAAAATTGGAAATTTCGGCATGACCCATTCGTAAAATCATCATCCAAACCTGTTACGGATTATGAGTTTCTCCAAAACATATTTGAACAAAATCAATACATTACAACTACAAAACGACCCATTTAAAATACCAAAAACTTGAGTCTAACACTAGACATCATAATAATTTTCCAAAAAGACATAACAAGAGTACAAAGAGCCGATAGTTAAAAGGGGTCGCTATGGGTCCTATTACCAATTCCATTATCCGCATTTAGCTTAAAGCAATCGATAACCAAAAAAAAACATCTTTAACTTCAATCTTTACATTGCTTAACTGTCTTCCGCATCCGGGACAACCTATAAAAAGGTAAACAACTAAAAGAATAAGCCAAAGCTTAGTGAATACCATTGCATACGCTTATACACACGAAGGAGGGCAAAGTACAAGGACTTTTACATGTAACCTATGACACCGTCATGCCACATTTACATGCTCACCTTGCACACTAAACAACATATATGGATCCATATAAGCTAACCAATGAGACTATCGGGATTCTTAGGCCCCGGAGGTTCTTAGGCCTCTTCTCAAAACAACTATCGGGATTCTTAGGCCCCGGAGGTTCTTAGGCCTCTTCTCAAAACAACTATCGGGATTCTTAGGCCCCGGAGGTTCTTAGGCCTCAACAATACTATGCCCCAAATGGGCCTGACGCCGAATCAATTACCACACATGGATAAACTAACTTCAACATGGTGGTCTTTCCACACATGGATAAACAACTTCAACATGATGTGGTCAATTGACCCAACGTATATATAATCGTATGCAAGAGTACTCACCTCCTTCGCGACAACCAAATCCATGATGACCATCTAACAATCATATTGCTTTTCACCTAGCAATAATTCACAATTCACACATATAAGGTCAATTACTTCAAACACAAGGCTAACAAGCCATACTTTACTACCTTTACTAGCATTTTAATGCCCAACCCAACTTTTACAAACTTATAATAATCTTGGGTTGGTTCACATAACATGTACTTCTTATATCATTTTCAATTGGCCAAGAGTTACTTTCGTATCAAAATCGTCATTTTCACATTTGACCTAGCAGACTTCAAACAATCATAACTCAAGTTCTACTTACTCTTTTAACATGATTCCAGTGGCCAAGTTTACATGACACATATACCTACCTTTTATCTTTAGTGACCAATATGTGAATTATCCTTCAAAGGTGACTTCTGGTCGTTTTAAAAACCAAAACTGCTGCTGTTAAACAGCTTTGACCTTACTGACTTCAAATGACCATAACTTGAGTTCTACACAATATTTTGACCTCATTCCAGTGGACACTTCTTCTTAACACATTTTAGCACATTTTATCTTCAGTGACCAACACAAGATTTGACTCATATACGTGAGTTTTACTCGTTTTAAAAACCAAAACTGCTGCTGTTAAACAGCTTTGACCTTACTGACTTCAAATGACCATAACTTGAGTTCTACACAATATTTTGACCTCATTCCAGTGGACACTTCTTCTTAACACATTTTAGCACATTTTATCTTCAGTGACCAACACAAGATTTGACTCATATACGTGAGTTTTACTCGTTTTAAAAACCAAAACTGCTGCTGTTAAACAGCTTTGACCTTACTGACTTCAAATGACCATAACTTGAGTTCTACACAATATTTTGACCTCATTCCAGTGGACACTTCTTCTTAACACATTTTAGCACATTTTATCTTCAGTGACCAACACAAGATTTGACTCATATACGTGAGTTTTACTCGTTTTAAAAACCAAAACTGCTGCTGTTAAACAGCTTTGACCTTACTGACTTCAAATGACCATAACTTGAGTTCTACACAATATTTTGACCTCATTCCAGTGGACACTTCTTCTTAACACATTTTAGCACATTTTATCTTCAGTGACCAACACAAGATTTGACTCATATACGTGAGTTTTACTCGTTTTAAAAACTGACACAGAATCATTTTGCTGAAAGATCAGCATGACGCTACTGAATTCAAAAATTCATAACTGGAGTTCTACTTCGTATTTTCAACCCATTGTGGCAAAATTTGCTTAACACAATAACCTACATTTTCTTTTTAGGACTCAACAAGTGAAAACTCTGACATGGGGGTGTTTTACACGTTGCAAATACAGGGACAGAATCTGTCCAGTTTTGTTCTTACTACCATTTATCAAAATCTATCATGCAACCCAATTAAACCCTAAATTTGATTAAATTAAAAGAACCCTGACTTATGTTATGGCAATTAACTCATATATATAAAAACCCCCAAATTAAGTGAATGCATGAACCCTAATTCTTGAACAAAAATTAAAAATCAAATTAGGTTAAAAGAAATTATTACCTTAAGAGATGAAGGAATAAAATCAAGGATTCAAATTACAATTTCTTCTCTTTTTCCTTCATGATTTTCGACCTCCACCACCACCACACTCAAATCTCCACTTTTAGTTTCTTAGGTGATTGAAGATTATTACTATTATTATTAATCTTTGAAGAATTCTTGAGTTGTTAAGAGAATTAGAATTTGATTGCAATAGAAAGAGATGAAGCAAGAAGAAGAAGAAAGCTTGGATGATACTAGAGAAATGGTGACTCACAAAACAAAAGAGTGGCTGGCACTCCATGAAGATGCCACGACCCATATCAAAAATTAAGGGTATTTTACCCGCTATCCGCTATAGGTCCAACTAAATTAACCCTATTTTCAGAAATAAAATACTAGGAAACTATTTTAATGTCAAAACTATAATAAAGGTTTATTTTCATTGGCTTAAAAATTTCGGGATGTTACAACTCTCCCCCACTTGTAACGGCTCACGACCTCGTGATCCAAGCCACATCTAGCAACGACTCTCTAATATACATTAACTCATCGTCATCCTTCCATGCTTCCCTAGCGCTCTGCACTACAATAGTCTTGATTTATCTTCTTCCTGAACGTTACTTCACACAATCCAAGATTCTGCGTCACTTTCCTATTTCAATTCATTTAAAGTTCAACTTCCTTTAAAATACACATGGAACCTTATTTACATAATACTTCTTATATCGAAGAATACGAAAGATACAACGAATTCCCGAGAGTGAGGACAATCTCCAAGCAATTAGGAACCTTGCTGTCTCAAGCATATATTCTGAATTGATCTCGATAGGTTTCTCTCTTTTATCTACATAAGATTCTTGCTGATCATGACCCGCTTTGAGTTGTCATCTTATTGCGAAAATTTTCTTAGTCGGTGTCATGTCCATATTTCATGCAATTCAGCTCCAGGTACTCGACTGTTCTTCAGAGATCACATAATCTACCAAGTAACATTCCACAGGGTGACACCCGAATACTTGCGCGATAGTGATTGCTATACGAATATCCTATTAGGAACAAGTGTAAATTCTATGCTCCGCCAAAGATCAACTACTCCTGCTCACCACACGTCTTAAAATTTTGGAGGATTTTCTCACGCGACCATTCTCTCTAGGGTAATATTTAGTGCTTTTCGATCAACTCGTCCATTTTCTTGACATTTACTTCAAAAGCATGAAGTAAAACGCGCATATCTGCCAGAAACATTGATGTCAGACTCCACGCCTCGCTATTACTTTCTCGACATAAAGGATGGCTACAATTCCTGATTGGTGAGCATTCGAATCTGGTAGGGTTTCATGGAGCAAATTCGCTTTGATTCGTTAAAGAGAAGATTCTGAGTTCTATCATGATGTCTAATAAGATTGCATAACTATTTAGAAAATATTCCGTGTGATTCGAATTCTCGATTGTTTAGGTTCTTGTTGCAAAATCTTCACTTGAGTTACCTCGGGGTAACACCAAACTTCATCGACGTAATCTTTGGAAAGAGTTAATCAACTCTTAAAACAGTTGTTCGAAAAGAAAAGAAAACACTTAAGACTCATATGATCAAAATCAAGTGGTAAGTTTGACATTTTAATTGTAAAAACACCAAAAATTTTAGAGTGAAAACAACTCCGGTGGACTTTAAACCGCGAATGAAACGATTCTTCTTGAGTTCTTTTAGTATTTCGTTCAACTTCTCCTTCTTTTCTCCTAGTTCACTTCACATTCTTTCTAATTAATTCGGTCAACGGCGAGGCAATCTTCAAAAAGCCGAAAGTAACGCGACATTTATCACCTGTCAACTACGAAACTTCTAATCTATATTGATCTTGTAGGCTGTCTCCACTTCATCACCGCACTAATCCAAGCCGAATCAACCTCAATCCCTCTTTTGGGTAATCCCACGATAGAGATAATTTCACTTCTCTTAATCTTCTCATCCGACGATTTGACAGGGAAGTCTCCCTTTTTATAATATCTCCTTTACTTCGCGTGAACTTAGTAGCCGTGTTGACTTTTAAAATATACATTGTCAATGAAAACATTTACGATAACGGAAACAATTGAGGTTCGTAAGACTCATGAAAATTTGCAAAATCATGGATAAAATCGAAGAGCATAACTACAAATTCAAACTTCTCAAAACAAGTATAGATAGCATTTCCGGAAGCATCTTCATCGCTCGTCTTGAGTTGATGATTAAAAGGAATGAAAATTCATCTTAAAATAATAAGAAGATCGAGTAGAACATGATTCTTGTCGACGGGTACTCTTCTTCGATTGTTACTTTATTGAGCTCACGAATAGATAAACACACGCGCATAATGTCATCTTTGCCTTTATAAAAAGGATAATCATTCCTCTCGGGAACGATTAGATCGATTAAAATTCACGAAAAGACATTAAGAAAAATCACAACAACAGGAGTATTCTTCGTAGACCGTGGTTTCCATTCGGCGTCGCTGATTCAAATATAAAAGACCCGACTACCATACAACTATTATCAAAACGCACGAGTAAAAGTACCAACATAAATCGGGCGTTTCCTTTCTTCCGCCAAAGGCAATTATATTCTATCGAATAAGGATATTCAACTAGGTCGCCTTCTCCTCCCACGAATTTCGGCATCGTTCACACTTAAGCAATCCATTCTCAAACATTGCACTACACACTTGCGAAGGAAAAGAAAAACGATGCCATGGGTCTCACTACCCAATGGTCTTACACCAAATAATAACGATGCCATGGGTCTCACTACCCAATGGTCTTACACCAAATAATAACGATGCCATGGGTCTCACTACCCAATGGTCTTACACCAAATAATAACGATGCCATGGGTCTCACTACCCAATGGTCTTACACCAAATAATAACGATGCCATGGGTCTCACTACCCAATGGTCTTACACCAAATAATAACGATGCCATGGGTCTCACTACCCAATGGTCTTACACCAAATAATAACGATGCCATGGGTCTCACTACCCAATGGTCTTACACCAAATAATAACGATGCCATGGGTCTCACTACCCAATGGTCTTACACCAAATAATAACGATGCCATGGGTCTCACTACCCAATGGTCTTACACCAAATAATAACGATGCCATGGGTCTCACTACCCAATGGTCTTACACCAAATAATAACGATGCCATGGGTCTCACTACCCAATGGTCTTACACCAAATAATAACGATGCCATGGGTCTCACTACCCAATGGTCTTACACCAAATAATAACGATGCCATGGGTCTCACTACCCAATGGTCTTACACCAAATAATAACGATGCCATGGGTCTCACTACCCAATGGTCTTACACCAAATAATAACGATGCCATGGGTCTCACTACCCAATGGTCTTACACCAAATAATAACGATGCCATGGGTCTCACTACCCAATGGTCTTACACCAAATAATAACGATGCCATGGGTCTCACTACCCAATGGTCTTACACCAAATAATAACGATGCCATGGGTCTCACTACCCAATGGTCTTACACCAAATAATAACGATGCCATGGGTCTCACTACCCAATGGTCTTACACCAAATAATAACGATGCCATGGGTCTCACTACCCAATGGTCTTACACCAAATAATAACGATGCCATGGGTCTCACTACCCAATGGTCTTACACCAAATAATAACGATGCCATGGGTCTCACTACCCAATGGTCTTACACCAAATAATAACGATGCCATGGGTCTCACTACCCAATGGTCTTACACCAAATAATAACGATGCCATGGGTCTCACTACCCAATGGTCTTACACCAAATAATAACGATGCCATGGGTCTCACTACCCAATGGTCTTACACCAAATAATAACGATGCCATGGGTCTCACTACCCAATGGTCTTACACCAAATAATAACGATGCCATGGGTCTCACTACCCAATGGTCTTACACCAAATAATAACGATGCCATGGGTCTCACTACCCAATGGTCTTACACCAAATAATAACGATGCCATGGGTCTCACTACCCAATGGTCTTACACCAAATAATAACGATGCCATGGGTCTCACTACCCAATGGTCTTACACCAAATAATAACGATGCCATGGGTCTCACTACCCAATGGTCTTACACCAAATAATAACGATGCCATGGGTCTCACTACCCAATGGTCTTACACCAAATAATAACGATGCCATGGGTCTCACTACCCAATGGTCTTACACCAAATAATAACGATGCCATGGGTCTCACTACCCAATGGTCTTACACCAAATAATAACGATGCCATGGGTCTCACTACCCAATGGTCTTACACCAAATAATAACGATGCCATGGGTCTCACTACCCAATGGTCTTACACCAAATAATAACGATGCCATGGGTCTCACTACCCAATGGTCTTACACCAAATAATAACGATGCCATGGGTCTCACTACCCAATGGTCTTACACCAAATAATAACGATGCCATGGGTCTCACTACCCAATGGTCTTACACCAAATAATAACGATGCCATGGGTCTCACTACCCAATGGTCTTACACCAAATAATAACGATGCCATGGGTCTCACTACCCAATGGTCTTACACCAAATAATAACGATGCCATGGGTCTCACTACCCAATGGTCTTACACCAAATAATAACGATGCCATGGGTCTCACTACCCAATGGTCTTACACCAAATAATAACGATGCCATGGGTCTCACTACCCAATGGTCTTACACCAAATAATAACGATGCCATGGGTCTCACTACCCAATGGTCTTACACCAAATAATAACGATGCCATGGGTCTCACTACCCAATGGTCTTACACCAAATAATAACGATGCCATGGGTCTCACTACCCAATGGTCTTACACCAAATAATAACGATGCCATGGGTCTCACTACCCAATGGTCTTACACCAGATAATAACGATGCCATGGGTCTCACTACCCAATGGTCTTACACCAAATAATAACGATGCCATGGGTCTCACTACCCAATGGTCTTACACCAAATAATAACGATGCCATGGGTCTCACTACCCAATGGTCTTACACCAAATAATAACGATGCCATGGGTCTCACTACCCAATGGTCTTACACCAAATAATAACGATGCCATGGGTCTCACTACCCAATGGTCTTACACCAAATAATAACGATGCCATGGGTCTCACTACCCAATGGTCTTACACCAAATAATAACGATGCCATGGGTCTCACTACCCAATGGTCTTACACCAAATAATATCACATCTCAATCGCATACATTCAACATTCATCAATTATTCAACATACTTTTCCTTATAAGCGACAAACCATCTCTTAAACTTATAAATCATTTCAAAATTTCGCTTTTATTACCTTATAACCGATTATTCAAGCAAATCTTATGTTATATCACATTCGCATATCCACGCGCAATTACACATTAGCATACATTCCACGTTTACCATGTATTTATTATTCCCATTTCTTTACATTAATCACATGGCATATTAAACTCAGGAATAAATTCCAAATTTTTTTTTATCATTACCGCTCAACAAATCATTTAGTCATGTAAGCTCTTCTATCAAACCTACCAATCAACAAGCCAAGCTATAAATAAATCACATTGCCAAGCAAGGTCTCCAACCTATGGCTTCATACTAACATACTTCCATATTTAACGGACTTAACTTGAGCTATTATAATATGTGATCATAATAATGCTGCAGTCATTATTATGATTACTTATTACAACACCTCAAGTGAACTACGCTAAATACTTCCATAAGTCACTAGAAACCAAACTATGCACATAAGGTCAAGTCACATCTATGGTTTAAGTCTAGGTATCCGTGTAATAATAAAATACCTAAATCCCTTAAACCACGGCTTTGATACCACTTGAAAGAGCCCAAACTCATTTTAGGAAAATAAGAGAATTTTTTTTTTTTTTTACAGATTATCCCCACTGCGGCGCAGTGGGGCTAAACCTGCCCACTGCGGCGCAGTGGGTACCTACTGCCCAGATTTTCCAAAACTCCATCTTGACACTTAAAATCAACTTGTAACTTCCTAGCTCAAAACCAAACTTCATAATACCACATTTCTAAGTTCAAATAAGTTTTAGACTCGAAAATAAGCATGACAAAAGTATCCTTTGACCAAACATTCATTTTACAACCAAACGGGTTATTTTACCCAAGTTGACACATTACAAAAGACAACATTCAAAATTGGAAATTTCGGCATGACCCATTCGTAAAATCATCATCCAAACCTGTTACGGATTATGAGTTTCTCCAAAACATATTTGAACAAAATCAATACATTACAACTACAAAACGACCCATTTAAAATACCAAAAACTTGAGTCTAACACTAGACATCATAATAATTTTCCAAAAAGACATAACAAGAGTACAAAGAGCCGATAGTTAAAAGGGGTCGCTATGGGTCCTATTACCAATTCCATTATCCGCATTTAGCTTAAAGCAATCGATAACCAAAAAAAAACATCTTTAACTTCAATCTTTACATTGCTTAACTGTCTTCCGCATCCGGGACAACCTATAAAAAGGTAAACAACTAAAAGAATAAGCCAAAGCTTAGTGAATACCATTGCATACGCTTATACACACGAAGGAGGGCAAAATACAAGGACTTTTACATGTAACCTATGACACCGTCATGCCACATTTACATGCTCACCTTGCACACTAAACAACATATATGGATCCATATAAGCTAACCAATGAGACTATCGGGATTCTTAGGCCCCGGAGGTTCTTAGGCCTCTTCTCAAAACAACTATCGGGATTCTTAGGCCCCGGAGGTTCTTAGGCCTCAACAATACTATGCCCCAAATAGGCCTGACGCCGAATCAATTACCACACATGGATAAACAACTTCAACATGGTGGTCTTTCCACACATGGATAAACAACTTCAACATGATGTGGTCAATTGACCCAACGTATATATAATCGTATGCAAGAGTACTCACCTCCTTCGCGACAACTAAATCCATGATGACCATCTAACAATCATATTGCTTTTCACCTAGCAATAATTCACAATTCACACATATAAGGTCAATTACTTCAAACACAAGGCTAACAAGCCATACTTTACTACCTTTACTAGCATTTTAATGCCCAACCCAACTTTTACAATCTTATAATAATCTTGGGTTGGTTCACATAACATGTACTTCTTATATCATTTTCAATTGGCCAAGAGTTACTTTCGTATCAAAATCGTCATTTTCACATTTGACCTAGCAGACTTCAAACAATCATAACTCAAGTTCTACTTACTCTTTTAACATGATTCCAGTGGCCAAGTTTACATGACACATATACCTACCTTTTATCTTTAGTGACCAATATGTGAATTGTCCTTCAAAGGTGACTTCTGGTCGTTTTAAAAACCAAAACTGCTGCTGTTAAACAGCTTTGACCTTACTGACTTCAAATGACCATAACTTGAGTTCTACACAATATTTTGACCTCATTCCAGTGGACACTTCTTCTTAACACATTTTAGCACATTTTATCTTCAGTGACCAACACAAGATTTGACTCATATACGTGAGTTTTACTCGTTTTAAAAACTGACACAGAATCATTTTTGCTGAAAGATCAGCATGACGCTACTGAATTCAAAAATTCATAACTGGAGTTCTACTTCGTATTTTCAACCCATTCCAGCGGCAAAATTTGCTTAACACAATAACCTACATTTTCTTTTTAGGACTCAACAAGTGAAAACTCTGACATGGGGGTGTTTTACACGTTGTAAATACAGGGACAAAATCTGTCCAGTTTTGTTCTTACTACCATTTATCAAAATCTATCATGCAACCCAATTAAACCCTAAATTTGATTAAATTAAAAGAACCCTGACTTATGTTATGGCAATTAACTCATATATATAAAAAAACCCCAAATTAAGTGAATGCATGAACCCTAATTCTTGAACAAAAATTAAAAATCAAATTAGGTTAAAAGAAATTATTACCTTAAGAGATGAAGGAATAAAATCAAGGATTCAAATTACAATTTCTTCTCTTTTTCCTTCATGATTTTCGACCTCCACCACCACCACACTCAAATCTCCACTTTTAGTTTCTTAGGTGATTGAAGATTATTACTATTATTATTAATCTTTGAAGAATTCTTGAGTTGTTAAGAGAATTAGAATTTGATTGCAATAGAAAGAGATGAAGCAAGAAGAAGAAGAAAGCTTTGATGATACTAGAGAAATGGTGACTCACAAAACAAAAGAGTGGCTGGCACTCCATGAAGATGCCACGACCCATATCAAAAATTAAGGGTATTTTACCCGCTATCCGCTATAGGTCCAACTAAATTAACCCTATTTTCAGAAATAAAATACTAGGAAACTATTTTAATGTCAAAACTATAATAAAGGTTTATTTTCATTGGCTTAAAAATTTCGGGATGTTACAACTATGTACTACCTCAGGCTTCTCAAAGTTGGTAACATCACAACCCATGTGGTTGAATGCTTTTATTGACTGAAATTCATGACGGTCAGCCTTGAGTATGGTGCTCGACGCAGCAAGAGGGGGTGAGGGTTGGATATATTGTTGCATTGGGGTGAGGGTGACCTTGTGATCATTGTGGGTAAATGAGTAGGTATTGTTATACCCATCGTGAAGGACACGGTGATCAAATTGCCACGGGCGTCCAAGCAATAGATGGCAAGCATCCATAGGTAGTATGTCACACCAAATCTCATCAGAATAAGACTTGCCGATGCTAAAAGCTACAAGAACTCGATGATTTACCTGAATACCCTTTCCTGGATTAAGCCACTGAATTACATACGGTGACGGGTGAGGTTCGGTGTTGAGGTTGAGTTTGGTTACTAAGGTTTGAGAAGCAACATTGGTGCAATTGCCACCATCAATTATCACAGTACAAACCTTGTTCCCAATGGTACATCTTGTATGGAATATCACTTCTCGTTGTGAATTTTCCTCTAGAGTTGGTGTAGAATGAAGGCCTCGACGGATGACTAAGCAATCACCATCATCCGGGCCGACCAACTCTTCAATGATGGTGTCATCCGCCGGTTCAGGTAGACTGCCACCATTAATTTCAGAACCGTTAAAAATCTCAAAATCGGCCAGAGTAACAATTCGTTTATTTGGACACTCAGAGGCGATGTGACCTAACCCTTTGCAACGGAAACATCGACGTGGGGCTTTTGGGTTGTCTGATGTAGAGGCGAGTGAAGGGTATAAATGAGCAATGGTATTGGCAGGGGAAACTGGATGGTTGTAATTTGAAATCGATCTAAAATTACTACTGGACTTATTATCAGACTTGTCAGTCTTCCCCTTTGAACGTTGCTGAGCCTCCACTTTATGTGCCAATATTGTAAGTTCTGCTAGTGTATGATAAGGTTGTAATTCAACGACTTGGGCTATGTGAGGATCAAGACCACCCAGATATCGTACAAGGGTTTGAGGATCATCTTCATTCAATCCACACTTCATGAGAAGATGTTCAAACTCTTGGGAATACTCCTCTGAAGGTCGGTTATTTTGCCTTAAAAAAGTGCAACTTAGAGAAACTCTCTTGAAGATGATAAGCAGGTAAAAACTTCTCCTTTAATAACTTTTTCATCTTTCTCCATTCTCGAATTTTCTGTTTACCCTGCCTTTCACGTTTGGAACATACATTGGCCCACCATGTAGATGCATAATTTCTCAATTTTAAGGCTACGAGTTTTACCTTCTTTTCACCAGAAATCTGTTTGTAATCAAATACTCGTTCGACAGTTCTTAACCACTCGATGAAAGTTCTGGAACTTTTTAGGATTGGATTTTGCTTGGAAGGAATAGTTACTGGAACCTTTTTTTAGGATTGGATTTTGATTGGAAGGAATAGTTACTGGAACCTTTTTTTAGGATTGGATTTTGATTGGAAGGAATAGTTACTGGAACCTTTTTTTAGGATTGGATTTTGATTGGAAGGAATCGTTACTGGAACCTTTTTTTAGGATTGGATTTTGATTGGAAGGAATAGTTACTGGAACCTTTTTTTAGGATTGGATTTTGATTGGAAGGAATAGTTACTGGAACCTTTTTTTAGGATTGGATTTTGATTGGAAGGAATAGTTACTGGAACCTTTTTTTAGGATTGGATTTTGATTGGAAGGAATAGTTACTGGAACCTTTTTTTAGGATTGGATTTTGATTGGAAGGAATAGTTACTGGAACCTTTTTTTAGGATTGGATTTTGATTGGAAGGAATAGTTACTGGAACCTTTTTTTAGGATTGGATTTTGATTGGAAGGAATAGTTACTGGAACCTTTTTTTAGGATTGGATTTTGATTGGAAGGAATAGTTACTGGAACCTTTTTTTAGGATTGGATTTTGATTGGAAGGAATAGTTACTGGAACCTTTTTTTAGGATTGGATTTTGATTGGAAGGAATCGTGACTGTAACTTTTAGGATTGGATTTTGCTTGGAAGGAATAGTTACTGGAACCTTTTTTTAGGATTGGATTTGATTGGAAGGAATCGGTTTCGAGCTCTGATACCAGATGATAGGATCGTTCCTACCCGAAAATGTCAAAAGTATAAAATAACAACGAAAAACTCGAGTTACAGACACACCCCTCGAATCTGTTCGTTGAGCAATTCCAGTTTGCAATCACGATACAGTTACACCACGTGACTACAAAACTAGACTCCAAAGTTCACCACCCAAATCTGCCACAATTTAGGCTAGCATTGGAAAATTACTCCCTAACAGTTTTGTTTGAAAGAGAATAATGAATAAACTTAAGCCAAAAGAATCTGCCACTTTCATTCCATCGTGCATACAAATACCAGAAAAATAAAACTGCCCACTACTTGCTAAATAATAGGCAATATGCTGAATTGACAAATTCAAACAACTAAAAAACTAAAACAAACTTCTAAATTAAAAGCAAACTTCACGTGTGGCATTTTCTTCACTTTTGGGCTTGGGCTTGTTTTGTTGACATAACAAATAACACTAAACTGATATTAATTGAAGTGACCCAATTAACATCACTTGGGCTGCATATTGAACACCGAATTGATCTGCTACAAGGTTTGATGTGTCTGAGCTCAATTGGATAACATCCTCCCCTTCTTCAGAAAAGTTTGTCCTCAAAATTGGAAAGGGATCATCTGTATCGAAAGAGGATTGAACTAGGGGACTATGTACTACCTCAGGCTTCTCAAAGTTGGTAACATCACAACCCATGTGGTTGAATGCTTTTATTGACTGAAATTCATGACGGTCAGCCTTGAGTATGGTGCTCGATGCAGCAAGAGGGGGTGAGGGTTGGATATATTGTTGCATTGGGGTGAGGGTGACCTTGTGATCATTGTGGGTAAATGAGTAGGTATTGTTATACCCATCGTGAAGGACACAGTGATCAAATTGCCACGGGCGTCCAAGCAATAGATGGCAAGCATCCATAGGTAGTATGTCACACCAAATCTCATCAGAATAAGACTTGCCGATGCTAAAAGCTACAAGAACTCGATGATTTACCTGAATACCCTTTCCTGGATTAAGCCACTGAATTACATACGGTGACGGGTGAGGTTCGGTGTTGAGGTTGAGTTTGGTTACTAAGGTTTGAGAAGCAACATTGGTGCAACTGCCACCATCAATTATCACAGTACAAACCTTGTTCCCAATGGTACATCTTGTATGGAATATCACTTCTCGTTGTGAATTTTCCTCTAGAGTTGGTGTAGAAGTGAAGGCCTCGACGGATGACCAAGCAATCACCATCATCCGGGCCGACCAACTCTTCAATGATGGTGTCATCCGCCGGTTCAGGTAGACTGCCACTTTTGTAAACAGTTATCAAGGTTTTTGAATTGCCACTTTTGGTCCCTCAAGTTCCGAAAATAAATTTTCGGAGGGATTTTTACTATAGCAATTTAATGGAAATAAAAAATTTCCAAGTGAGGGGCTCTGCCCCTTGGACCCCGCTCCCGGGGGCGCTACCCCCGGACCCCCGTTCTTTAGGGGCGAAGCCCCTAAGATCATAATAAATTCATATAAGCGTGCACTCCGCACCACCATACTTATACGATGTATTATTATGATTAAATTACCAATTAACCCAATTACACTAAAATATCCAACAAAAAACTCAATGGTTTCACCTAGATAAAAGGTGAATAAGTGGTTCACTTCTATATTTTAAATTATTTATTTTATTTTGATTGAGTAGGAGTATACTATAAAATATTATGGGTATAGTGTGATATTAAATTAGTATGCGAATAGTTAAGGGGATAAAAATGACGTGTTAAGAAAAAGACAAAAAGTATAGTATATAGTTGAAAAGGATCGGTTATAAATGTTCACGGTCAAAGGTCCACTATGTATCTGTGTGTCAAAACGAATATCTCCACTTCCTCATGAGTCATAAACACTCACTCTCACTTGCTATGAATCTTTAGCAACTACTATTTCTTCCCCCTTTTTTGAAGTTAACCATAGAAACACATAAAAAATGCAATCAAAATTCCTAAAATCTCCTTCACAATTTCAATTAGTCTCACAACACAATCATCAATCTTTCATTAAGATCGTTGCATGCTCCAAAAACTCATCTTCATCATCATCATCAGAGAAGAAAAATGGGTTCAAGCTTCTGGGTAAACCTTTGGCTGATTACAAAATTAACCTAAATGACTTGGATAAAAGTAAGTGTTCTCACCGTGTTCTTATTTTAAGGCTGTTCTTATTTGATTGTATATATATATATATATATATATTTATTCTATATTTATAATATAATATTGGATATATGGTTGATATATAAAGTTACTTGTTTCTGTTGCCATTTGCTAAACTTCACTGTGGCATTTTCTTCACTTTTGGGCTTGGGCTTGTTTTGTTGACATAACAAATAACACTAAACTGATATTAATTGAAGTGACCCAATTAACATCACTTGGGCTGCATATTGAACACCGAATTGATCTGCTACAAGGTTTGATGTGTCTGAGCTCAATTGGATAACATCCTCCCCTTCTTCAGAAAAGTTTGTCCTCAAAATTGGAAAGGGATCATCTGTATCGAAAGAGGATTGAACTAGGGGACTATGTACTACCTCAGGCTTCTCAAAGTTGGTAACATCACAACCCATGTGGTTGAATGCTTTTATTGACTGAAATTCATGACGGTCAGCCTTGAGTATGGTGCTCGATGCAGCAAGAGGGGGTGAGGGTTGGATATATTGTTGCATTGGGGTGAGGGTGACCTTGTGATCATTGTGGGTAAATGAGTAGGTATTGTTATACCCATCGTGAAGGACACAGTGATCAAATTGCCACGGGCGTCCAAGCAATAGATGGCAAGCATCCATAGGTAGTATGTCACACCAAATCTCATCAGAATAAGACTTGCCGATGCTAAAAGCTACAAGAACTCGATGATTTACCTGAATACCCTTTCCTGGATTAAGCCACTGAATTACATACGGTGACGGGTGAGGTTCGGTGTTGAGGTTGAGTTTGGTTACTAAGGTTTGAGAAGCAACATTGGTGCAACTGCCACCATCAATTATCACAGTACAAACCTTGTTCCCAATGGTACATCTTGTATGGAATATCACTTCTCGTTGTGAATTTTCCTCTAGAGTTGGTGTAAAGTGAAGGCCTCGACGGATGACCAAGCAATCACCATCATCCGGGCCGACCAACTCTTCAATGATGGTGTCATCCGCCGGTTCAGGTAGACTGCCACTTTTGTAAACAGTTATCAAGGTTTTTGAATTGCCACTTTTGGTCCCTCAAGTTCCGAAAATAAATTTTCGGAGGGATTTTTACTATAGCAATTTAATGGAAATAAAAAATTTCCAAGTGAGGGGCTCTGCCCCTTGGACCCCGCTCCCGGGGGCGCTACCCCCGGACCCCCGTTCTTTAGGGGCGAAGCCCCTAAGATCATAATAAATTCATATAAGCGTGCACTCCGCACCACCATACTTATACGATGTATTATTATGATTAAATTACCAATTAACCCAATTACACTAAAATATCCAACAAAAAACTCAATGGTTTCACCTAGATAAAAGGTGAATAAGTGGTTCACTTCTATATTTTAAATTATTTATTTTATTTTGATTGAGTAGGAGTATACTATAAAATATTATGGGTATAGTGTGATATTAAATTAGTATGCGAATAGTTAAGGGGATAAAAATGACGTGTTAAGAAAAAGACAAAAAGTATAGTATATAGTTGAAAAGGATCGGTTATAAATGTTCACGGTCAAAGGTCCACTATGTATCTGTGTGTCAAAACGAATATCTCCACTTCCTCATGAGTCATAAACACTCACTCTCACTTGCTATGAATCTTTAGCAACTACTATTTCTTCCCCCTTTTTTGAAGTTAACCATAGAAACACATAAAAAATGCAATCAAAATTCCTAAAATCTCCTTCACAATTTCAATTAGTCTCACAACACAATCATCAATCTTTCATTAAGATCGTTGCATGCTCCAAAAACTCATCTTCATCATCATCATCAGAGAAGAAAAATGGGTTCAAGCTTCTGGGTAAACCTTTGGCTGATTACAAAATTAACCTAAATGACTTGGATAAAAGTAAGTGTTCTCACCGTGTTCTTATTTTAAGGCTGTTCTTATTTGATTGTATATATATATATATATATATATATATTTCTATAGTGGTGATAAATTATATATATATGGGTTGTTTATAAAGTTACTTGTTTCTGTTGCCATTTGCTAAACTTATGTTTTATTGGATATGGGTTTTTGTTGTTGTGTTGATTTATCAGTTAAAAATGTGAACTTGACCAGATTGCCTTGATGACCAATAAATTAGCTTCTGCTGTGTTTGGGTAGATAATTTGTGTTTTAATAACCCTCAAGTTAGGTTAGTAGCTTATTTCATGGCTATTTATTTAAGACAATAAGCTTTTCTTTCTCGCATGATGAGCTTACCAACTTGAGCTTATTGCTTATATGATAAGGTCGAAAACCGAAATTATTGAATATACAAAAGCTGATAAGCCCATAAAATAAGCTAACCAAACACCCCTGAAGAACAATTAAGCGTTAAGCATCTGGAAGAGGGGGTTGATATTTGGGTCCTGCTATTAAACTAATGATTAGTTAATGTTTGGGTAAATAAGTTAATGTCTGGTTATCTTATCATTTTGTGGGTCAAATTATGCCTTCTAGATGATCGGTTTCTTACCAGTAAAGCTAATTTTTAGAGCATAAACTAAGTTTACTTGTTGTCTTATTCTCCCTTTCCCTTAACTCATAGTGAGAGATGTTTACTCCCATTTCGCTAATTATCTTCCCTTTTATTTCGGTCATATGATCTATCAGTTCCTTAAAGTATCCGAGATTATATTTTTAAAAATTCTTATCAACAACTTTAAGCAGCACTAACATATTGAAGCAGTTTTTATGGCCCTGTTTATAAAGTATCACATTCACTTTTTAATTTTCTATGTGCATGCCCCAACACCCTCATGTACTTATTGCATAAAAATATACCTTTTCAGTTGTCCAAATTTGGGAACCTACTATTTTTCTGAGTAGGAGGCCATTAAAAGCCGGATTCGTTTTAACTTTTGGGTATCAGTTTAACTGAATGACCATAACTAAAACTCATGTGGCAGTATCTTGTTGACGTAGTCACATTCTGTTAGATAACATAACACATATGGAATTTTTTTTATAAACATTGCCGTTTTAAGTCAACTCATCTGACCGTTTTGACACTCGTCAACACAAATATGTGCCACTTCATCGCAGATTCACATGGTCAGCATTAAAGTTTCACCTAAGCTTTAATTACGGTCATACTGTTAAAAAGATGTCCAAAAGTTTGCTCGTAGCCAATTTTTAATGTCCCTCTGGCAAAAAAAAATAAAAATAGTAGGTTCTCCCAATTATGACAACTGAAAAAGTAGGTTGTTAATTTAGAAAAAAAACAACATAAAACTACAGTATTAGTCATGGAAAAATGCAAATGTGAGCACTTTGTACTGTATCATCAGTACCATCTGTTTTCACAATTACATTTGCACAGTTCGTCTAAGATTATTAGAACTTGCAATGTTGGTGATACTTTTTTGCTTTAGTTGCCATCTTAGAATGCCAGGAACTTCAGATGTGCATTTCAAGGAACTTTATCAGTAATTTTGTATTAGATCAGCTATCGTATTCACCAATCTTTTATATTGAATAAAGCAATCAAATCCTGTTTCATTTTGTGACAGGTTTGATGCAAAACAAGTTAAACATCTGGTTATCAAAAACAACAAACTATCTGAATGAATTGACTTCACCACTTGTAAAAAATGTTCAAGTTAAAAACCCCACGATTGGAAATTCATATGAGATTGATGACATGGATGAGCTCTTCATGGCTGAGCACACTATCGACATAACAACACCTATGGGAAATCTTTCATTAGCTGCTATTATTTCCATTGAGCAGTTTAGCAGGTGAGCACAAACTTAACCCATTACCCGTGCATGTGTGACGGTGAATACTGAATAGTTTTCTGTCCGCCTCTCTCTCTTTTCGGTTTCTGGTAGTTTTTTGTTTTGTCTTTGGTGGTTGCTGTGACGGTGGTGTGTGTGTGTGGGGGTGGGGGGTGGGGGGTGGGGGGAGAGGGACGTGTCACATTCTTATTGGGTGGGGAAGAGATGGTGACATGGCACTATTCGTTGGGCCTTCTTAGTTTTAAAAATGTGGGTGGGCTAAATACTTGATGTATCAGTATCGAAATATAAAAAAAAAAAAAAGGGTAATGGGGGGAACCCTAACCCCGGTACCACAATTGGATACCCATCGACCCACCCCGTATGAGCCATATGATGCCGGTAAAATACCTCCATCCTAATCCCCACATGATCTGGGCACCCCGAAGGATCGAACCCGCGTATTTAAACTTCACATATGGGTCTAGGCTTCATTGGTAACGGGTACCTTAAAGGAATTATTTTTTGTCCCCAGCAGGGATAAATTTTTTTTTATTACGTCACGAAATCTATCCATTTCATATGTGGATCTTATTGAAAGTGGACATAACCTTGTTACATAAATGAAAATGCAGGATGAATGGATTGACTGGGAAGAAAATGCAGATGATATATAAAGCACTTATCCCTGCAAATGTGTCTTATAGTGCCCGTAATTTAGTGGAGTATTGCTGCTTTAAGTTTTTGACTAGAGATATTTCTGAAATTCATCCTTGTCTGAAGGTTTGATTTAACATTACTTCTGTTTATAATTTGAGCTCAAAAGGCTTTGTCTTTGCTTTGCTGCTGCCTTCACAAATTGATTTTACCTTGATGGTTAGTTTAAGTTTAGTTAACTTTGAGAGCATTTGATAGTTAGCTAAAATAAAACCTTTTCACATGGACTATGAAAGGAAAGAGAACCATTTGGCTTAATCTGTAGGAAAATACAAAAAGAAAGTGATCTTGAAAGTTAGAGAATAAGCTTCGATATTTTTAACAAAGATGTAAACATTTCTATTGAAGTAAAGCTTGTTTCATTGATAAAAAAGTTTATAACGTGAGTTTTGAAGTATTTGTGAATTTATCTTTGTTATTGTGCTTATAACTATGGATTTCGAATGACAGGATCTGGCCTTTCAAAGACTCATATTTATAACCATGCTTGCATGGGATCATCCTTACAGCAATGGGAGAGATTCATCTGGTAACATTGCAAGAAAAGTTTCATTTCAGGTTAGTTTATCCCTATTTGCATGTTTTAAAGCCTAGATTATGCCAGCATCAGATATGTGGTAGAGTTGTGAGTCCAAGAAAATATGTTTCCTTTTGTTTGTGCCAAGAGACCGTGGCATTTCTTAAAATAGAGGTGTCAATTTCTACCTATATGTATGGAAACATTACATTTTGGGTATCATATATGGTAACCTATACGGTGTATACAGGATACAAAATTAAACGGGTTCAAATGGATCAAGTTGACTTTAGCAGGAACTGTCTAAAACGTAATCGAATGCTTACATTATTTATTTACAATAACTTATAAAATGGAAAACAAATGATATGGGTCGGAAGCCCGCCAAGACCATTTTGACCTGCACATAGAGATTGGCCGTTTAGATGGAATTTGAACCCGTTACATGAGCCGCCTATTATGCCACCTTTAAATTTTAGAAACGACGTTTATATATATACACACGCGCACACATTTTCCTGAATGTTAGGAAGCAGTTTTTGCATATTATTGTTACGCATTGTAAGTATCATAAATCTAGAATTAAATTTTTAATCATTGTAATATTAAAGACGAAGCTTGTAGGAGAAGAGGCATTTGTTCGCATTGCTCCAGCTATATCTGGTTTAGCTGATTGGCCAACAGCACATAATCTTTTCAAGGCTCTTGCTGGTGCTCAGAAAGGCATTTCGTTATATACATGGTTAACGTAACTTTTAAGGTGAGCATGCTAGCTTTTGCATCTAGATCTTAGCTACTTAAAGTTTCCTCCCTTTTTTTTGTCTATTTCTGTTATCTTCCATTACATGACAGTTTTCTTTCCGGTTTTGATACTCCTACAAGAATAAACAGAAAATTCTGGTGTTTTTACAATTGAATAGATGTTGCAATTTCAACTCAATTACTTATGAATATGCCAACTTGGGCCTTGTGCCCTTGTTTCATCTCAAATGGTTTATCCAAATATTCAAATTATGAAATTATCATTGTAAGAATATCATAACTAACATGCTAATCATTTAGAAGCTCATTTAATAATGGACAAATAAGTGTTTGTGAGTCACTGTTTCAACTAGAACTGAAAACGACATTTTTCGAACCAAGCGCGTTACACAGCCCTCCCATCTTGCCACCTCTACTATTAAGTACCGTTCATCCCCTGATGTCAGTTTTCTTCTATGTTCTAGAGTGCATGAAGGACGGAAATCATCTCTTATCGAGGGGAGTCCTCATATTTCTGGTGAAATAATCTTATGCCTTGGTTCTAGCAGAAAAAGACCTGTTCTCAAATGGGATAATAACATGGCATGGCCCGGAAAACTAACTCTGACCGACAAGGCACTATACTTTGAAGTAAGTACTCCTTCCGTTCCATCATATATGTCCCCAATGAAACGGGCACACAGTTTTATGATGGCATAATCATTGTAGCATGTAGAATGCCTTTAAATTAAGTCATCAACGCTTTGTAAAGGTATATGATCCAAAGTTTCAAACAACATTTCAAGTCAGTACCTATGTTTTGTAACTTGTGTAGAGTATATACTTATGGGTGGCCAAACTAGTACGCCAAACTTGTTGGGTAGTAAGTCAAAACTGTCCATTTTTTTAAGTTTCACAAATAGCTAATCTATATCTATACTATATTATAGAGCAAATTCACTTTTGAACTTTCAACTTTTCAACATTCAACATTCATCTCAACCACTCATTTTTTTCTCTCTCCTCAAATCTCAACCACTTATTTTTCTCTCTCCTCCATAAATCATTTTATTCATCTAACTCATTCAAAATCTTTTATCTCAAAAACCGTACATCGATAAATTATAAAAATTATATGGGTGTTCTTAAAATTTTATGCTTTTTCATTAGAGATGTCATTCGACATACTTTCGACGAATTTTTAAATCCGAGGGCGAAGCCCGTACGGCTAAGACATTTGGTTATGACACTCTATGACATATCACTTTCTATAACATATCACACTCTATGACCTATCACACTTTATGACCTATCACCCTCACTATTTTACCGCCGCAACGCGCGGGTACTTGCTCTCGTGTAACATAAAGCTAATTTAGAAGGTTGTAAGTACTTGAATTTGTCTTGGGTCACTTTTAAACTGTTTGACCCATTTCCTTTTTAGCTAACTTTTTAATTCTTGTTGGGTATTAGGTCAAAACATAACCCAGCTTGACCTTTCTTTGTTTAGGTAAATGGGTTCAAATAGCCTCCACAATTTCATTCCATAACACTGTAAACTTGCATTCTTTCAGGAAGTTGGCTTGAGAGGCCAACGAGATGCTATCAGACTGGATCTTACTGGCACTGGTTCACGGGTAGAGAAAACCAGGATTGGCCCATTTGGTTCCGATCTTTTCGATTCGGCCGTTTCTGTTACTTCTGGTTCAGAGTGAGTAAGATTCATATTTGTATCTTCTTCACCAATCAAACTTCTTGTTTACACACACATATATTTGTGAAATTCCTTTAAATGTCTTTCCCATGTCTCGAACTTGAGACCTTCTGCTCAACCACTGAGCTATAATGGGAAATACCACACACACACACACACACACACACACACACACACATATATATATATATATTTGTGTACATATAACAGAACTCATATATACCTATCTTCTCAGCTCAGAGACATGGATACTTGAATTTGTCGATTTTAAAAGTGAAATGAGGCGAGATGTATGGCATGCTTTTGTAAAAGAAGTCATTTCCGTACACCAGTTCATAAACGACTTTGGACCCAAGGAAAATGACGAACTAGTACATAATGTTTATGGTGCTAAAAATGGTAAGACAAGGGCAACAAATTCTGCTGTTAATGGCATTGCAAGACTTCAAGCTCTACAATCCATGAAAAAACTTTTGGATGAGCCTACTAAACTCGTCCAGTTCTCATATTTACAAAATGCACCCTATGGAGAGATTGTCCACCAAACATTAGCAGTCAACTTGTGGGGTGGACCATTGACCACTAGATTCAAGGATGTCAACTCTGTATCTTCTGGTGAGGTATCGGATGTTTACAGCAACCATGTCTATGATATTGATGGAAGCGTTTTTTTAAGGAGGTGGATGCGACATCCATCATGGACTTCTAATAGTTCTATTGCTTTTTGGAAGAGCTCTTTGGTGAACCATGATCTCGTGTTGAGTAAAAGTCATGTTGTTGGGGATAAGAATTTGGTAGAAAAGGCGGCACTTACATGTAGGGATAGATACAAGGTGGTTGAAAGTACACAAGCTACTATTGATGCTGCCATGATAGAGGGGATTCCTAGTAATATCGACCTTTTCAAGGTTGAACTCATCTCATTGTTTCTCTATATTTTTATTTATTTATTCAACTTTGAAGTTTACAAAACCTCAGTCTTACCTCATATCACATGTCCCTAACTATAGGTGGCAAATGGTGGGTGCTCGGGTTGGGTAACTGATAGAACATGTCATTAACTGGCTGGGTTGAGTCATGACACTTTTTGTCCAATTTATTTCTTTTTGTCATAATTACCTACTGTTTCAGTGTTTCATATATGATTAGAAAAAAGACTATCAATTCAGGAATAATCTAATTATTGACTTAAATGATTTGGAAATTATCATGCGTAAAAAGCGACACTTTGTGCCACTTTCACCCGATTGACCCATTTCTGTTAAAGCTATTTTCCTAATGTGCCTCTGAGGGCATGTGTTAGGGTAGGGGGCCAAGATTCTTCTCCAGTAATGAAAAATGCATTTTTCAAGAAGAATGTTGGTACCTTTTAATTTTTCGAGAAGAAATTTGACCCACTAACATGTGCCTTTAGGGCACAAGTTAGAAAATCCCTTTAATTATTATTTCATTTTACCCGTTTGAGCTGTTAGCGATGGAACAAATCCAAAGTGACTCACCAATAAATAAATGGACTGAAATTACCACTGCTATCAGTAAGTTGTCATTATGTCTTAGATAAACATTTTGCTGAGATTTATATAGTTTCTATTGCATATAGGAGCTTCTGCTTCCTTTGACAATGACTGTCAAGAGCTTTGAGAAACTTAGAAGATGGGAAGAACCGCACTTGACTGCATCTTTTCTTACAATTATGTATGCACTCATCTACAGGTAGGCACTTCAAAATTCCGCTTTATATAGTTTATAGCATGCGACCCTTGTTTAAACCTTCAACAATGTTGTGTCTGTCAAGTTACTTGTTGCCACAGCTTTGAGGTGACAAAGTAATTGTGTTTGGCAGGCTACTAATGGGTCAAGATGAGTTCAAACTGTTAAGTTGACCCAACTCACTGGTAAAAAAAGTTGAAGTTTAAATCACTAGTAAAAATGATTACAAAGTTCATAGTATATTTTAGATAATAGTGTAGTGTTTTGACCCTTTTCCTTTTGAGATCTGCTTTTTTCATGACCCATTAGAGATAAGGCATTATCTGAATTGACCCATCCAAAAGTAAATCAATCGAAATTGTCACCTCTATCACAAGTTCCTAGAGGCTCTAATTTCATGTATTAATCCACAATTAAATTAGCGCTTTTTCCTAAACTGCTTTGGACACGTGTTAAAGCATTTGATGTTATAGTCAGATATCTGAATGACCAACAACCTTGCAAAAACTTTTGAATGGAAATGATATCAATAATTTGTAATTTTTACAAAGGGGAAGGAGGTAATTCTAGAAAAGGAAAAGTAGCGTTATCTATAATTCTGTATATCTAATCTCTATGTACAATTTAATTTGGTTTTCTTATAATGTTTCTTTCTTGGTTCAGAAATTTGCTATCTTATGTGTTCCCTACAACATTGATGTTGTCTGCAACTTTCATGTTGGTAGTAAAAGGATTGAAAGAACAAGGCCGCCTTGGAAGATCTTTTGGTAAAGTTATCATTCATGATCAGCCGCCGTCTAATACAATTGAGAAGATTATTGCTGTAAAAGAGGCCATGCGTAATCTAGAGAAGTATATGCAGACCATTAACGTCTCGCTTCTAAAAATCCGTACAATTCTTCTTGCGGGCCAACCACAGGTATGAGTGTCTTCAAATTTAATTATTGGAACTGATTATCTGATTTTTCAGTTTTCAGTTTTTATATAAACAATTTCGTCTTTAATTATTGTGTTATCTAAGGGTCAACCAGTTCCAGATAATCCGTTTCATTATCAGCTGTAACAAAACTGGTTATCCATAATAAATTAAGAATTTAGGTGTGGTGTGGTAGATTCTGTTTCTCATGCTACTGTTTATTACATTTCCAGATTACAACAGAAGTTGCTATGGTGCTATTGTTTGGCTCTGCTGTTCTCCTCGTAATCCCTTTCAAGTATATTCTTTCATTTTTTATACTTGATATCTTCACGAGAGAACTCGAGTTCAGAAAGGCAACGGTTATGAAGTTCATGAGGTTCTTAAGAGAACGCTGGGATACTGTGCCTGCTACCCCTGTTTCTGTTTTGCCATTCAAGTCTAATGATACTGCTGATATCAATAAAAAAAATGAACGAAACAACTTGTTAAATTTAGAAAGAACTCGAAGAAAACAGTAATGTTGTTAAATCTTTCTTGTGTTATTGTAAGTAAATCGCTTGAATATTCTATTGAGCATTTTGTACAGTTCTGGTTGTAGAAAGTAGGCTAGTTTCAAAACAGAATTATGAGTAACATATTACATCATACAGGCTATTTAGTCATATGATTAATCTACAGAGTATATTTCATCATCTGGAGTTGACTTGTTTCCATATATGTATGGTTTTGAATCACAAAACTTGATGATACATTAATCTTTCTAAATATAGCAAAATCATGAAACAGCTCAAACTGATGGAGTTGCAGTAAAATGGAAATGTCACAACAGAATACAACCCAAATCAATATATTGATAAGCTACAAATAGCAAGTCATTTCACTCAAATCACTGTTAACAACTTAACTTGTCTTGGTTTTTGCATTAGCGCACACATTTGTCAAACGTACATTGCTCAACCATGTTGGTATAAGGTACATCACAATCTTTTCGCCGCCTTCTTTTTATCGTAGTTCTTGAAATGAAAATTAACAAATAGCGCCAAAAGAGAGGCGTTAAAGACAGCATTAAAACACCAACCGTAGAACCCAGAACAACCATCCGTCGTAGTAAAATGATAATACAACATCAAACCCGACACCAAGAAACTAAACACAAACTGAACTATTTGACAATTAGTAACCAAAACCTTCCACCACGGCCTCCAGCCAAGCGCGCATAACATATAATACGCGTACATCAAAACGTGCACAGACGCATTAGTAACGAGAGCAATCGGGAACAACGACTGTGACGTCGAAAGCCACAAGTAACACATAACAACCACCACAGAATGATGGTATACATGGAGAAACGAAAGCCTTCGATTATTACTATTACTGTTACTACTACTACTACTTTTACTTTTACTTTTACTACTAATGATAATTAAAAAAGTGTCGAAAAATTCAAGAAATTTAGAAAAGTAAAAAATGTAAGCCCAAAAAAAGAGTGGGCCACGTGGAGGGGTGTGATTGGGTGGGAAACAAACGATCCACTGTAAATTAGGCATTGTGGATAATGAGGATAAAAAGCAACCAATGGCCATGACGAGGGAAAGAGATAAAAGGATGAGGTTATGGACGGTGGAGATGAGGCGGAGGAAAGTGGGGTGGACGGTGGGGAGGGCGGCGCGTGGGAGAGTGAGAGTGAGGGTGAGGTAAGTGAGAATGGTGGTGGTGAGGAAAAGAGGTGATGCGCCCCATGTTTTGTTTGGTGTCCATTGGAAGTTGGTGATGGTTGGGTGGTTGACTAGGTAGTAGTGGAGGGTGTCCATGCACGCGCCGCCGTGGAGGGGGAAAAGTGGGTGAAATGGGAGAATGGAGAGGATAAGATGATGGTTTTGTTGTGGAATGATAAGTTGGAATTTCGATATTGTTTCATTGTTTGTTTTTTTTAACGGCAAAGATGAAATATTATATAAGAACGACCAACTAGCAAGGTGCTAGAAGATCCAAAATACAAACACCAATATCTAGACAACTCCTCAATATATCAAATACATCACAGAACATAAAATAAAAATAAAACCGCCTAAGCCAAACATGAGATATAATTAGTAGCAGCCCCTTTAGATCTTGTGGATAACCACAATTGGGAGTACACCTTGATCTCAGCCATAACATAGTGGTTGAAAGTGAGCCTATTCCTAGCCGACCATATGCACCAGATGGCAATCATGATAATAGCATGAACTGCTTTCTTCTTCTTATTGTCCCCAACACATCCTTTATGAATATCCATTAAGTCTTGTAAAGAGAACGCATAAATAGGAGAGATATTACTCCATACCTCATTTGCCAAGGGACATGTAAGAAACACATGCTCGGTAGTTTCAGAACCAGAATTACAGCTTAAACACAAATCATTTTCAATGTTTATATTTCTTCTTAGCAGCCCCACTCTCGTTGCAATTCTATCCAAAACAGATTGCCAAACCAGGATGTTCACTTTTTTAGGGACCCAATTGTTCCAAATGAAATTAAAGTCAAAGGGTTGCCCTTGAATCTCCTCGATTTTACGCCTTATAGAACACACGTGAAGCTCACTGTCATTATTATTGTCAAGAGGGGATCTGATATCAATATACCTTTTTCTTGTAGTGCTGCTCCATTTTTGATGATGTGTTTCCAATTTCCAGCCACCCTTTTGTTTAAGGGTAAGCCATAAAAACTTTCGTGCCCATCATGAATGGCTGAGATACCTTTGCACCATATTCTTTGTGGTTCTGAGAAAAACTTATGCCACCACCGGGCCAGGAGAGCTTGATTTGCAGCTTGTTTCATTGTTTGTTGGCCACCTTCAACATTGTAATAAAATATCATTTTTAATTATGTATTATATTTCTACACACCAATAATTGTTACTCGTATTAATTATTACTAGCACGTTACTCACGCAATACGACGACGATGACAGCAAGATGATGACGTTGGCGGCGGATGGTGATGTTGATGGCAGTGTCAAACTTAGGTGCCTAACAGCCTCATATTTACTTTCCCTTTTACAAATTCATGTTCCATTAACGAGAGAAAAAACAATAAAAAAAAACAAAGTTTAATATGATTGGTCCACTTTATAAGCTATGACAATTCGTAAAACTATTTTGAAAATTTCTTTTGACAAATTAAGATTTGATCATATCTTTTTTCTGAAAGGTGTGGATTACTTGCTCGCAACAGAGGATCTAGCTTACGTTGTTTTAACCGGGTCCACGCTAGAGAGCTGCTTCACCCACAATACCTAGTAGGTAGAGAAACCCCCAACTAAACCACCCGAAAATACGACATTTAATTGGGATAAAACTCTGTCCCCTCTGCAGGACTCAAACCTGCTTTACTGGATGACTTTATTTGTGAAATTACTTTAAATGTCTTTCCCTTGTCTCGAACTCGAGACCTCTAGCATGTAAAGCTGGTGCTCAATGATTCAGCTATAATAAGAAATATTGAATGTTACTTTATGCAATATGATAGAAATACCCCCTTCTTTTCATTCTAAATCATCCTTATCTATTCACTAATTTAATTATCTTCAATAATATACCTAAAATACCCTTACTAAAATACACCACCGGTCTCTCAATTCTTAAAATAACTACACTAACTATTATATTTATTACATTTACATCAATAGTCTACACTATTCGTCGTCACCACCCTCAGTCTCCATCCGCCCATCCCTCACCACGGCTCTCCATCGGCGCATTGTGCGGACATTATGCTACTTATACAAAATGAAAATAATATTCTACATAGACTTGAATGACTAAAATGATTAAATTATTATTGATTTGATTTGATAGATAGATTGATAGATATGGTTGGGTCATTTGCACCACAGCCACCACCGGAATTCTCATTTTCCGGCCCCAAGCCTTTCCATCTCATCACCAACGCCGCCGCTCTCCGCTTTGGTCACTTTCTCCGTCACAGCTTCGCCACCCATCGCCATCACTTATTTGGGTCAATCCTGCACTCACCTTTGAAGGTAACTTACAGAACCCAACTCTCAATTACTCACCTTTTTATATATATATATAAAATATAATATTATGTATGTATATATATGTATATACATATGTATTTATACGTTTTTTGATCAAGTTCAATGTGTTATGCTATTTTAGATTCAATTCATTAGACATAGAATCCATTAAGTTGAGTAGCTTGTAACTATTATTATTGTGTATCCTGTGTTACTTTTGCGTGTATGGTGTCATCCATATAAGTTGCCACATCATCAAAAGATACATACGATTGCGATATTTGAAAGACCGATACATTCGATTATAATATTTAAAGCTGAAGACAATTTTTTGAGCACTTAACCCAATATCTTACTTAGGATCATTTCGTCTCTGCAAGATTAGCCCGTGAGCGCAAATTCGCAATGTATTATTCAAGGTTCATATGGTTTGTAATTTACATCAAAAACTAATTTTATGGAAAGACCACAAAAGTCTGAAGTTTAAATCTGATAAAGTTGCGTAATGTATCATAGGGATTTATAATACTTAACTAGGTTACAAGTGATTTATATATTAGGATACTGTATGATTCTTTCCCTCGTATCACCACGTTATCAAGTGAGCTCTCGCACTGCTTATCACACTCTCTAACAGTATGGATCACTCGCTCTCACACCATCGCCTGCCTCATCCCATGAGCAGCCTTGTTTGACTCCTTCCCGTGTGACCATCTCAAGACTGACAGGGTGGCTCACACTTATCCTTTTGCACGTGCAACTCAATTCACTCTGCTATCTCTAGTACCACCGCATGCCCTTAGCAAGCAAGAGCTCCTCATTTTTTGTCATTATTTTAAGCCAAGCAAGATTGAATCAGATCAACATCTTACAATCTTATGCAGGAGTGGCTCATTTTTGGCTCTTTTAAAATTGTAATCTTAAAAACCATTTTGGCAACAAAGCGTCAGAAGGAAAATTAAGGAAAAAAATAAATAAAAGAATAGTGAGGCAAGGATACAGGTTACTTATACGGAATTGCGACGTTGATTTTGTTTATTTGCCAAAGCTGTTGGTGAAAAACCTCTACAGAGATATATATGAAGAAATAATGTTTATTGAATATCAATGCAAGAGAGCATGTATATAAGCTAGCTTAACTTGGTCGACTGGTCGCAATAGAAAACTAGATCAATCTAATCTATGGCAACTAATAATATATAATTCTAATCCAAAAAATGTCTTATATGAGGTACTCAAATTTCTGTTTTTATCCATGCAGGGTGGGTTGTTACTTTTTTGTAGCTTGTATAATCTTGTGTCATAGTTTTCTAGTTATGGATTCTTTCTTCACTAATATCACCATGTTTAGTTTCTTGTTTTGGCAATAAAGGTGCAAATTCATCATTGTTTGTATAATTATTTTCTATGGCTCTGGAAATATTAACACTATGATATTAAACAGATTCCTCATTTTGGCCATGTTCTACCGCTAAATGGAGTTTCTTGTAGAAGCTTAAACCAATTTAATTGGTTTGATTTTCCTCAATGGTCTCATGATGTCTGGACAACCACACTCTCAAGTTGCATGTATTTATTTGGTGAAGGAAACAATATCAATTATGGAGACCAAGAAAAGGCATACTTACGGGCTCCAACGAGAGGTCCCGTTAATAAAAGAAGATTGACAAATATGTTACTTGCCATTAATGTGTTGTAAGTACATTCTAAAACTTATGTATAAAGAAAACCACCGTATGTTTGAACTAAAGGTGCAAATTTTGGTCCATTGACTTGTGAATGAGTTAATTTGGGTTCTGTTGTGTCTCTACCAGGCTAGTGTACCAACAAAAGGGAAATGGGTGAAACTAGTCCCGAACTCATCCAAAGTGTTATCAAAGCATAAAACCTTATAATCATTTTATGTAATTAGTTAGATATAATACTAGATTTTTTGTGATTATCTATAACAAGTCATGACGGTAAGTATTCTTAAAAGTGGACAAACAGCCTTTCAGGTCAACCTAACCTGGCTCGACTGACACAAAAATTCCCTGTTTTGACCTGCTTGGGCGCACATTTTTTACTACTGCTTCTTTGGCCATGAGTTTTTGGCCTTTACCTTTATGTTTCTTTGCTTTTACTGCTTCATGTTATATTGTAATTTTATCAGTATTCGAGAGATATTTTCTAATTAGTAGTTTTTCTTTTCAGGGTATACATTGCACAAGTAGCATCAAAAGGGGAGTTGATAATGTGGGGAGCAAAGGTAAGATCTTCTAAAGAAAAATAATTTCTTGACCGTATATAGATGGTAAAATGCCTTGGGTAACTTACAGCTAAATATTCGTGGTTAGATTAACAGTCTCATCGACAAAGGTGAGCTGTGGAGGCTAGTAACCTCTTCCTTTCTACATACAAATGTTGGACATCTTATGGTCAGGTTTGAGTTTTTCTGTATCAAGTATTATATTTCGAATGCTTTTTTTTTATTCATGAATTAACGCAGTTTTGACCCTTTCCAGATTAATTGTTATTCTCTAAACTCCATTGGCCCGACCATGGAGCATCTAAGTGGCCCCAGAAGATACCTTGCAATTTATATGACCTCTGCAATCACAAGTAATAACATTAACCTGTTATAGAAGACATGTTTGCATCAAAGTACATACACATGCACACACTAGAGTTCATCTAATGTGGTATTTTATTAACACAGGTTCAGCCATGAGTTATTGGCTCAGTAAAGCACCATCAGTTGGGGCATCAGGGGCCATTTTTGGATTAGTAAGTTCATCTAATGTGGTTGTGATAGATGTTGACTATAACCCTTATGAATATATCGTTGCAACCGATATCTTTGTTTTTCCTAGACTAAATTGTTATATGATATTTTGTTTATGTATCAGGTTGGATCCTTTGCCATATTTGTAGTGAGACACAACAACCTGGTTAAAGGTGGTGTAGGAGACTTGAAGCATGTTGCACGTGTGATCGCCTTAAATATGGTACAAATCTTTCCCACCATATACAGTTCAAATCATGATATGATCTGATCTTACTAGAGGTAGCAAACTGGGCAGGTTGGACAGGTTGAGTAATGGGTAAAAAATGGGCTGGGTTAACCCGAGTTAATGCCTTAGATATGATTAAGAAAGTGTTTGGGAGTTTGTTGGTAATTAGAATACAATTGCGGGTGACTTTAAACCTGCTCAACGCATTCCATAGTTAGCTTAACTTTCTTATATGACCTATTTGAGAAAAACTTAACCCAGCTTACCTGTTCCATAAGTAAATGGGTTGAACTTCATGACAAATCTTATTGATTTATTATTTTATTTTTTTGAAAAGTATTGATTTATTTGATTCATAATCATTGACTTATGTGATATATCTTCACACAGGCTATTGGGCTGTTGTCACAAGGTATTGACAACTGGGGACATGTGAGTCTTTGATCACCTTTGTTTTTTTTGACATTTTTGTGGTTTGTATGTATGTATAGAAAATCATCACTATTTGGTTTTCTACTATGCTTCTTCTGACAAATCTACCATTGAATCAGCTTGGAGGGTTAATTGGTGGACTTGCTACATCATGGCTTATTGGTCCCGCATGGAAGTTTGAATCAGAATCTTATCTTGGAAGAAGAGTACTTGTCGATAAAGCACCAATATTCTCTCTTCCAGGCACAAAACCAGCATCTCAGTAACTCCTCTCATGACCATCATATATTCTCATTATTTGCAAGTACGAACCATATTCTATTTGTGTAATTATTGACTTAAACAATGATAATGTTCGTATTTATTGCACCTGTTGGAAGTTAGTGATATTAAAGTTGCCGAAGATTCATAGATTAGTTACTGTTGGTTTCTAGTTTCTTCATTGAAAGCTTGCATGTAATTAGTGACATTAGTATTTGAATTGTTCTGGCTGTATAGCTTCTGATATTTGTATCACACTATTTTTCTTTGAAACAAGATGCATTTATCCTTATGGAAGCTACCGGGCTTATAACTTTTTGTTTCATCATTATTTTGCAATTTAACGTGTGCTTTTAGTGATTTCCGGTTATATAGAAGAAGAGAACTACAACCCATAGAGACAACTTAGACACATTTTACTTGGATATTATTCGAACGAGTTGAAAGTGAAAGAGGAACAAAATGTTAATGAGTTGATCCTACTCATTAGAAATTTACCTTCTTGGCTTAACCCATTAGACTAAGAGGAGTGGTGATGGGGGAGGGAGGGGTGACTTGCGCCATGTGGTATATCGGGTAGAAAGAGTTGCCCTTAAAAAAGGTGGGAATGAGTAGGTTTTTTAGTGTGGGACGACCTGAGTCATGTGACACTTCCAATGATTGATTTTTTTCTTTTTTACAACTAATAATATGATCCGTCGAATAAATAAAGAGAGAAGCCAAAAAAGCAACATGTGGCTGTGAGAGCATGAGTAAAGAGACGAGGCATTCTTTTCGTTTTCTTCTTATTTCACAGCAACAACATGAGCTTTTCACCCCACCTCCATAACCGTTCATTGATGCAATCTCCTCTCTTCACCTAGTTTCTTCACCGACTGTTACAAATGGTCTAAAAACAAAAACTCATCATCACTTTGTGGATGTAAACTACCAGCCTTACTTCCGGCCATATTCCATGAATTCCCATGGTAATTTTTTTTTTATACTCTCCACACACTATATATAAATAAATAATAAAACTAGCCGGTACCCTCTTTTTCTCCCCCCAATGTTCACTTTTGCCTTGGTCCGCGTGTTGGTCAAAGCCCCTTTGGGCGATCTGTGAGGTTCGCCGGACACCCGGTTCGCCCCTCGGGGCCGGTGTTCCGCGCGAACTTCGGCGAAAAAGGGGAAGGTTCGCCCCGTTGGACGCCCACTCCGCTCGGCCTTACGATCCGTCCAGTATGCTCGCATCATTAGATGTGCTAGTGAACATTTTTTATTTCTTTTTCATCTCCAATAAAGATGAACACATCATTTTGTTACATAAACTTGTCAAGATCACATTTTTGAAACATCAAAGTGAATGTATATCATTTCGAATACATGTTTTGAAACAGAAAAGTACTCGGATTTTGAATAGTAACAACTAACTACTCTGGTCAGTCCGAGTCTCATAGGTTAACGGACTAAATATCATTGTATGGGCTTCGAAAATCTTGCAAGTGGGAAGACACGCTATGAAGTTTAATCAATGACTCATCCAATATATCCCCTAATCTTCAAAGTTCAAAGCAGTAAAATAGGATTATGATAATATCTTAAATTTATCATAATTGACCAAAAAAAGCCCAAGAAATGGACACAATAGCTCTACAACTTAATCCTATTCTCGTAACATTACCAAGTGTGAAATCTAGATCAGTTTCTTCTTTTGGAAGAACCGCGTCAAGTACCATAGTTGTGCACCAGAAACCATAATGCAAATACCTAATGACAATAAACTGTACCAGGCAACTCTGGAATTTGTAGTTTCACTGACTTGTCTTATCTCCGCCTCTCTGCATAGCCACGTAACCAAATCAAAGGTTTCAATATAACGAAAAAAAAGAGCCAATTAATTAAAAAAATGAATGGCCTGCACAGCAAGTAGTATTCAAAAACAAAACGCGTACGAAAAGTTTTTAAAAGAATCAGTTATATATAGAGTGATTAATGTCGATTGTAAGGGATTGCAGAAAGCACCTGTTCTTGAGGTAGAGAAGATTATCGTGAATCGCCTCCACATGTGCTTCAAGCTTTCTTAACTCAAGCTCAACACCCTATAAAACAATCCAGACATGTTTTCAAGGCATGGAAGAGAACTAAAATGTTCATAATATGTAAATGTATCACCCAATGCCGTCTTCCACGGGTTTTGGGTCCCAATACCTCGACGGTGTACGGGGGAGGTTGAGATGTAAGCAGTCTTACCTCTACCTAGGTAGAGAGGTTGCTTCCAGCCTTACCTCTACCTAGGTAGAGAGACTGCTTCCAGGTTTTATCTAAATGTTCATCTTGAATCTTTAAACAAGAATAAATATGACAGATCTCAACTTTAGGAATACGATTCATATGTAGTCCCATTGATAATCAAGGGGTCAATATTTGAAAAAAAGAAAAAGTTAGCTCATAAAAAACATGTCGAATAGGTCAAGCAGATGGAAGTTGTCCAGAGTATAGTTTGTTCCAAAAGTGTATTTTGGGCGGGAACACCTTAATCCCGTGTACCGCATTGGTACCATATAGACAGGCCGCACAACCTATATCCCAGGAAAATCCCTCCACCGAGTTCCCACACCCCCATTGAAAGAGTATAGTTATAATGCATTAAACTAGAAAACCTTCCCAATAATATGCAAAAAATGGATGGTTAACCCATTCGATCGATACCATATGTTTTGACCTGTTATCCAACCCGCCCATTTTGCTACCTATTAAGGCTATGCTTGCTTACTAGACCTGACAAACCATGTAACTGAATGTACATGCCTTGTAACCAAATATGAAATCCAAGTTTTATTATACTTAAACATTCGATAATGGTAGTTAAATTTAGTTCATGTAAATAGCTTTTCAACACCAACAAAAGGAATCTTAAATTCCCACAAGTACACTAAGGCCTTAAGTTAATAGTCTATTTTGCTGAAGGCATTTTGATTATAGGACTGTATGGTACATTTCATTTTTGAAAAGGCTATACGCTTGCAGATCATTGCCGTGTTAATATTATAGGTTGTCTCACCTCTTTTACTGTCATTGTTTGAGAAAGAAAGGAGTGATAACAGTAAAGCAATAGACTACAAGAATTACGTAGTTATGTATTCCTGACCTCAATTTTTTCTTTTCTTGCAACCGACTCCCAATCTTTTGCTGCAATTCCAGTTTTCCAGTCAATGTTAACGCTTAAAGCTCCACCTTGATTAGGGTCATCTGCCCAGAAACACACGAGATACTGCCCGGCCTCAGTTGTAGTGAATGCAAATTGACCGTGAGTTGCATTCTCCTTATGGTGAAGGATGTTTCCATAAGGTGATGTAACCTACATATGTAGTACAAACCATCAATTCAATAATTGTATGATGATTATATGATGAAATAAGCAAAAAAGTAGAAAAAAGCAGAAAAAGAAGGAATCCAAGTGATGTAATAAGAAAAAAAGTTTACACACACATAAGAAATCCTTGATATCTATAGTCATATGACTCATATTGTTTTTTTTAAAGCGGAAGCACAGATAACTATAGATACCAACAATAAGAACATTGTGAACTAGTATAACTGTCTATTCTAATTGTAGGAACATGGTATACCAACAGGCAACAGCAACAAAGAACATGGTAAGCTAGTGCAACTACCTATTCTGTTGCAACAACAATCGACAATCTAAATGACGGATACCAGTAACCATTTACTCAAACTATACACGTTCATGTTATCGAAATTGCGTGCAATATGGATACTAAGATTCAATTTAGACAAAATAATAATCAAATCAGAAACTTGTCTCTCACATACTCTCTGCCTTTGAGTCTTCTCTGTCTTTTCTCTTGAGTTCTTACTGTCAAAACCCTAACCCTCATTAGATATTTACTTTTTTTCTCTTTGGGAATAAACCCAAATTTGCCGAAAATCACAAGCTTCATTATCAAACAGAATTAAAAATATGTATATGCTAAATTACATAGTGAATTCTCATAACTTTCATAAATAAGAATGATTTATAAACCTTTAACATGATCGTACGTCTATGTAAATTATATTTGCATGCATGAACCAGGAAGGCAAGAAATTACACACAAAAAAATATACCTTGGTGGTGATGGAAGGAGTAGGATGAATATGAACATCAGAGATAACGACGTAATCAGCCAAAACGACGACATTGTTATGGATCTCTTCAGTAACACATTTCTTTCCGGATTTGGGTAAATTTAACCATATGCAATCACCGTTTTGCACCAAGATTAACATCAACAAGATGATCTCCTGAAGCAATAATATCCTAGCTTTCTTGGCCATATTCATGCAGTCTTTGTAATTTCTTGTCACAAGTTGAGATCAAGAAAGTGTTTGAGGTTTGGATCTCAGGTATTTTTCAGGCGTTTTGTGTTTATTTGTTTGTATATATGAGAGAATTAACATTATAATGTTGGTTATGGTTATCCGTCTTGAGAAAATATAAGGTTTATTATGGCATAATTGATCATCATCCCTATTATAGGTCTTTAAAAATAGTTATCGATCATAACTTAATAGTTATTTTTCAAGATAATATATTAATATCACATATTATTTTATTTCGGAATGTGAATGCGAAATCACAAAACTCTTATATGATATTAACTTAACTATATTTATAAGAGATCCAACTTTGAAGACATCTTTTGCATTTTTGAGCAAATGTATAACGTCATATGATGTAACATTTAACTAGACCCGAAAATAACCTTTACAATTCACATGATATATAATGTATAAACTTAAATTGTGTATTGGATGGAGATCCCCTAAAGTTGAAAACAACTTGAGGGGTAAAGTTAAGAGAATCATGACCCTTGGATTAAAATCAAGGGCCAAGATTCAAAGAAGATATTTGAATCTTGGCCCTTGATTTTAATCCAAGGGCCATGATTCTCTTAACTTGACTAGTCAAGTTCCCTAACTTTAGGGAATCCTCATCCGTCCGACATTCAATAGATCGCACAATCTGATTCTCACAATAGAAGTCTTGATGATATGTGGTCGTCGATTTCTCTGATTGTTATAACAAGTCTCTTGGGACGTGAAACTCACCTAAAAAGGTTTTTGTCGTTAGAAATGTGCAGGTCATCAAAAAAAACATCTTACAACTTTTAGCTCAAGTAAGTCAATACATAACTTCGATCATATGAACATTTTTAATGACAAAACCTTTCTTAAAATACCTAGTGGCAATAAAAACTAAAAGAATTATAGTAATAACTACATATTATCAAAAATTTGGGACATGTATTGCAAAAATTCAATTGTCTAAGTGGATGCAATGACTTGGACGTGACGACGACCGCTTTGTCCGATTACCATACAAAATTGGACAAGCACTTTACGCATCTACCGGCGTGGAAAGTGGTGAAGGATTATGACTGTAACATCCCAAACTTTTCTTACTAGTTGACTAATGCCGTTAAGTCAATATTGTGTGTGTCGTTAAGTCTATTTTAGATTTAATGTTTATATGTAGCTAATGTGTGTTATGTGTGAGGCTTGTAAGCCTAATTGTTAATGTAGTATAAATGTGTGTAATATGAAGATCAATGTCTATGTAGTGACATTTCATGAAGGATTAATGATGTATATGGTCAATAGAGTAGTTTGTGACCAATAATGAAGGATTAGGAAGCTTAGGGGCTAGTTTTGACATGTGTGCAAAGTTAAAACGGGTTTAGAGGCTTAGGGGTTGTCTTTAGAGAGCCATTATGCAGGTTTTCTTCCTCCTAAACAAGCCCTAGCTGATCCCTTCCCTTCCCCTCAAGTTTCTCGCTAGATCTATTCGTTTTGGAGCCAAATCGATCGTGCATTGCTTAGATCTTGGATCTTTATCACCTAATACAGGTAATATAGGTGTTCCTCTTTTGAGATATGATTGTTTGAGTCTTACATTAGTCTTAATCCAGGCCATAAGGGTTTGGGTTGGGTTATTTGATTAAACGTTCACCGATTTCATGTTATTCGGGTGATTAAATGATTGATTTATGAAGTAAAGGATTAAAGGATTTATAGGCTGAAAATAGATGATGAAAGTGCAATTAAATGGGTTAATTTTAAGTCCCCAGGTTGGATTTGGGGTATGGGTTCGTATGGAATTCGTTTGATCAAAGAATAAAGTTGGGATTTCTGGTCGACACTCCAAGTGCGACGCACCTGGAGGGTGGTGCGACGCACCACAGCCCAGTTTGGGTTTTTGGAGGACCCCGATATGCGACGCACCAAGGGCTGGTGCGGCGCACCTGGTCTTAATCTAAATTCCCTGGAGGATTAGTGCGACGCACCAAGGGCTGGTGCGGCGCACCTATTGTTGATAAGATTTTTCTGTTGGTTTTGTGCGACGCACCAAAGGGTAGGTGCGGCGCACTCGTAGTTAATTTGAATTCTCTGGAGGTTTGGTGCGACGCACCACTTGGAAGGTGCGGCGCACCACCTGCCCAGATTTTACAAAAAGTGTCGTTTAGCTTATCTTTCGATCTTATACTTGTTCTAGGTTATTGGAGACACCTAGTCATCGTTGTATTGTGCTTGTAGCTTGTTGTTAAGCTGTATCAAGGTAAGATACACTACTTTTGTCACGTTGAGGGTTCAACAAGCAAAGGTTTCATACTTATAACTTCCTTAACGGTAACTTATGATATATGTGGGTATCTCGGGTTACACGGGAGGTATTATGGGATATGTAGTTGACCATGAGACCTGAATGCAGACCTTAATGTAGTGAAATGAAGTATTGTTCAATGTAGGGTATTGTTATGCAGTTTATGTAGATTTATGAAGTGTCTTATTATGTGTGAAATGTAGAAATAAGTTGTTGTGTGACATATGCATACTACATGGCTTGTACACCTAGCTCACTAGACTTGGTAGGTTGCCATGTCACTTGCACGTTTAAGGGCCCAAACGAAATGAGGGTAATGTGTGATTATGTTTAGGTTATGTGTGTTTCCTAAACTATTATGTGTGGGATCGAGCTCGTAAATATAATGCAGGGAAAGTGTTAAGCTTAACCCGTACAAGTCTTAGCCGGACGAGTACGTTGACGTAGTTGTTGCTTGGGTGGCTCCTTGCAGCATGGTCTTTATAATGCAGGGCGAGTAATACGAGGGGTTTGACCAACCTCCACATACGGATTACTCTGGGATTGGCTTGCCATTCCTTAACGACGTACGATGATTAGTCTTTTGGTTGATCATCTAGTCAGGTGTGATGCAGGGCACACTTATATGCAGATAACGAAGATACGTGTGACAATGTGGGAACTAATGCAGGATAGGCACATTTAGGATGACTATCCTATTTGATATGAAGTTGATATGCAGTTATGTGTGTTGTGTGTGTGCCTAATGAGTTGTCTATTAATGAAGAAATGTTTTAATTGGACAAATGCTTTTAAATTAAGTGTGATCTTACTTAGCTATTCTTATAGCTAACACTTGTTTCTTTAATGTGGTTGTTCCCCTCAGGTTTAGCTTGATGGACTAGTGACGCAGGACTTATGAGCTTGGGTAGATGCAATGAAGGAGCCTTAGCTACCCATAGTTGCTTATTATGGAGACTTTTGATTACATTTCATTTTGATGTCGAATTTATGTAATAATGTGTGAACGGTTGTTTAATGTTGGGCAACCGTTGGGTTTTCATTTGAACTATTGTTTGATATGGCGTGTAACACCAACTAAATGCAGAAACCGAAATGTTTTTATCGGTTTTGACTTTTACGTTCTTTACTTCCGCAATTTAACACCGTTAGGTGAAAGATTTTTGAAAACCCATATTTTTAAACGTCGGGTGTTACAATGACAAATGGAAGCAACAAGAATGTTTCTCCGATATTGTAGGAATGGGAATCCCGTCGTCTAGCGGATATTCAAAAAGGAATTCGACGGATTATTAATCGGGTAGCAACGACAACATCCTCCCCGGCATGAATGAAGACCCTTCCCCGCCCTTTGAGCCAAGAAAGATGAAAAAGAAACAAGCCACATCCTTCTCCAACTCCGTGTCAAGTGTACCGGATGAAATCACAAACTACACACAAAGGAGGAGCCGCTATATGGAGAAAAATGAAGAGAAAGAAGATATAGCGGCGCGTTTGATGGCTACACAACTTGAGGGGGAGATGTTCAAGAACCGACAACGTGAATGGAAGTTTTTTTTGGAGCCCCATGATCACATTGTCGAACCCGCTTTGTTGGCGTGCATTCTCGACCAAAAGCGCGCACTAGCTAAAAAACACGGATGGCCGTGTAATTTTTAGTTGTTTTTATAATGTAGTTTGAAGTGTTTTTTAATTTTAAGTATTATGTATTTCTTTTTTTTATGTTTTTTTTTAAACTATTAATGTAATGTTTATTTTTATTTAATGAAATGTTTTAAGTTAGTATTTATATAGTTAATATATTGATGTAATAGAAAAATGAAAAGGAAAAAGAAATTGGGTAGGATTGAGTATGTTATGCCTAGAATTTGGATAACAATCGAGTAGTTGTGAGTTGAAAGGTTTTGATTGGAGGATTGGGTAGGTAGATGGAATGTTTTAATGAATCTCACTTTTTTAGTTTATCGACAAACAGAAAAGAAATAAGAAATAAATAAACAAATCCATATTAAGATAATCCACTGATTCCACTCATTCATATCACTCCACTCACAAAAGAAAACACACACAGAGTTTAATTATTGATACTCAAAAAAGTCAAAATCCACCAAATGGAAGCCTTAATCGACCAGTTCACATTTCTCTCCGATCAAGCTCTGAATGACAAAAACTTCGACCCATCAACCATTGAAGAGCTCATGAGATTATTCGAGCTCGAGTCATACAACGCATGGGCTGCAATGGAGCTCGAGTACGAAACAGAAGTGGCAGAGGCCGAGAATTCGATGCAAGAGGCCGAGGATTATCTAAATTCTGCTATGGAAGATGCAATGGAAGAATTTCGAAAGTTTGAGGAGGAAATGGAGCTCGAGGCGAATAAACAGCTTCAAGGATTATTGGCTATTGGTGAAAGTGCTAGAAGACTTGGCAAGTCTATGGAAAAAGCTGCGAATTATGCTTCGAATAAGTACGTTGAGGCTGCGTTGAATGCGGCTACTGCTTCTATGAAGTCAGCTATGAAGAGTGTTTCTAATAAGTCCAAGAAAGTCCATCCTTCTTAAAGCGGATTTTGATTTTGTTGTTGGGATCTGGTGCATTCAATAACTATATATATATGAATTACTATAAGAAAAGTTGTTTTGGTTTTGTTGTTCACGGTGTTTTGATTAATAAAAATCTATGGAATAGTATTATATTTTCAGATGTACGAAATTGTTGTTTTTGGAGAAATGGTTTATGAATTATGATGATGCAATTTGCTACAATTAAATTCATGTTGTAGAATGTGGGCTTCCGGAACTAAATGATGCATTCATTCTAAAAAGAATTAGTCTTTATAGAATAATAAAATTGCTGAATGCTGAACTCTATGGAGCAAGTGTCTTTCTTGATGAAAATGGTTTGGGGCAAAACCAACATACTGTTTTTCAATTCCTTATTGTTAGTTTCTTTAGCAAACAGATTTGAGTTTTCGGATCTGCTACTTAGATTTTTCATTGCAAGTTACACGATTTGATCATGTGAATGGGCCGGATTGAATAGATTACCAAAAATATGGATAGGATGGTTTTTGATACTATGTGCAAGCAGAGTGCAAACTTTTTGTTAAATTGTATATGATTCTTTTTAAACTTGAGGTTAGCATAGTTGTGTAAGGTCGATCTAGTAAAGGCGTCTCCTCATGGTGAACAAATATCTTAGGAGACCATAATGTAGGTCTTGCTATAATAATTACTCCGTATGCGGTAAGGTAGAATTGTAAATCATGTAAACCACTAGAAGTGCACAACGTTACACCCTTCTGTCGATGCACAAGTGCAGAACCTACATCAGCAGGCTGGAATGAGCTAATTTCTTTTTGAAGCACTCTATTTGAAGTGAAACCATAAACTCTAGATACATATACATTGCTCTCCATACTGGTTAGTTAGTCCAGGATCCCAAATTAGGAGATGTCCATACTCCATACCAATCCCTCCTCACGGCTCACGCCCATTAGACCTGAAGCCGTCTCTTAACACACATATTATCCATAGTATTCATGTGGAACACCAACCATTCAAAGTTAGACTTTTGAGTAGTTTGTACCAAGTTACTTGAAGCAAATATACATGTTCTTTCTAAAAGTGGCTTTAAAAAAATCAAGCTAAGTAAATTGTTTTGGTATCATTTCTAGTTTGTTTTGTTATTAAATTGGTTACTAAGAGTGCAATAATATGTACACATACAAAGCGAAAATGGATAGCTATTTGGAAACTTGGCAAAGGTGTGGTGTTGCCGTTGGAAATGATCAAGGTTCAGCAGCATCTACCAATGTAACTTGCAGAATATTGGCCACTAAAACAAACCAACAATGTGTGGGGCCGGATAGGGCAGCGGTGGTAAGGACGCCGACCCCTTACCTCATGTTTCTATAAGTTGTATACCACAACATGGCAACAATATTTTTTGAGTAATCACTATAGTTTTCTAAAATCAACTATATTAAAAGTGACACCTTAGCTTCTAAAAAAGTTGATTAAAACAGTCAACAATCTGTGTTTATAATAAAGTTATTATTTAACTTCATTTATCTTAGGGGACATAATATGCATTGCTGCTGTTCTTATTTCGGAACGGTATCCCTCACATTTAGGGGGGTGTTTGTTTAATTGATCACATGGAGAAAAACGGAGAGGATGTGTGAGAGCAGCAGTACCGTACTGCTGTTGTTCCTGTTCCGATCATTTCCCCTTTATCTTATTCAAAACATATGCTACTCATAACTTATTAACCCAAAATTTTAAGTTTAAAAAACTAATACAAAAATGGAAATTCAACCAAAAATATATATGGAGTGAATGAATGTGTTAAACAAGAAAATCGTCAAATGCAGTAAACAAAGTTTTGTAAATTTTCCTTTTTCTTTAGATTTCACATAAATTAACCAACGATACTATAGAGTTTAGAAGACACGAACTTATTGTTGGGCTAAGTAACTTATTAGGCCCAAATAAAAAATACAAAAAACTAATGAGATCCTGTCAGGCTGGAAAGATTGGATATGTGGCCCACTCACTTCTATACTTGTTCCTTGTCTAGCTTCACTGAATTCTATTTTTATTTATTTTAATCTAATATTTAAAACCTCATCATCTTCATCATCATCGTCATCAAAATCAATCCTCTCACAATTTGTCGATCTAAAATCTTATCAATTATTAATATTTATAGTAGCTCCAATCATCATGTCTCAGGTATATTAACTTATCATTCCACCTTCCGATTTCTTTATATTTCTATCTTTTTTTTTTATAATATGATTTTTACATTTTTTTTTTATAAAAAAACACTCTGAATGAATTATAATGGAAGCTGTAAATCTATTTTTGTTGATAGTTTGGATTGTTAATATTTTTGGTACAGGTCAATGAGAAAGATGCTGCTGCAGTCAAACCTGAAGAGAAATCTACTGGTATTTATTCTTTAATATATATATATATAATTCTCTAAATGGATGATGTGAGTTACTTAATGGTTAAGTTTGTTCAGATTGTAGTTCAATTAATCGATTGATGTTATGTTTAGCTTCTGGAAATTAATTACTGTTATACGATAACTTGTGTGTTTCGTTGAATGAAATAATATTAGATTTTGATTATTTGCTACATTAATCGCGATGTATATTTTGGAATATTTCTTTTTGATACTTGGAGTGTATTTGAGGAATAAAGATTATATACATAATTTTATTTTAGTCTATCATAATTCCAGGAATTGGACAAAAGGTGTTAGTGTTACAAAGTCTCATATAGCATATTCTCTCTGTCTTCTTCACCACCACATCCTTTTAAGATACTGATAACATAAGTCGGTTTCCCTCTCATCGGCTTAAAGTTTTTATTTTTTTTAATGCTATATTAGTTGGAATAACTAATGGATTCGGATCAAGATAATCAAGGTTCATTAGTTTATACCTCATGTGCTCCTTTTGTTAGTAAACTTCTTTCAACTGTGTGTGTGTTTTGTTTTTGTTTTTCCTCTGCTGTTAGAGCTAAAATATTTTTACCATTTTTATGTATACTTTTTCATGTTAAAGTTTCTTTTTTTAAGAAAAAAAAAGTACTAAGACAAAGGGTAAACAAAGGAGAATTTCTTTCACTTGTTGTTCATTTCACGTAGTGTTGCCGTGCCTATCACAACAAGTACCATCAATTAACAACTTCAACGCTTTCATTAAGGGTAGTAAATCAATATGAAAATTATATTTTATGAGGCTTTCATTTCGTAAGATATCTTTGAGAGTCCATGACCACAATTTAGTCTGTGTTAGCATGTTAGTCACTGTTCTTAATTAGCTTAAACTGTAATTTTACTGGCAACCTTATAGATTTATCTGCTTCAAAAGTTACCTTTTAGAACTTTTAAGAATACGCAAGATTACTTTAATGCTTAAAGTAGAAGAGTATACATAGTGGGAACTTTCGAGGGTTGCTTTATTCAAGAAACATGTGTACGGCTTTAAGAGGGTGTGAGTTTTATGATGCATGCTATGAGTTAGATTCAGCAAGTTGATTAGACTCAAATTTATATTTTTATCAAATATGTTTGTTTTTTAGAACGTCTTATTTATGTGTTTTTCCATGTAGACGAAAAGGCTGATTCTGTCACAAAGAAAACTTCCTCAGAATCAAGCTCCTCAGATATACCTGCTATGCCGACCATGCCTGGAGCTGGCGCCGGATTCCCTGGAAATCCTTTTGACTTTTCATCTATGGCTGGTCTACTTAATGTATAGTGCCTTCCTCCTTTCACGAACATGGATTACTATTTACTAATAACATTAAATCTCTCTTCATACACTCGCATACACATACCGGGCACTTATGTCTGTTCTATGAACTATAAAATAATAATTTGGCTTTGGTACAAGTTTTAATCCAGAATGTACAATCAGTTGATTTATACCTTAGTTTGATCATGTTCATTTATTAACAAACAAGTCAAAATGAAAGAATCTAGTGTATCTTATATCAGCCATGGGGTATTGGTAATTTCAAACCACTACAAATAGAATATGTGTACCACTTTTGTTCAAAGGTAATTTACATATTCTATTTTTGGGTTGATTGCAGGATCCAAGCATTAAGGAGTTAGCTGAGCAAATAGCAAAAGATCCCTCATTCAACCAAATGGCTGAGCAACTTCAGCAAACTTTTCACGGTGCTGATGAAGGAATTCCCCAGTTCGATACACAACAGTATTATTCCACCATGCAGCAAGTGATGCAAAATCCTCAATTCATGAACATGGCTGAGCGCCTTGGTAGTGCCATGATGCAGGTATTACTATGGGTTTTGTAATCATTCTATATGCTGTTGATCGTCATGTCACACAGTAGAATTGACAATTTGTTTGTCAATACCTTGCAGGATCCATCGATGTCTCAGATGCTTGAGAGTTTATCGAATCCAGCTCAAAAGGATCAGCTTGAAGAAAGGATGGCCCGTATCAAAGAGGATCCAGCCCTGAAACCTATTTTAGAAGAGATAGAATCTGGAGGTCCAACAGCTATGATGAGGTTGTAATCTTGAATATCTTGATTAATATAGAGTTAACTTCTTTTAATATTATCTCTATGATAATTTGTGGAGAACAGTTGAATTATGATTTTTATATTGTAGTGTTTTTGCAATGTCTTTATATATATATATATATATATATATATAAAAAATTTCATGGATCTTCAATTGTCCTGATTACCCTTCTCTATGACAAAACAGGTACTGGAATGATCAAGATGTTCTAAAGAAACTGGGTGAAGCAATGGGTCTTGCAGTCACTGAAGATGGTACTGGAACAGCTTCGGCTGGAAATCCAGTAGCAGATGAAGCTGAAGAGGAAGGAAATGAGGACGAGTCTATTGTACATCAGACAGCTAGTGTTGGTGACGTTGAGGTATTCAGAGCTTTTAGTATATACTTATTACTATGATTTTGTGATCATCATACCATTAGATTCCAACCACCTCTTCCAGGTGGTAGGTGTCAATGTGTGACATTGAAATTCATTCCTTGTTGGTTTCAGTATGTTGGCTAATCTGATTCCAAATCTAAACCATAGGGGGCACAAAATTGGTTGTCTCTTCTAATAAGCGTTTCTTTAGCTTCTGTTTAAGAAAAAGTATTATTTGGCTAAAGATTTCAACATAGTGAGGACTTCCTGTAACACCTTTTCAAAGTGTTATTTATCTTTATTTCATGTTGCATCAGGCTTGGGCGAATAAAAGATTTTCCTTCATGGGTTGTCTGTCAAAAACTTTGGTTTTGTATATATTTTTCACTGAAAAATACGTGTCAACTTTATAAATGTTGATGATGATACTCAAGCTAATTGCAGAAAAAGTTTATTTATATTCTTGGTTTGTTTCTGTAAGTAGGGACTGAAGAAGGCGTTAGAGTCTGGTGCTGATAAAGATGAAGAAGATGCAGAGGGAAGGACAGCATTACATTTTGCATGTGGATATGGGGAGGTACTTATATGATTGTATCTTGTGATTTGCTTCGTGTTTGTTTCAGTTTTTGCATATTCTTTTTATTTTCTATTATCATTATTATTATTTTGCGTGTGCTGGTTTAGACCTTTTATATTGTTGAGTATGATTATAGTGAGCGAGTTCGGGTGGTCCTGGCTTTCCTTTCCCAATATCATAAGACATTCTTCAGTTTTATGCTTGTTGCACCTATAATGTTTGACTTCGCACTTAGTTTTGTAGTAATGTTTAATTTGTTTGTTGAATATCATTCGTTAGCAATGATATATTAGGACTTTTGTGAATCCTAGTTAATGGTACCGATGTCATGCATTTGTAGATGAAATGTGCTCAATTACTTCTTGAGGCTGGAGCAAAGGTGGATGCATTAGATAAGAACAAGAACACAGCTCTTCATTATGCAGCTGGTTATGGAAGAAAAGAATGTGTAGCTCTCTTGCTTGATAATGGCGCAGCAGTGTAAGTTTATATCATGTCTAACCCATATAAACTCTTTGGCTAACTTAGACGTGACAAAATTGGTGTTTCACGTGTGTTGGGTAAGTGGTTCAAATGAGTACTATTTAGAATGGTACAAAATAAGTAGGGTTGGGTCAGGTTAATCTGCACACTTCTGTCGTTTCTTAAGGTTTACAAACTAGTCACTCGTTTGCAGTGTAACTGTTCTCTAATTGAACCTATTTCACTCATTAAAACCAAGCTATAACCACAAAGTTGTTTATCTTATATCACAAAATTGTCTTTTTAGTTTTAGTTTTTTGTGGTGATTTTAAATTTGGTTTTCTTGCTTCAGAACCTTGCAAAACATGGATGGAAAAACACCTATCGATGTTGCGAAACTCAACAACCAAAATGACGTATTGAAGCTGCTCGAGAAGGATGCTTTTCTATAAGTTGACCATCTGTTGGTGAATGTACACTTGCAATGTCTTTTTAAAAAAATTAAGAGTTTAATGTTTGTGTTGAACCCACTGATTTTTCAGCGGGTGCTATACGTTGGTTGTTTTATCATATTTTCTTGTGCTCTTTACATAATTGGCCTTGCCGTGGTCCTTTTAGTAAACTTTTGTGTGGATCACAGTTATTACTACGGATGTTATGATAAAGTGAAAGCTACATCTTGGAAGTGAGTTGAATTTAGAGTTCTTAGGCCAGATTGTGTAAAGTTCTTAAATATCAGGATATGTTTTCTATTCTCACCAGAATATTTATTTGTAAATAAGAATTTGCATTCTTCATTAACAAGGGTTAGATAAGGAAATCATAGCTGCGTGAGAACAATGATGGTTTCTTCACTCATTTAGTTCAATTGTGTTGCACCAATCCGACAAACTAACCCAATGTGCACAACATATGCTAACTGTACACAACCTGCGTCATCATTTACCAACTTTTCACATAGTTGAAGCTCTCTGAAAACTGTTATCGAGTGTTTCTTTTTATATCATATCATAATCACACCGCATTGGTTAGGCAAACATATATTCAAGTAAAACCCATCAATTAATCCGCGTCTAAAAATAAGGGAAAAAAGAGAAGCTAGAAAGATGAAAACTAATACAAAGTTGTTGAATGAAAGTAGAAACACATGAATGTGTATTATGTTCTTGAAGATGTGCCTCACTGAACTAGTTCCTAATCTTTCTGCATGTATTTTATTGTTAGAAAAAGGTATCTTTGATCTTTGTTGTATATAACAAGAAATGGTGGTTGCCGGAGTTTGAAAGTATTGGTCGGAGTTGATGGCTACTCCAATTTCCTTGTTATCAATTTACTAAAAATTTCCTTATCATGGAGGGGTTAAATTTTGTTTTCGTTTTTGCTTGATGTTCTGTTGAGCAAGGAAGATGAAGATGTGGAAAAAGTAATAAGGAGACAAACATGTGGGTAAAAAGTAGAAAAGTGAAAAAGTTTGTGGCAGAAGTTTAAAAAGAGGAAAAGTCACTGTAGTTAAGGCGACTGCAAATGTAATATATATAATTTGATATATTCTAGTTATTTCTTGGTTGATGTTTTTCGGAAAGTCTGAGTGCATCCTTTCGAGCTAGATATGGTGATGTGGTCGGTATCTGGATCACCTATGTGTGGTGAGTTGTAACATTTTCGTTAACTGGGTGCTGAATTGTCAAATGTAAAAATGAAAGATGTAGTCGTGCTTGTAAAATATATGATTTTCGTTTGTAACTATAGAAGAAGTATTTCATTTTCTTACAATCATAATAACATGTCAAGGCCTATTAGCTCAGCTGGTTAGAGCGTCGTGCTAATAACGCGAAGGTCGCAGGTTCGAGACCTGCATTGGGCCAATGTTTTTTTTTCTATCATTAACCCTGTGGTATTTTAAATAATATAATAATAATTTGTATTATTCTTACCTATTCCTAACGAGTTTTTATTCTTTCTATAGTTATGGAGTAGCTTAAATTTGTTTGTTTTCATATCAATGTTGTAATGCTTTGCTTCAAGGAAAGGGGAATGTGGGCCCGGCTTCTACGGAAGTGGCTGGCCACTGGGCTATCAACCCAGTGGTTATTGCTTGATGTTACTTTTTTTGAACAGCAGTGGTGATTGAACTCAGCGGCATGCCTCTTCATCGCCCGGTAGAGATCGACCATGTCACCAGCACAGTCAATATCTTCAAATTATTCACTTCTAAAGTGAGACTTGAATTTTTATTTTTTTTAAAACGACATTCTAATCTACTCCTACTCCTAAATTACATGCATGTCTGAGAACCTTAAAAATGCTTTTGGTACGTACAGCTATAAATGATATATGAAAAACTATAAATGAGATTAACGAATAAATGATAATAGAATTTATGCAAGTGAATATGAATAACACGTTCTTTTATTTTCAAGGAAAAATTACAGGGGAAAAAAAAGAGATCAACATATTTACATAAACTTTTTACTAAAGATGTTCAAATAAAAAAACTTTTTACGAAAACACATTATACTTTTTAGAAAAATAAAAATTAGAAATTCAAATAAGTTAGAAAAAATTGCTTAAAGGATTGTTCTAAACTTTTAGTATGAGACAATAATATGTTTTCTAAGTTAAAATCGATATAAGCTATTTTTTGTTACATTTGTACACTAATCTATTTTGCTCAAATATACTCCCTTCGTCTCATTTTAAGTGTCCTATTTTGACTTTCAAAGTCTTTTTCTTTGAACTTTGACCGTAATTATTTTTTGTTGTGTTATACCATACTTGATATAAAATATATGAATGAATTGAGTTTTTGATGTACTTTTCAATGATATAAGTTTCATCAACTATTATAAAATACATATAAAGTTATTCACGGTCAAAGTTAAAGTTAAAAAGACTTTGAAAATCAAACTAGGACACTTAAAATGGGACGGAGGGAGTATATGAAATAGCCTTTTGGATTCTTGCACATATTGTGAATCACAGTTTACACTTTTTTTTTATTCAATAGTAGTATACTAGTATATAAAGTTCGTAACTTTATGTAGCAAGACTTTAGAAAATTATATTACTATACCTTAATAAAGTAAAATGTGAATTAGAGGTAACCTTGGAAAATAGCTAAATTAACCACATTTTTTAAAGTCTATCGTAGGATGTGTGAATGGTATGGTATTCCTAATCAAAAAATAGTTTGGATGATAATAATTGGGATAGGTAGGGTAGGTGGTGGTGAATTGGGCCTGACTGGTGTTTCCAGTCAATGCAGTGATGTAAGTCGACATGCCCTTCTTAGCTGTACTCTAGCATCTCATCTCATATTTATATATTTATATAATATAACTAGCACGGTATCCGCGCAATGCAGTTGTGGTCGTGATTGCGACGGTGTGGTGGTGGGGCCGATTATTGGTGTAAGACGCTTTGAGTGGTGTAGATAATTGGTGTAAAAGTAATTGATGTAAAGGGTTAATGAATATATTTTAAAAGAAAACAGATTGATAGTTTAATTTAATCATTAATGTTAAGGGAAAGTGTATATGAAAATATTTTGAGGGGTGCTAAATGAAAGTATTACATATTCGACAACACTTCTAAAAATAAAGTGTTATTCTTTTTATAATATATATATAGATATAACTAGCACGGTACCCGCGCAATGCAGGTGGTCGTGAGCGACGGTGTGGTGGTGGGGCCGATTATTGGTGTAAGACGCTTTGAGTGGTGTAGATAATTGGTGTAAAAGTAATTGATGTAAAGGGTTAATGAATATATTTTAAAAGAAAACAGATTGATAGTTTAATTTAATCATTAATGTTAAGGGAAAGTGTATATGAAAATATTTTGAGGGGTGCTAAATGAAAGTATTACATATTCGACAACACTTCTAAAAATAAAGTGTTATTCTTTTTATATATATATATATAGATATAACTAGCACGGTACCCGCGCAATGCAGGTGGTCGTGAGCGACGGTGTGGTGGTGGGGCCGATTATTGGTGGTAAGACGCTTTGAGTGGTGTAGATAATTGGTGTAAAAGTAATTGATGTAAAGGGTTAATGAATATATTTTAAAAGAAAACAGATTGATAGTTTAATTTAATCATTAATGTTAAGGGAAAGTGTATATGAAAATATTTTGAGGGGTGCTAAATGAAAGTATTACATATTCGACAACACTTCTAAAAATAAAGTGTTATTCTTTTTATAATATAGTATAGAGTAAATTACATTTTTGGTCCCTCAAGTTGGCACGATTTGCGGTTATTGCCCTTAAGTGAAAAAATTACAGTTTTAACTCTAAAGTGGGTCAATTTTTTCAGTTATTACTCTGCGACCAGACACCGTTTATTTAGTCCGTTAAGTGAGGGGCAAATTCGTCTTTTCATCATGTTGTTGTTGTTGTTCTTCTTCTACACTCAAAATCATTTCCAGATTACATGTCAATCATCATCATCATCTATCTATGTGTTAGTAAGAAGAAAGAGAGAAGAAGAAAAAGAAAAAATCAATGATACATATACTTGCATACATACACACACCAGCAGACATTTACAATATTCAAAACAACACATATATCATATTCATCATAAAAAACAAACTATCTATATATATTGAAATTGAAAAATCAATATAAATACACAATATAAATATATATAAAAAAATAGATATATAGATATCTATATAGCTAAGAACTGGATTTTTGAGCATTTTATGGAGACTGAGATACGGTGGAGGACGAAGAGCGGACTGGGAAGGTTTTGTTGCTATTTCACTCTTTTAATATATAGATCTACAAGTCTATATCTCCGATCTAATATATATATATATATATATGGATATATATTGAACATCTCACCTGTGTTTATCACTATTAACAGTCGACTAAAGACAACAACAATTGTTGAGAATGGGGAGCAAAACACAATAGAAAGCAACTTCTTCATCTTTCTTATATAAAATAATATATAGTGCAACACAAATCTAGAATCAAAATACTAAAAAGTTTAATTTACGAGTTGGTTAAGATGTTGACTAGATATGGAAATAAAGTTGCGGTAGATTCAAGAGAACAGGAGATTGGGTTTAATTTGCAATATGTTTTTCATTTCAATCATCATCATTTATCCATGTGTTTAATAAGAAAAAGGGGAGAAAAAAGAAAAGAAGAAATCTGGAAATAGATTTGAGTGTGGAAGAAGAAGAAGAACATGATGAAAAGACGAATTTGCCCCTCACTTAACGGATTAAATAGACGGTGCCTGGTCGCGGAGTAATAATTGAAAAAATTGACCCACTTTAGGGTTAAAATTGTAATTTTTTCACTTAAGGGCAATAACTGCAAATCGTGTCAACTTGAGGGACCAAAAATGTAATTTACTCTATAGTATATATATATAATATATATATATAACACATTGTCCGCATAATGTGGCGATGATGATGGCGACAATGGTTTAGTGGTGATAGCAACTGGGATGACGGTGATCGACTGGTGGCGACTGTTGGTGGTGGTCGCGGCATCGAGTAATGTAACCGTATATATTATTGATGTAAAGATATATGATGTAAAAGGGTTATTGAAGATATCATATAATGAGAGAATTTTAATAAAATTGCATACCTCAAAATATCTTATTCTAACACGGGTTATGCAATTTATATAAGTAGTATAGATAATTAGATATGACTTTTTTTTTTAATCCTAATTCATTGAAAGTCTTGAAATAGGTTCTAAAAGCTAGGACACACTTTGAGATGTTATATTATCTAGAGATTAATGATAAAATCAACTTAAAACAATAGCTTAAAAATGAATTTAAAGTTTTTGATACATGATAAGTGTAATTTACTAATCTTTCACTTGATCTCTTCCTTTTATTATGAAGCGTCATTATCATTTTATTAGGCTAATTTTTGGATCATTTTTTGGGCTGATTTATTAATGTGTTATCAATTAAGCTCCGTTATTCCGTGTAAGTTTATTACAAGTACGTGCAAAGATACAATTTATAAATTACTGACTTAACTGTTATTATTGTATTAAAGTTATTATTAAATCATAAAATTGTTATCTACGATGTAATTATAATCACATAATATATATAGTCATTCCGTACATCGTATGGATATTAAAACGAGTTTATTATAGAAAACCCTTAGCCATAATATATTGAGGTTTAGTTTGTATTTTCATTTTGGTATTGTAACTCGATGGTTTCGTGCGAGTCTAGCTCAGTACCGAGTATCATCAAATATTCTCTTTTAAGTAAATAATTAACTTCGGTAAAGGGGGTAAGTTTTTTCTTTTAGCTGCAAATTTGATATCAACGTCATTGTCTTTTCATATACTTAAGTCCAGTTTTAAAAAATGTCAGGTATTTCTAAGAAAATTATAGTCTTCGGCGCGAAATACATTTTGTTCACATATACAATTAAACTTAAAATGTTAAAATCATGAGTGAATGAAATATTAATCTATTTATTGATTGTTGGTTAGTGTTCGAGGATTTTTATTTTTTTTACATGTAATCTTATTTTGTTTCTTTTTTTTTTTTTTACAGAAGGACACACTGGTGTAGTAGTGGTAGTAGGATTGGGAAGGGTGGAATTAAATGTGGGGGGTGGGGGGTGTTGCTGACAAATGCTTTTCACTGATAATCTATCATTAACGCATCATTGCCCTTTCTATGTCGTGGGTCCCACTGTCATTTCAACCACTGACATCTTTACACGTACACGACATCATAAATGCTCCCCTTCGTATATCCTCTCTCTCGCAGCATTTACTTCCCATCACGTGTTCTCTATTCCCCCACGGCCCTACCATACTCGTAAATTTTTAAAACGAGCCCCAAATTCTTTTACTACTGCCATGGGTAGAGAATTCATAACTCGAGATCGAATTATAAACGAGATAAAAAGCTAGGTTCTTTTAGGAACAGGGGGGAAATCAAGTTAAATAACTTATTCATAAAAGTAATAATTTATGTATCTTATATGTAGAAAACTATAAATTTAAACATAATTACTTAAAAATATTAACATAATATTTTAAAGTTCAAACTTAATTGTTTAAAAATATAAAATTAAACCAATTTTGAAAGTTTATAACAAAAGAATTTAATTGACCTAAGTTGACCGATTTTTGACCTATTTGGCAAAGTTTGACCGATTTTGATGTGTTGCCCATAGTTAACCCAATTTTTGGGTCGATCCCGCTTAATCGAATTCCCAATTCCGTAGATCCTGATTCCTATCTTTCTGTCGATTTTTATAGCACTGACTACTACAAAGTATCTTAGATAGTTGATGGGTGGACATGATATAAGACTTATTGATTGTTAAGGTCATTCGTTACAAGAATTGGTGTATATCTTAGATAGTTGCTAGGTGGACAAGATAAAAGACTTTTATGTGGGGATTGTTAAGATTTCATTCATTACAAGAGTTGGTGTAGTAGTGGTGTAGAAGCCTAAAAGTGAACATACAATATAAACAAACATACATGAACATACAATATTAAAATATATGTAAACGGTTCATTTTTGTTTGTTTAATTTCTAAATGCTACAATTTTTAATAAAATTTAATATATTTAATGTATGTATATACATCAAATTGCGATATGAAGAACAATGATAATCTTTTATACGATAATTATTACACTCATGATCCTATAATTTAACGGTTGTTAAAGCCATCATTTGTCCTCCATACGAAAACAAAACTAAAGTTTAAAAGGGAAAAAGAAATAAGTATGTAATTACAAATTTAATCATTTAGATTTTGAAATGACTGTATGCCTTCGTACAAGACACATAAAATTCCTTTAATGACTTTATGTAACAACCGTTTAAATAAAGAACCGTGAATGTACCAACATATCGTATAAAGAATTACCACCATCATTTAAAGAAAGATCATGCATATGTGATTTCAATAAAACCACAAAGACCATTTGCGAAAGTAACTCTGGATTAAATTCAAAAATGTTACTGTTCCCGATTAGTTGAAACAAAAATCTCTATCCGATTAATTAAAGAGAAAAAAACGAAAAGAAAGAATAAAGTTTTTAAGAGAGGTTGAGCTTAAGGTAGGCGTGGGTATGATGTGAAAAATAAGAATAAAAAGATGAAAGGAAGAGTCCAAAGGGTCGGCGATTAAAACGGGAATTTGCCATTCTTGTTAAGCGGGCTAAATTATTAGTAGTAAAATAAAATGGGAAGACACGATTCCCGGATTCTTTTGTTCCGCTGACATTACCCGGTTTAATCGGGTCAAAACTTACTCTGTCCAATAACCTCCTTTTTTCTTGTTTTTCTCTACCCTTTTCTTAAATAAAATCCTCTCAATACACTTTTTATACACTTTTTTATACACTTTTTATACACTTTTTTATAATACACTTTTTATACACTTTTTTATAATACACTTTTTAACACTTTTTATACACTTTTTTATAATACACTTTTTATACACTTTTTTATAATACACTTTTTATACACTTTTTTATAATACACTTTTTATACACTTTTTTATAATACACTTTTTATACACTTTTTTATAATACACTTTTTATACACTTTTTTATAATACACTTTTTATACACTTTTTTATAATACACTTTTTATACACTTTTTTATAATACACTTTTTATACACTTTTTTATAATACACTTTTTTACACTTTTTATACACTTTTTTATAATACACTTTTTATACACTTTTTTATAATACACTTTTTAACACTTTTTATACACTTTTTTATAATACACTTTTTATACACTTTTTTATAATACACTTTTTATACACTTTTTTATAATACACTTTTTATACACTTTTTTATAATACACTTTTTATACACTTTTTATACACTTTTTTATAATACACTTTTTATACACTTTTTATACACTTTTTTAAAATACACTTTTTATACACTTTTTTATAATACACTTTTTATACACTTTTTTATAATACACTTTTTAACACTTTTTATACACTTTTTTATAATACACTTTTTATACACTTTTTTATAATACACTTTTTATACACTTTTTTATAATACACTTTTTATACACTTTTTTATAATACACTTTTTATACACTTTTTATACACTTTTTTATAATACACTTTTTATACACTTTTTTAAAATACACTTTTTATACACTTTTTTATAATACACTTTTTATACACTTTTTTATAATACACTTTTTAACACTTTTTATACACTTTTTTATAATACACTTTTTATGCACTTTTTTATAATACACTTTTTTATACACTTTTTTAAAATACACTTTTTATACACTTTTTATACACTTTTTATACACTTTTTTATAATACACTTTTTATACACTTTTTTATAATACACTTTTTATACACTTTTTATACACTTTTTTATAATACACTTTTTATACACTTTTTTATAATACACTTTTTACACTTTTTATACACTTTTTTATAATACACTTTTTTACACTTTTTATACACTTTTTTATAATACACTTTTTATACACTTTTTTATAATACACTTTTTATACACTTTTTTATAATACACTTTTTATACACTTTTTATACACTTTTTTATAATACACTTTTTATACACTTTTTTAAAATACACTTTTTATACACTTTTTTATAATACACTTTTTATACACTTTTTTATAATACACTTTTTAACACTTTTTATACACTTTTTTATAATACACTTTTTATACACTTTTTTAAAATACACTTTTTATACACTTTTTTATAATACACTTTTTATACACTTTTTTATAATACACTTTTTAACACTTTTTATACACTTTTTTATAATACACTTTTTATACACTTTTTTATAATCCACTTTTTATACACTTTTTTATAATACACTTTTTATACACTTTTTTATAATACACTTTTTATACACTTTTTTATAATACACTTTTTATACACTTTTTTATAATACACTTTTTATACACTTTTTTATAATACACTTTTTATACACTTTTTATACACTTTTTATACACTTTTTTATAATACACTTTTTATACACTTTTTTATAATACACTTTTTAACACTTTTTATACACTTTTTTATAATACACTTTTTATACACTTTTTTATAATACACTTTTTATACACTTTTTATACACTTTTTTATAATACACTTTTTTACACTTTTTATACACTTTTTTATAATACACTTTTTATACACTTTTTTATAATACACTTTTTATACACTTTTTTAAAATACACTTTTTATACACTTTTTTATAATACACTTTTTATACACTTTTTTATAATACACTTTTTAACACTTTTTATACACTTTTTTATAATACACTTTTTATACACTTTTTTATAATACACTTTTTATACACTTTTTTATAATACACTTTTTATACACTTTTTATACACTTTTTTATAATACACTTTTTATACACTTTTTTATAACTTTTTATACACTTTTTTATAATACACTTTTTTTTTTAATTCACTATTTTATATACTTTTTTATAATCCACTTTCTTATACACTTTTTTATAATACACTTTTTATACACTTTTTTATAATACACTTTTTATACACTTTTTATTTTTTAACTTTTTTATAATACATTTTTACACTTTTTATACACTTTTTTATAATACACTTTTTATACACTTTTTTATAATACACTTTTTATACACTTTTTTATAATACACTTTTTACACTTTTTATACACTTTTTTATAATACATTTTTATACACTTTTTATACACTTTTTTATAATACACTTTTTTATACACTTTTTATACACTTTTTTATAATACACTTTTTATACACTTTTTATACACTTTTTTATAATACACTTTTTATACACTTTTTTATAATACACTTTTTATACACTTTTTATACACTTTTTATACACTTTTTATACACTTTTTTATAATACACTTTTTATACACTTTTTTATAATACACTTTTTATACACTTAATGTTTTATAATAACAAATTATATCTTTTAGCAGATACACATGTGAATGATCTTATTCACAGGTTTTTAAATATGTATTTTTATAATAACAAAGTATATATTTAGCTGGCACAAATGTGAATGACTATATTCGCAAATATAGATATTTTTTATTAGAGTTAATGACATAAATCGTCCATGTGGTTTACCTAAATAGTTACGTATCGTCCTTTATAATCAAAAACCTCAAGGACAGTCCTTTATAGGAGGATAAGATTCATGTTTCGTCCTTTGACTTATTGACCATTATCTCTATCCCGTTAAAACCCTCGTGTGCCTCCCACGTGAGGGTATTTTCGTACTTTATAAAGTATAAAGGACCAAACTTGATATTTTTTTTCTTCATCACCACCAATCACCTCCAAACTATCTATATCTATAAACCCATCTGCATTTAAAGATTGTATCTTCTTCAAATCTTTTAAAAAGAACAAAAATTCAATATCAATAACAATAAAAAATAAAAAAAATTTAGTTATAGATCCAATAACATCTAAAGATTGACGGGCAATACTAATTTCTTACAAGATACAAATCCAACTACATGTATCTATTTATGTTCTCCACATCAAAAACAAAGACCCAATTACCAATATCAACTTTCCGGTGCCATTTATTCCGGCAAGTCGGTTTCATCTTTTTTGTTTCTACCTTTTACATCCTCGACCGTTTCTATACAAGTGTTTGTATGTATCTAAACCCTAAAGTATAAAGGAGTTGATTAGATCTACCTGATATCTACATCTCCACCGCCGTCCACCACAACCCTATCACCACCGACGCCACCCACTTCAAGAAACAGACCACCACAACCCCATCTAGCGTATTTTTTCGAACATCAAATCTGCCACGTTTCAAGGAATGCCAAGTGTATTATCATCATCTTCGAAATTCATATCATAGTTGACTTCAGGTGATTCTTCAAGATGATAGCAACATATCACCAAAAGAGAAACCAATTTGACCGGGAAAGAGGCCGGCGGAGGTTGGTCGGAAAAAGGCAGGCGGCGCAGTAGGTACCTCAGATCTATATTTTAGATCTATGCTTTCCATAAATATAGATATAAAAGAGTTATCGACACAAAAAAAGGGTTCGTGTGGATTACCCAATAAACCAAGGTTCGTGGGGAAGCAGCGGAAGACGGCGGCCGGAGATGGACGAGGTGGTGGTTTACCGAGATCGTTAATTTATGTATGTATATACAGGTATGTTGGACTTGACCGACATGGCCGCGGTTACCCATCACTCCATTTATTGAAAAAGATTTACAATAAATTTTAATTGGTTTTCCTTAACTTGGTGTATCTATACTATATTATAAAGCAGATTTCCTCTAAATTTTCAACATTGAACTTAAATTTTCAATATTGATTTTAAGTTTCAACATTTACTTTTCCAAAATGTCTCTCCTATCTATATTATATTTACCTAAAATAACTATAGTACCCTTTCACTAAACCTGGGTTAAAACCCAGTGGCCAGGGGTGTTTCACTAAACCTGCTATGCGGGGCCCCGGGGAGTTTACTCCAAGGTCTCGAGTTCGAACCTTGGTAGGTTCTCCTCGACGGTATTTTCCAATTAAGGAGGTGGTATAGTGAGAAAGGCTATTTAAGATCCGCTTAGTGCGGGACCCTTTCGTTGTGCGATTAACACACATCATACGCGTGTAAGGTAAAATTCACTTGTCAAAAAAAAAAAAAAAAAAAACTATAGTACCCTTTCTCTCTTCTCGAATCTCAACCAATTAATTTTTTTCTATCTCCTCCATAAATCATTTTATTTTTCTAATTTATTAAAAATCTTTTATCTCAAAAACCGTACATCGATAAATTATAAAAGTTATATGAGTGTTCTTAAAATTTCATGCTCTTTCATTAGAGTGGTCATTCGATATACTTTTGACGAATTTTTAAATCCGAGGGCGGAGCTCGTACGGCTAAGGGCGGAACCCGTCAGGTAGATCACCCCATCACCGCCACCGCCGCCGCCACCATTACATCACCACCCCGCCATCACCTCCATCACCGCCGCAACGCGCGGGTACCGTTCTCGTGTATATATATGTATATTTGTATGTATATTTTTAAATTATTAGGTTTGTGGAAGGAGATAATGGAAGAAGAAAGAGACTGTCAGTAAAGGAGAAAAAGACTGAAATACCCCTCACGTGGGAGGCACGTGGGGGGTTAACGGAGAGAAGTTGACGGTCAAACAGTCAAAGGACCAAACGTGATCCTTATCCTCCTATAAAGGACTGTCCTTGAGGTTTTTGATTATAAAGGACGATACGTGACTATTTAGGTAAACCACAGGGACGATTTATGTCATTAACTCTTTTTATTATAGCAAAGTATATTTTTTAGCTGATACACATGTGAATTCTATTCACAAGTGTATAAATATATATTTTTATTATAACAAAGTATATCATTCAGCTGATACACATGTGAATGATTTTATTCACAAGTGTACAAATGTTTTTTATTATTATAACAAAGTATATTTTTTAGCTGTACACATGTGAATCCTTATTCACAAGTGTATAATATATTTTTTTTATTATAACAAAGTATATATTTTAACTGGTACACATGTGAATTAATTTATTCATAAGTATACGATTATTTTTTTAAATGATGTGAATGCTAATAAACATAAAAAGCTATAATACAATAGACAAATATAAAAAGAAATGGAAATCATATATTTGGAAAGGAAAAAAAAGACATTGTAATCGTAAATAAGAAAAACTAAAAGATAGAACATATAATAAACATAAAAGATATTGGATTTATCTACTTTTCCAGTTGATGTATCGTGCAGTACATGGAAATGATGTAATGGTATAATAATTAAAAAGATAATTATTGAAATGGTGTATAAAAAGAGTAAATAACTTTTATAAATGGTACCCCCGTTCGGAGTGATTTATGGGGATAATTAGTTTCAATTGACAATTAATTATAATGTATTTACTAATTTACAATACTAACCCTATTAATTTTAATTAAAAATTAGTTCTCATAGTTCTCGACAAATTATTGGTTCTCATTTTAACTTTTTATATATATATATATATATAATATAACAATAGCCTATAAAATAAGATACACGGTGAGATATATATATATATATATGATATATAGATATAAGAAAAAAAATTTATGAAATTTTATCCGTTATGTTTGTATATATATATATATAGTATATAGGTGCAAGTTATTTTAGGACCACTCTTTATTTTAGGACCAATTAGGACATGTGTAAATTGTAACTTACACATCATCATCATCATCTCCGACCACCACCATGATCATCTCCGACCACCACCATGATTTTCCGGCGACGGCGACCACCGGAAAATCATGTTTAAGTTAACTTACACATGTGTAAGTAAGTTAACTTAAACATGATTTTCCGGCGACGGCGACCACCATGGTGGTGGTCGGAGATGATCATGGGTGGTGGTGGTGGTCGGTGATGATGATGATGATGTGGTCCTAATTGGTCCTAAAATAAGGAGTGGTCCTAAAATAACCCACCTATATATATATATCAGATTTTGTATTACCCTTTGAACTATTGTTAAGTTATTAGTTATACACTAGTGCTCAGGCCCGTCCAATGGACGGGTAGTCTCAAAATATATTAATCAAAAGCTAAAAAATTAGAATTCAAGTATATTAAATCCCTATGACCAATATCACAATTTAATCAATACGAAAACTAAAGAAGGAGACATATGAAAATTAACTCCATATAAATATTGATTCCAGTTTACCCTTTTTTTTCAACTTTAGTTAAATAAAAAATTTGCAGTTTGTTATATCTAAACTTAATACAAACACAAACAACAATTTTAGACTAAACGATTTAGAGTTAAGCTCAACAAAAAGAGAAACACTTTATAATAATAATAATAATAATAATAATAATAATAATAATATATAATAATAATAATAATAATAATAATAATAATTTAAGTTCATAATATATTGAATTTCATAAAAGTGATGATCTTTAAAAATTAAAAACATGTTACCTGGTATAGGAGGAGGTCGAACCTTTTGGTAGTCGACTTTTTTTTTGGTTTGGTCGTAGGTTTTTTTTTTGTGAGAATATGTGAGGGTTTTTTCTAGGTTGTATATATATAGATAATAAAATAATAATAATTTTTGGGAGTCTTTTTTTTATTAATAATATAAAGGTCGGCCTTAATAAATATAACTATTAAATAAATATTAAAGTTAGAGGATTAATAAGGAGGGAGAATTAGGCTCTAGGAGAGGGATTAGGGGTGCCAAGTATACCCTCAACCTTCTCTTTTAGTTATGTTATAGATTAGTTGATATATTTTTTTTTTATTTTTAATATAAAGTGTATTGATTATTAATATAAAGTATTTTTGAACTTTACATAAAGTATTTTTTTAATTAAAATCAGTGTCGGAGCTATATGGCGGTCAAAGGTGACCATGAGAACCCTACAATGTATATAAAACTCTATATTTATAATATATCTTTTTGTGATATTTTATTTAAAGGTAACTGACAACCACATACTCGTATAAATTAATTGTGTACTTTGATTTTGCGCTTGTTAGTATCATAAAAACTGTTGGTCGACCACAGAATGAAAATCTTGGCGGCAATGATGGTCAGTCAAACTAGTCAGAGACACTCCTAGTTTTACCCAAGGTCTTGAGTTCGATCCTTAGGGATGACAAGCTTTGAGGTTTTTCCCTCTGAATACTTGTAACGGCCTATGGTCAACATCTTGTTGTCTAGGGTACGTGCAATCTTTACCATTATACAGTAAGGTTTCTCTGATGTCGTGTTCCGACTGAATGTTCGGGAAAAAAAAATATAAATATAATAAAAAAAAATAAAAATCAATCATTAGGACTATGCCACCATGAGGCTATTCCACTCCCATTTTTTTTACAGGCTACCTATGGTAACACGAAATGCTACATGACATCACTTGGTGTAAGTAGCCTAACCCTCAGCAACTTCACTCCTTTTTGTCTAAAGATGGTGTTCAATAAAGATATTTTAGTTAATTCACAATTAATTTTTTTTTAACTATTATATACTTTATTTACTAAGACAATTAGATGTGAACAGTAAACATTTTAAGAATGTTTATATATAAATACTGGTAAACTCGATACAAAGTAATATTTTGGTGGAGTGGTCAAGGGATTTTAAGTGCTCACTTGATTCGCATTGAGGTCATTAGTTCGATTCTAGGCCCATTCCTTCTTAACTTTTTTCATTTTTCTATTATCTTAGTTTCTTAGTTGTTGAGTATGGGCAAAAATTAGGCTGTCCATGTTAGAAATATTTTAAAATGAATTTGATTTTGTTAAAAAAATTTGTTGTATTAATATATTTACTTTTATTTTTGCCTCTCTTTACTATTGTTTTCCTTTTATTTTTTTGTCTTTTGTTTGGGCTTAGTGAATATGTATATGGGGATGGTTATATAAGACTGTTAAGTATATAAGGTTAGGTGTGGAACACTCACATATTGATTTTTTAATCCATAAAATTCATGGGGGCCCAAATATTTATTCAATAAATAAAAAACATTAAATAATTAGTATGTGAAGGTTTCACACCTAAGCTTAGGTGCGGACAACCTTATATTCACTTTTCCCTATTATATATATATATATATATATATATATATAATATATATCATATATATTATATAATATATATTAATAAATTTTTCTATGGTTGTGTTATTGGCCTTGATATTATGTATTATAGATAATAAATTTAATTTATGTTTCAAGAAATTATTAATATGGGAATAAACACATTTATGATGTTGTGTTTGTATTATTGTCTATAATCAAGTAAACGTGCAAAAATGGTAATCACGGCCCGCATCGCGGGGCTTAGAAGATTCCTAGTTGATAATAATGGAATGTGAAAATTATATATATATAAATATATATATAGGTAAAAGTGAATATAAGGCTGTCCGACACCTAAGCTTAGGTGTGGAACCCCTTTCACATACTAATTTTTTAATATTTGTTGTTTAATGAATAAATGCTGGGGCCTCTATGAATTTTATGAGTTAAAAAATTAATATGTGAGTGTTACACATCTAAGTTTAAATACCTAACAACCTTATATAACCATCCTCGTATAATAAAGATAGATATATAACACCTCATATTCTCCGACTGGTTTATTTGTTCTTTTCAAATGATTACTCATCCACAACTTAAACTTCTGGTTCGTAGGCTTGATGCATGCTACTAGTTCAAATACCTTATTTTACATTGGCATGTTATGTATAGTCATATAATTTATAATTTAGTCAGAATAAAAAGAGTACATTAATTAAAGTATAGTCTGGAACTTATGGCAAATCTGCCCCAATTATTTCATGTAATTTTAGTGACTTTTCGGTAATTCGCCGAAAGGCCGTTAGATTATAAAATTGATGTTCAAAAAAAAAAATGTTAGAAAGCATATTGTTTAACCTGAGATAGATTCTTGTAGAAAGTATTCCTACTTTTAAAGATTTTAAAATGGTTTCTACTTAGAACTAACGAAATAAAGTATACCTTGTGGATCAAAAAGTTTTAGAACAACTAACTCCGAGATTACTACGTACAAATAAATACAACATAAAGTGGACAAGAGCATAAACTAAATTTATTCACGAGCAATACAAAGCTTTAATACAACTTAAAATATATTTAACTAAAACAAAATATTTTTTTTCTAATTACAGCCTTTTGTGCTGTGGTTATTAATATACAAAAAGAAACGTTATATACGAGTATACGACCATTTATGATTTATCGTTATTTTTATGAAAACGTGTTAAGAGAAGGGAAAAAAAACTACAACCTTAATGGCTATATATAGTTTTTTTAAAAACAGATTTGGATCGAATATCACAACGGATGGTCTAGACTATGTAGTCTTAACATGATTCACGCTAGAGAGCCCATTCACCCAATACCTAATAATAGTCCGTCTAAAGGCATGACAACATATATTAGGAAAAAACTTTGCACTCTTAGACTAAAACATGGGTATACCCAAATCCAAGTCCTCATAGAGGGATTTCCGCTTGGCTATTAACTCGTTGGTTATGAATGCAAGAAATAACATAGTAGATTTTTCCGTGTGTGTATGTGCATAGGATAATGTTGTTTGTCGTTTATCCTAGATATAGTACTTGTATTTGTACTCTTGTCTAAGGTGTCTAGTGCTTTGCTAGATGCCTTGTTATTTTATATATATTGTCGTTCTAAAAATAAAAAACATTAGATTTTTGGGTTTTAATGATCAACAATATATAAATCTTATATTTATATATCCTGTCATATGTGGTATATTATATGATATAAATATAAATGTAAAAGAGATGAAGGTTAACTTGTAAATGCTCAACAGCGAACAAGATATCTTAACAAAATCTTGCCGTATTTGAATGATATCCAACAAAAATAGAAAAGTGTGCATAAATTTGAAGTTGATTAAATTCAAAAAGTGCTAAAATCAGCTTTGTATATATAATTTCTCTGATGTGCCAGTTTATGGATCAAGATGAGAAGCCAAGCAAAGTGAAGGGTGTATCTTCAATATTCCAAAAAGAGAAAAGTAATAATTGTAAATTGAAAGACGTCATTAGCTGAGTTCTGATGTTACATCTGACCCCCCATAGAATGCAAATTAAACATACAACAAGCAACAGAAACTGATAATCAGAAAATACATAAAGATGTTGTTTCAATCACCTCAAATAAGAATCAATTGAAAGAGACAATTTTCCAAAATGTCAATATCCATGAAACTTACAAAAGCTATTGATTAATTAAAAAACCCAATACATATATTTCATCAATGTAGCTGTAAAAAAAATCTTGCTACATAAATCAGGCTTCATATAAAACAGCAAATTTTTAATAATAAAAATAAATCTTAGTCGTAAGGTTGTGATATTTGAAGAATAGTACGTTTATCCATATTTTATTAGTATGGTTTCTTAAAAGGTCTTGCTAATTAATGACATATTAAAATATAACGAGCTAGAGGAACTATTAGACATTAGATAATAGTTCGAAACATGAGAAAGACATTTCAAGAAATTTCACAAATAAAGTCCTCCAGTGAAGCAGGTTTGAGTCCTGTAGAAGGGGCAGAGTTTTATCCCAGTTAAATGTCGTGTCTTCGGGCGGTTTAGTTGGGGGTTTCTCCTCCTATAGGTATTGAGGGTGAGCGGGTTCTCTAGCGCAGACCTGGTTAAGACAACGTAATTATGCTAGATCCCATGTTGCGAGGAAATGATCCACACATTTCAAAAAGATATGATTATCCTCTTTTACATCAATTACATATGTTACATGAACATGATTTGATTGGTGGAAGAAATGTTTGTAACAATTTGTTTGTAATATGTTTGTCATCTTAGAATATAGAGTTAATTACACTTTTGGTCCCTGTCGATGGTTAAAAATTACCGTTTTCATCCCTACCTTTCATATATTACCCTTTTGGTCCAAAAAACTTGGCTCCGTCAACGCTTTTGGTCCAATTCTCAAAACGGACGTTAAACGCCCATTATGTGATCTGCACATGATGGATATTTTAGTCATTTCTGCACATGATGGGTGTAATTAACTCAATAAATTAAATATATATTTTTAATCCATATCTCTATATTTTTGTTGGAAGTATACACATAAACACTGTATCTACAACATTCTCTCATCAATCTCCATATCCTCTCATCAATCTCCATATTATGAAGATAGGAAAAAGACGTAGGAAATCACCGCATATCAATCATCACCTATATCTCCAACACCACACCACATCTCCAGATCTATCTCTATATCTATATTGTTATTTGTTTTTCATCATAAAAACGGATCTATATCTAGAACCAGATCTATATCTTAGCCATATATATATATATATATTCTTTGTGTAAAAGTTGCGGTAGTGGTGATGGGTGACGGAAAAACCAGAGAAGAAAGGAAGGCGGTGGTGACGGGTTTGATTTGTGATATTTGTTAGCATTATAGACGGCGTTAGTGACTTATATGGTGGCTGGAGGTGGTGCTTTTGAGAGGATCGCAGTGGTGGTGTTGGTGGAGAAGGAGGGGGAAAAAGTGTTGGTTGCATTTACCCAAAAGGAGGGGGAATCTGGGTTTTTGCATTAGCAAAAATGGGAGACACAAAAATGGGAGACGGCTTTCACGCTAAAGTTACGATTGCATATTTGGATCTTACCTTTTAAGTTTAACTTGATTAGATTATCACTTTATTTTTCATTTAATGTGTATATATCAGTATATCACAATCTCATGCTAATGTATTTATTTAGGAAGATTGTTTTCTTTTGTGTTATAGCATATCATAATTAGTTTATGTTTGAATTTGGGATATATACATACACATTATCTGAGAATATTGTTTGCGTTTTTTGCTTTTAAAAATCTGGAATTTGATGAATTTTTAGAGATGTAGATGTGATTGAAATTTTGATGAATATGTGTTTTTTAATGAATTTGATCATTATTTTTTGAGTATCTAAACTTGGTGATGGAATTGGATGAAGATGATGATGTTAAAGACCTGATGGTGTTTTAATTAAAAATATATATTTAATTTATTGAGTTAATTACGCTTTTGGTCCCTATGTTATGAAATGACTAAAATACCCATCATGTGCAGATCACGTGATGGGCGTTTAACGTCCGTTTCAAGAATTGGACCAAAAGCGTTGACGGAGCCAAGTTTTTTGGACCAAAAGGGTAATATATGAAAGGTAGGGATGAAAACGATAATTTTTAACCCTCGACAGGGACCAAAAGTGTAATTAACTCTAAATAATTATTAAATATTAGAAAATGACAACTATTTTATATGCCTTATAATTAGGTACAGCTTTTACAATCGCATTTTAAAGTGTAAGAAATATGAGAGAAGGTTTGTTTGTAAATATATGGGCCTCGAGGATACAGGTTGGAGGGAGAGAGAACTGAATTAATTTAAAAGGTGGATGTCGTCAAAATATAGGTTTGAACTTGAAACAAAGTCAAGGGATACCCACCCCTCCCTCTTCTATATATTCCTCTTTCACAATGCC
>CM067170.1:125442269-125559769 GCA_034093135.1 Erigeron breviscapus | reverse complement strand
TATGAACAGCCCTAGATTCGATCGATTGAGTGTCAGATCTCAAGACAGAAGCAACACCAACAAAAATCGGTCCCTCCCCAGCCCTATTCTGATCGGAATTCACCACAGAAGTGGCCGAAAGTGGTGGTGATTGTACAGCAGCGGCGACATCATCAAAATTAGGATTTTGAATTAGGGTTTTATTATTAAGAACCCTAAAATCGATCGATTTGGCATCTGATCTCAACCCAGAATTAATCCCAGCCCCAATCGAAGCCTCCCCAGCCACCAGTTGATCAGATCCACCCGGAATAAGAGGTGGCAGTGTGGTGGTTTGTGGCGGCTGGTCAGATCGCGACGGAGACAAGGTGCTGCGCACCAAATTCGAAGCAGTAGAGGCTGAATCTTTTGATTTTTTTTCTTTTTAAATTTGGGTTTTGTTGATATTGATGATGATGATGATAGATCGATAGAGATATAATTTGGGATTCAGATTTCATTGTTTTTTCAGATTGGGGAAGAAAAGAGTTTTTGGGGAAAAAAAAATTTGATCTGATTGTTTGAAATGGGAAGGTGAAATGGGTGTTTTAGAAGCAAAATGACTAAGTTACCCTCATGTGCAGTGCACATGAGAGCTTTGACGGAGCCACACTAACGTCCGTTTGAGAGAGGGGTTTCTAATGATACAAAAAGTCACCACAGGGTGAAGTAATAATAATAAAAAAGGACAGGGGCGAAAATTGATAAAACAGCAAACCACATGGTGATCTAATGAAATTTTCTCCTATATTTATATCTATACTCTCTAATAAAGCAAATGTCACTTTTTTTTCTTTAAACTTTTCAGCATTTCAATTACAAAATATGCCCTTAATCTAATAACTATCACTATCCATTAATTCACTGAATATCGCAAAATACCCTTATCACCCTTATCCCTTAACCTAGCGTTATCTGACACACACAACAAAAACACAAACATCATTTACAGTGTTCACCAAGAATACGATGCGCAGATATTAACAAATTTTAATAGTTTGATAAGTATTTTTTGGGGAAAAAAAAAAAAAATTTGATCTGATTGTTTGAAATGGGAAGGTGAAATGGGTGTTTTAGAAGCAAAATGACTAAGTTACCCTCATGTGCAGTGCACATGAGAGCTTTGACGGAGCCACACTAACGTCCGTTTGAGAGAGGGGTTTCTAATGATACAAAAAGTCACCACAGGGTGAAGTAATAATAATAAAAAAGGACAGGGGCGAAAATTGATAAAACAGCAAACCACATGGTGATCTAATGAAATTTTCTCCTATATTTATATCTATACTCTCTAATAAAGCAAATGTCACTTTTTTTTCTTTAAACTTTTCAGCATTTCAATTACAAAATATGCCCTTAATCTAATAACTATCACTATCCATTAATTCACTGAATATCGCAAAATACCCTTATCACCCTTATCCCTTAACCTAGCGTTATCTGACACACACAACAAAAACACAAACATCATTTACAGTGTTCACCAAGAATACGATGCGCAGATATTAACAAATTTTAATAGTTTGATAAGTATCTTGATTTAAAAAAGTATACATAATATATATAACTGTGTACATTTCTAAAAGTATTTTGGCATATTTTATACATCCGATTTAAGAAGAGCTACTTTTAAAAGTATGTTTATAATGAATTTGTTGACTTTTGATGGATATATATGTCATTTCCAATCTCGAATTTTAAGTAAATAAAAAAGTAGCCAATTTGTTTTATAAACAACTATAGATCGATTATGGATAGTTGAGATAGTTCCGGAAGAAAAAAAAACTCTCGATTATATTTAAATTGATGAATAAAAGGCTACTCCAATGGATAGTTTGCACACCGTTTGATTGACTGGACAAACTGAATATCAGTTTGTTCCATTATATTGCAATCCCAATTTGCTAGTCAGTTTGCCTTATCAATTTGCTCCGAAACAAACTGAAAGCAAATTGAGTTTGTGAAGTCATTTTAATCTTTCTTTAAACATGTCATTTAATATAGTGTTCGATCTATAATTTTATATGGATACACATGATGTTCTGGTATATTGAGTTAGAGACAAAATTAATCTAGTATGTTGGTTCAGCGAGCTGGAACAGTTTGCTGACGTGTTGCTGGGGTGGTTAGTTTCACTTAGGCAAACTAATAATACCATTGGAGATGAACTAAGGTTTGAAAATGGAAAATAGTCAAAAAAATTTTTTTTTTTTTTTTTTTTTTGCAAAGTGAGTTTCGATTCAGACGTGTTGGAGACAATTTTAACCAGATATTTCTGGACCTCCAACCCCTCCTCATGGAAAATACCTTTGAGATGAGAACCCCAAGGCTCGAACCCGAGACCTTGGGTAAACTCACCTCCGGGCCTCACATAGTGAATTTAGAAAGTATATCTGATCGATTTCTGTTTCGACTTAAGGGTTATTTCTTTGGAAGGATTGAATTATTTCCGTTTTAAGGGGCAGGGTCATAATTTTATTTGTTCTTAAGCCAGCGATTGATAATAAACCTTATTTCATGTACTAGTTGCCGTTATTACAAGATTAATTCATTTTGTAACTTGTCATTATCAGCCCATATTATTATTGTTTTTTTTACGGTTAACGACATGCTTTCTTCATATATTCATTTGAAACCCATTTCATCTTTTTTTTTATCATTAGTTAAACATTCAAACTTTTACCGATACATAAAACCTTATTCATTTGCGTACCTTCTCGTAAATACATCTACATCTACATTATTAATCATTTCTAATTAGCTAGCTTAAAAAGGTATATGAATATTATATGGAATTCAATATCAAGTTAGCTCACTTGACAGAAGTTCATGGTTTCATGTTTCCAATACTTGACATAGAACATAGAAGTATTTTACCATTCAAAAAGAGAGAATGTTATATCAAATTAAAAGAAATTGAAAAAGTAAATAGTTAATGCGAAAGAGAAAATAATGGTTACAAATTCAGTGTTTTTTCGTTTTCACTGTGAAAACATAAATGGTGGGAATGAGAATAGCATTTATGAGCGTTCAATTATACCACAACCTGATTTTTTAACCAAATACTCGTAGTATATTGTGATTTTATATAATGAAGAGGTCTTAAATTCAAGAGTTACATAGTTACATGTGATAACTTAAGTTGGTTCAAAATGTTTTCTCTTACTTATGGTGGATTTCATTCTTTGTGTGATTTTCGAGTCATGCACCCAGAGAAGAAATATTATCGAATGGGCTAGTGGTCCGCCATTGATACAATTTGTCATCTAAAAAAAATATATAGTATGACACCAAATTTTCTTTTAAAATAAATACTTTTTTTGAAGTGCAAATTATTATTTATTTATTAGAGCATCTCGAATGGTAAAACTTTTTTATAAAAGCTTTTTTAAAAAAGCTTTTGATCAAGTTGGTGCTCCAATGGTAAAAGTTATAAAAAAGTCTTTAAAGTATTATTCAATAACAAAACAAGGAGTAAAAGAGTGTTATATTCTTCCAAAGACTTGAGGATTTTCAAGTTTTTTATAAAAAACTTTTCACTCCAATGGAAAAAAGCTTATGCAAAAACTTTTTTGAATAGTAAAAAACTTTATAAAAAGCTTTACAAAAAGCTCCATTGAAGATGCTCTATACTTTTACCTGAACAAATTAGTTCATTTTATGTTTTACAACTACAAGCTTTGAAAAGCGTTTCTTTCCCATTGGTGTTTAAAGAGCTTTTTCTTTGGTCAATGTGTCGATAAATTCCATGTTTTTCTAGGAAACGTTCCATAATCCATATACATAGCATTTGAAAGAGATTTTGGGGGAATTTTATAGAAATTAATTGTTGGGAATGAAATTTTTTATATAATATTTGTATAACACCATAAAGGGAACCCACTAAAGCAGGACAAGGGTAGAACACTTATATACTGTGTTCGTTATCGTTTGTGGATTGAACTAATGTGTTCAAATGTAAAATTACATAAATTTTATACTGAAGTTATATATAAAAATTGTTTAAGCAAAGTTATATATTATCTCTACTATACGTAGCTCTACCCTGAAGCAATTGGTGTGGGTTGTCTATGGCAAAACGCCACCGTACCACGTTGATTCGTCTACTGACTACACCTCATGCTCAGAGCCGGCTTTATATATATATTAGACTAGGCAGTGGCTTGAGGCCACCAAATATGAAAGGCTTTTAGAATATCATATGTTTTTTTCCCACGAAATTGAAAAAGCAGTCTCTCAGTTTAAAATTTAAAGGTAACTTGCAAATATTCCATTTTCTTTGATAATTTATTGTATCTACTAGTGATATCAGCTAACTTTGCCCATTTATAGACTTTTTCGTTTATTTTTGCGAGTTCCAAACTTTGATAAACGATGAGAGTTTTTGTTAGAGACTTTCAAATAGAGGCCTCCAAAATTGGTTCCGCTTAAGGCCACCGAAAAGGTTAAGCCGACCTTGAGTTCATGCTCTTAAGGTTTTTGGAATTGTTGGGGATAAAAAAACAAAAGTTAAAGGTATAATTTAGGATTTTGAGTTGTAAAATACATGTACGCACATTGTACTTTTATGTACAAAGATGGTCATATATTAAACTTTAAAAATAATAAAATTACTAATAAAATGGAGATCTGTTTGTTGATGAGATTCTTAGCGCGAACTCGATTAAGACAACATATGGTAGACTTCTGGTATTTGCGACTACCTTTCAGACAAAATCACAAAATATATATACACGTTCAATTTTTTGATTTATTTTTTAAGTGAAAATGCTCGACATAGACATCTCCGTTGGGAGTCGCTTTCTGTAACTGTAATACGGAGTAATTGAATGTGCGTAGATATATATAAGCACTGAATATTAAATGATCATAATTCCAAAGGCATCCACTTATTTGATGTTCATTTAAGAAATCAAGATCAGGCTTTTTTTCACCTTTAATCATGACACAATCATGCACATATATGAGCTTCTTATATTAATGGAGGTAGGTGTTGAATAAATTATTCACTCATATATTATTAATGGAAAATGATTAATCAACCTAATCCATATGCCTAAAAATCAACCTAAAACTTTAAGAATTAAACGTGGATTTCACTAAGTCTCTTTCCTAATCTTATTCTTTGATTTTTCCACATGTCATCATCTTATGATTAGGTTGATGTTTAGACACATGAATTAGGTTGATTTATCATTATCCATTATTAATATCAATAAAATAATATAAACAATATGAATAATGTGAGCAATTAATAGGTATTTGGTCTAGTATCAACAGTGTTTCATCACTTAGAGGCTCCCCAATGGTATGCATTAATCCACCAAAGACTAGTCCATGTCAGCGCCACATCAGCAAAAAACACTCCAAGGACTAATCCCCCCAAAATGCACCCAATGCACTCATCCCTCAAGGACTAGTCTTGGACCCACTAATTTTTTTGTCTTCTTCTTTGTATATAGGATTAAAAAAAAAAAAAAATACCCAAAGACTCGTCCCTGCAGGGACTAGTCCATCGGACGAGCAAGGCGGACGAACAAGGGACGAGTCCCACCCAACGGTGTGGACTCGTCCCTGGAGGGCGGACGAGCAGAGGGACGAGCCCATTGGGCACCCCCTTAGTGATACGGGTTCAAACCTTTTTATAGTGATATTTTTTCATGTTATTAGTGTTACATACTTGCATAGGTTATAGGCTCAAGCATATAATCTAAAATAAATCCTGAATTCAATTTAGAGTTCATTACAGTTGCTAGACCCTCAAAGTGAAAGAATTTTTTTAAAATGGAAAGGCCAACTAACATGCCAACTGCAAACAGTGTGCTACTCCCTACAGCTTTGTTTTAGAATGTTTAACAGGAAAAACTGCTTTCCCTTTTCTAGAAAAGTTTTTGTAATTTCGTTGTTATCAAATAGACCTCTACTTATAATTTGATGCATTATTGACTTATTGTCTATCATGTCTATCTAAAAACAAACACTTTGATATATGACCGAAAAGCATTAAACGATTGTGAGTTCTAAAGGCCGATATATGCTATATTTGTATGAACCGCTATCACGAAGCAAGGCTTCGCATCTCACTAACGAAAAGTCTAGAAAATAGTCGCAAAAGTATTGGTTAAGCCACATACATTCAAGCCAAAAGTTTGACTTGCTCCGTATCGCTTAAAAACATAGATTGCGGTCGTTTACAATTTACTATTATGCAAGCAAGACAATCAAGATCTTCCAGTTAAATAACCGTTTTTGCAACAGTACTTAGTAGTTTTTTATGCAACAATAAAAGAAACACAATAAATATTTGACATATAGTCAAACTTCTTTTTTTTTACCACTCTAATTTTCATGGAAGAGACCTAGTTTTTTTAGTTTGACCATGACATATCATATCACGACATAAATATTAGTGTCTATAGATGTGATTGATGGATGCAGAAAAACTTTGAATCCATAGGAGACTAAGACAACAAATTAAGAGGGCCCCACAATGATATTTGTGTATTAAAAGAACAAGCCCCCAAAAGAGAGCATACATTGTTATGTTCCTTCATTCAAACAAAACATGCAACTGGTCCATTGGACCCCTATGAGATTGAAGACCAGTCATCCTGCCTTGTCTTGTTGACAAACCTAAAGAGCACATACAAATGTCTGAATCAACTAGTGAGGGTGTTCACCAATAGTGATTCAGCTTGGAATGGGGTGGAAATTGTTTGTTACATCAACAAAAACAAAAATATATGCAAATATATGATGTGATATGGTACAGATACAACTAAATCTACAAAAGTGATAACCGAGGGACTGAAAAGACTATATATTTGCTATGTTATAAATGAATCTTGCATCATGTTAGAAGTTCCAAGATCAACAGGAAAAACCTTCTCCAAAAAATTGATGAAACGTTTGGAGTAGAAGTTAGGATCGGCAACGGATATTGACATGGGATCGTACCGAACCGATTTACATGCATGCTCTATTTTCTTCCTCACGCTATAGTCCTGTAGTATATCAATTATACCAAGATATAGAACGACGTCATATACCTCAAATAGTTCTACTTCTGCTGAACTGGTTGTATCCTGTGAAACTTTGCGGTTTGCCTGAGCTGGCATATTCACACCTAACTGCACTCGTAATCTGATAGAATTTATAAATGGATATCCCATTAGAACTTCACAATCCAAATTTTATATTGTCCAAGCTCATGTCAAAATTACTAATCAGTGATGATTTGATAATGGGAAAGAAAATAAATGCAGATCATATTTACCCGGGCTAAAAGCCTTAGACCCATAAAAAATAAAATATATACAGATCAAATACCTTCCAGTACCAGGAAGAAGTAGATCAACTTCCTTGTCACCAACAGAAAACGCTCTCAAGGTGCTTCCTCTTATGTGAGGACCTGGTGCAGTGTTGACAGAACTAGGTTCATGCGTCACTAGAAGAAGACCTGACGGAGGGATTGAGAGGTCCCCTGACGTTGACCCTAAGGATGCAAACTATAGTTGTTAGTAGTCTTATAAGTTACAATATACATAGAAAGATAAAAAAAGGTAAAATGGCAAATTAATGAGATGATAACATTCCACAGTCTACACGTAGAAATGCACAAATGACTATAATGCTCAACAGCTGAGTGAAACAAACAGGTCACTGTGATAAACTGAAACAAATGTTTACCATCACTAACAGGTGCACCACACCCGAGCTTTGCGTCGGGTGGTTCCAAAAGAGCCTTTAAATGCTCAGGAGCTCTAAAATGCAATCCCAGAAGGAGGCTGTAATCTATGACCTGCTGAGATTCTAAAAAGTTGCAGTCTAGACGGATTTGGCTGCAAAAAGTATTGGAAAGAAGTTACGAGGATGTTGGTACTAATATAGTGAATGGCTAGTAAATCATATACAGTGGTAGTAACATGACCGTACAGACTTACTCGAAAAGTGCCTCACGCAGTGACTTGTCCATACGGAATTCATATGCCAGATCAAGGTCTTTTAATGTGGTGCCCTCATCTATATGATCCTTATTTGTTATTCTTCCTTGACAAGAACCCTTCAAATCATAACGTCGATGTATCCGTAGTTCTGTTTTAAACATATTTCCCATGACTATAAACCTTACCTAAAATTAATTAATTGAAAATAAAATTTGTTAAGTCAATTTAAATCAAAAAAAGGCTAGAATACATGAAGCAGAAATAGATACCTTCTTGCCGCCTCTCAATGTTATCTCATGTAGGCCAAAAAACTTGGTGATCAAAGTGTTATCATACTTCTTTACATGATCGTAATAGCTAGGAAGCATCTTGAGTAGAACCTACAAAGCATCATGAGACATAACCAACACATTTTATTTTGCAAATGAAAGCAATATGCACAACTCTATGCCGGATAATCAAGTTGAAGTACAATATGAAGTTAACAACACTTCGGGTTAACTGCGTAGAAAAGTAACCAACTTTCTCCCTGTTTCAGGCCATACACATTTTTAAGCATGAATGCCGTTCAGAAAATGCAGTACAGATGCTTCAAAAGATTCAAACCTTCAGTTCAGATTTTCTTAATGTCTTGATAACAAAGCTGTCATCATGAGAAAGGTAGAATATGCTCCCACTTTTTCCTGGAGAAGAGAGCTCTCTCAAACCATCATCCCCACATATGGACATCATATATTCAGCAGCATCCAACTTGAACATCTCTCTCAAATTCCTGAAATAAATCTATCATGATCTACCAGAATTACACATACATCATGAGAGATAACATAGACACCATATTTTACTGAATTTTCATCAGATAAGAAAAATAGAATCTTCAGAACTAAGTCGTAAAAGGTTTATAAAGACATAAATAAGATAGTTAAGTATGTATAATCAAATAAGTTATAACAGTGTATAAATTACCAGTCACGAAGTTAGGAAGTGATGATCGCTATGGGTCTGCATATAATAAAAGAAATCCCTCCCTCTGTATTACTACTTGATATTAGCTAAATTATATGATAGCTAATATCCTTTATTTATATACATGTTAAGTTAAATTTATGTTATTATGGTCACTAGTATTTGCAAAAGTCCTTTGTAGGTCATTTGCATGCAAGATGGTGATTTGAAGCTTAAAAGACCATATTTGGACAAGAAAGTGACTAAAAGATGTGTACAAGTGAAGTGATTCGAGGCTTGACAATTTGGTGATCAAAATAAGTCACTACTCTACTTCTGCTTCATACTATAAACCTTATTAACCATAATACATCCACATATCTGCCCTTTATATTAATTCTACCATAGTGAACCCAATATGAGCACCAACACCAGTTAAACAGATACCTGAATACCATAGGACAGTAGTCTTTCCAGGAGAAGTCAACGGAGTAGTGTGGAGGTGTAAACTGTGAACCCTTCCTAGGGAAATACATCCTTATTCTAGCTCGTTCCCCAAAATCTGAAGATCTAACTTCACGCATAGGAACTGGTGTAATCTTGCCAACTGTGTACCTGTGAACTTCAAATGATACAATACATGAGCAACTGTACTAATAATAAAGTATAATGGCTTCCAAGAACAACATTTGGTAATGCTGATAAGAAATGGAATTTAACTTAAGTGAAAATTTCCAACATCACAGTCACATTATTAGAGCTTAAACTATGGGATTTAAAATTTTAGCTGAAGTAAAAACTTGCATTACGAAGAAAAAAAATGCATTAGGCCTCTTAAGTCATAGGCAAGGGGATTAGGGGTGGGTGGATCTAGTATTTAGATATGTTTATTAGAGTACTATTTTATAAGTTCCATACAGTATCAGTTTTAGTACTCATATGCAAAAGTTGTTTGTATGGAGTACCTTGCTAGTACTGGCTAGCGATAGTAGTTAAAGTGCACCTTGGAGAGGTATCCTGGTGACTCAAATTATAAAAACATGGATCTGTCATTTAAGGGGTACATTGTGACTGTAGCTACACCACTTACGCACGATCTTAAACAACATTAGGTATTACTCGTGCTACAAAGAAGAGTTCAGGGGAAATTGGTTTGAAGAGCGAGCGCTTATGGTATGTCATAGATGTCAACTTTGGACTTGGCGGCATGTATGTACCAAATCATATAGTTATATAACCCAACACCATATGTATGATAGACATTCAACGAGAAGTGTTCATGTATTATCTTCAACAGGGCTCTCTTTTTTTAATTCTTTATATTGACAGTTTCATCAATATATACTATGCTGCTTAAGTCCCGAGTATTTGAGTGCAGGCAAACATGCACTGAAGTTCACTGTCCAGAGGAGATACAGAGTTTAAGTTTAGTTCATTTACCTGATACCTAGTTGCAGATTAAGCATCAGATAGTAGCTCTTATGGCCCTCAAATATATCGACACATGATTTCTTTTTCACTTCATTTGCATGAAATTTGTTCTGCTGCTTGGTTTTGGACGATAGTCCTACTTTACTCTTAACACGTTCTTTCATTAAAACACCTTGCATGTACTCCCTTTCCCAAGCCACAGTGCTATCATCATCTAGCTCACTTTCCCCTTCATCTGAAATATACGACAACATGTCTGTTTTCCCAGAAGTTGAGAACTCTCTAGTAGAATCCCCAAAGCTATAATCTTCTTCCGGTGGTATTCTCCTGCTTGATATTCGACCTGAGTCTCTGAAGAACCCATTAAACGATATTTTTTTCAGATACACTTCTACCAACATTACGTTCCAAATCCCTGAACCTCTCAGACCTAGCGGTAGAACCATCAGTTATCAGGCCTTCCTTTCTGTCGAACTTTCTAAAAGATGCAAATTTCCGCCCTGCAGCATAAAATGTACCTTGTCCATCCTTGAGACCCTTAGTCCATGTCCCAAAATAATAACTTCCATCCACGAACCTATAGACACCTGACCCATGTCTATGCCCATTTGACCAAGAACCATCAAACAGAGGTCACCATTCAGCCATTTCATCACCCCTCTACCACACATTTTTCCACCTCTCCAGTTTCCTATATACATGTTGCCATTACTCCAAGCGTACTTGCCACTGCCTTCATGTACCCCGTCTTTCCAGCAGCCATCATAAACATCAGAGTTGCTATACTGCTTTCTCCCAAGCCCATTTTGTATGTTCAACCTCCAGGAGCCTTTGTATACAGATCCGTCAGGATTTGTTAACGTGCCAAAACCATGGAGATAGCCCCCAGAAAATTCACCCTCATATATTGTTCCAGATGACCAAGATATCTGCCCTCTCCCACTCATTTTTCCATCTTCCCAATTACCATCATAAGCTGTACCATCTGACCATGTGTATCTACCCACGCCGTGAGGAATATTTCCCTTCACATCGCCAAGATAGATATCTCCATGTAAATTTATCTCTTGACTCATCCTGAAACCATAAAAAATACACAAGTGAACATCATTAAATTCTAAATTAAATTGGCAACTGTCATTTTAAACTCACAGAATGGGAAAAACAAATCTTGCAGGGAATAGAAACTGGTGATAGCTTATAGATTTCGATAAAAATAGCTCAGCCGGGCCCCAAAGTTAGATGATTTTGCCTTCCAAATTATTAAATTCCAGACCGCTTGGCAGTAGATGCCAAGGAAATGTATTAGTAGAAAAGATGCCACAATAGATATGCAAACTCTCTTACAATTTACCGTAAAGAATGTATTCAAATCTGAGAGATGACAGATATAACTAAAAAAATCCACCTAGATGTGCCTGATCTAGTGTATGCTCGAAATATAAATTTTAAATTTCCTCTCCCATCTTCACGTCCACTGTTCTTACAATGTGTCCTCATCATATTCTTTTGGTTAATTTTTAGGCACACCAAAAAGATCTATCGATAATTTTTATTAAAAACAATCACAATTACATCATATGATTTTCAACGAATGATCAAAACATTTCCATCTTAAAATCGGGTCATAATATGGAATGTTTTCACTTAGTAAAGTAAAGCATGCGATGGGAGGCAGATGTGGCGGTACAAGAAGGCGAAGAATCCCACGCCAGAAACATGTTTGACCAACCGTTATAATGTACCACTCACGGTACTCTTATGAGGAAACCCTCGTTGTATACACAGAGAGATAGACATATGATTCTGGCTCTAAGTAGAAATCTGGAAAACTTGGTCAATGTTCTAGAAGTGCAAGACCATACTTAATAATACATACAACAAGGCAGCATGGTTGGAATTTCATACTCCGTAAAATGAACTAAGATTACAATTCATTTCGAATAATCTCTAAAAATAATATATATTTGATCCAGATAAATAAAAGGAATTTTTAACAACGTAGAAAATATTTCAATAGCTAGAAGCATATATTCAAAATAGATATCATATCCAGGGAGTAATTAACTAGTAGCTACAATATTATATGCATAAAACTTTCATATTTTCATTCAAAAAACATTGAACTTGGTATTGAATATTAATAACCTGTTGACTTTGACCATTCCCCAGACTACCTGAAGAAGAACAACAGTTACCTAACTCAAATTTAGAAAAACATAAAAAACCGATCCATTATCGGCCTGTCGCCTACCAATTCCACGACCAGCATGAGAGAAGATAAATCATGATCCACGGGGCCAGGATTTGAACCACTAGACTAAACTACTATCACAGGACAACCTAATTCAACTTACCTATATAATCAGATGCAAAATATATACATATATAAAGCATACTTATTGTTCCGAATTCATGATTAAAAAATTTAAACCGCAACATCATTTCTACATTAACCAGATTTTAAAATAACATATAATAACTACAAATATAGATACAATCATATCACATCTCAACATATATATATATATATATACACACTAGTGATTGGGGAATAAAAGTGATTAAAAAGGTAGTGAAGAATAACTAACCTCTTGTCAGTTATAGCATATGAAAAAACACAGCCTAACAAAAGTGAAGATCCAGAGATGAGGTATAACGCTCCGATTTTAAAACCTATAGAATCAGAAACTGTATGTATAATAATTATTATTATTATTATTAGTGGAGTTCATTCGCTGGTCTTTTTAACTTACATGTGTGTATTTATATGATATAAAATCCAGGTGAAAATAAAATAGAAAAGAGGAAGGAAGGAGATTGGGAGAAATTGAAATTTGGGAGGATATGAAATGAATAGGTGGCAAGCATGCAAAAAAAATGTGAATAAGGAGCGTTGGATTGAAAATGATCGGATGGAGATGACGACTTTGTCCATTGATCTGGTCTGACTTGGTGACGACACAAAGCATATGGTGTGGTGTGTACTGTGTTGTAATAATAAGATTCACTTGTTTAGTTTTTTCTCTTTATTTAATTCATTAAATTTAATTTATTTTTCTCACATATATATGGAATCTTTTTGTTTACTCGACCGAAAAAATGTGAGGAATAATACTGTCCTTTCCACTTTCTTGTCTAACTTCAGTCTTCAACGGTTGAAACAAAATGTGATCCTTCATGTTATTCTTTTTTCGAGGAGCGTAAGCCAACCAGGCCAAAAAAGTCAAACCCCGACCAGGCAGCATTAGCGGCGACGTCGCCGCTAATACTGCGGGCCCCATGTCAGTAACGGCTAATCTGGCAGAATATTAGCGGCCCCCCGTCAGTAACAGAGTATTAGCGGCGACGTCGCCGCTAATGCCCCTGGTCGGGTTGACCTTTTCCTGGTCGTGTTACCCTATGCCTTCTTTTTTACTACCAGAACGATACTCGTGCAATGCGACGGTGACGTGCGACGGTGGAAGTGGTAGTGGTGCGCGGCGAATAGTGTAGGTTATTGATGTAATGTGTTTTAGATATATTGTACATTATTTTTTAGCATGTGTACATTGTTGAATGTTGAAAGTTAAACCATATTTGCTTTATAATATTCTTTTTTACTATATGTGAGTCATGAAAAAAAAGTTTTCGCACCTTTTTGAATTTACAAAAATGACCAACAAACTCGCAACCTATATTAAAAATCACAACACAAAATCAAAAATCGCAACGCAAAACCTTGTAATCGCAATACAAATTTCCAAGTTGTCACTCGGAATTAGACGTCACAATGCATAATAGTTAATTGCAACATGGAATTAAAGATCCAACTTGAATATGAAAAATCTCCACAAACTCGGGGTAATTTCATCACTTTATTGTTTGTCTATATACCCTTTCAATCGCAACATCCCTTCCAACCTCCAACGGACCACTAGCAAGCACCACCCATCTTCGGCGACAACCGACTGGACCACCATTAAGGACTGGTTGTACAACCACCACAGCAAATCAACAATACCCCTCGCAACCCATAAGTAAATAATTGCAACACGAAAATGAAAATCACAATACAAAACTGAAAATCACCACTTGAATTGACAATCACAACACAAAATTGGAAAGCGTGTGGCGCTTTGGTATTTTGAGGTGCGATTCTAGGTTGTGTCGCGATTTTCGAATTTGTGTTGCGTTTTTGAATTTGTGTGATAACTATAAGCTTGTTTCGCGATTTTGTTGGTCTTTTTAACCAATAACTGTTGGCTAAAATCGTATATTATTAAACGTTTCGGTCAATCAAGTTATTTTCTCTTTTTTGAATCCGTGAACACCAATGCTCTATCCACATGCCAAGTTTTCATTAAAACACAAGGAGAAATAAATAGAAAGAAATTTAACAGGTTCAGGCAGTCTGGCCCGTACCTGACCCGTTTTGACCCATATACATTTTGACCCGTTACCTAAACCCGCCCGACCCATCCATTCTGCCACGGCTACACGATATTGATGGTTTTATACATATACTAGGTCGTATAAATCATTTAATCTTAACAAAAGTTGATTAAATTTTCTCATGTTCACATCACATGGTTCCAAATGAAACCTATTTTTGTCTTCATCATCTTTGGCAACACTCTGTATGACATGATCCCCATAAGCACCAAACATCTAAAGTGACAAAGTGACTAAACATATACATTCACCTTAGTGTAAACATTGTGAAGTGACTAAAAGGGAATATTATTCTAACATTGACTAAACATACATGACAGTGACCCATTTGTTAAACTTGAGTTTTCTTCTATATGACGACAATTTTCCAAAAAATTGGATATACATACTACGGTTTAAAAAATAAAACAAAAGATGGAAATAAAAGACTCATAGTAAAATACCACCACAAGAGTCAAAGGGGACTTTAGCTAAAAGAAATCATGGCCATACTTTCATAAATCTCATTAAGTACCACATCAGATAATACACATAATAAAGTGGTTAGGTTAGATGCACCTATGTTATATCTAATTATCTATGTTCAATTAATTAAATATTCATGTAAAAAACATATCCAAATTCAAAATGACAATATTACTGAAGTTCTCAAATATGTTATTAACAATTGAAATTGAAATTTTTACTAAAAATAAAGAATAAACAACATATACTTGTTGAATGGTACAACACATCAATAGCCACTTATTTGCTTTTCAAAATAAATTTCTAGGACACAGACAACAAAACAAATGACAGTTTTCCGAACCCTCAAGTCTTGTAAACATTCTTCTTGGAACCGCGTGGTTGGCTTGCAGTTCCAGCTCCTAGAGGTGGGAAATCGTTTTCTCCATTGAACAATGATGGACTGTTTGACTTTGAAGCAGTAAGAGGATGAGGAGTAGCAGGAGCAGGAGGAGATGCTTGTATAGATACGCTCTGCTTTTGTTGTGATGGTGATCCGAGTGGAGTTATAAACCGTAATTGTGGATCAGGTGAATAATCATATGGAATCTTACTCTCATCCATTTTCCTGAATGTAATAGAAATCCTGCAACATAACCACAATAAAATTGAAGCGTTGAAATTAGAAGTGAGTCAAGTGACATTTTACACTTCGTTTATAATGGGTTAATCAATGGCATATTTATTCGCAAACAAGTTAAATAAAAATATATCAGTCAATATGGGATGGGATGTATTTTTAAGTTTTACAACTTCATAACCATTTTATGCAAAACTTATGTTATATTTGCAAATTGCAACTGGGTGATTTGTACACCACATCACTGAGATACAATATTAAGAGTAGATGGAACAATAATAAATCATAGTGCACGTAGCTTACAAAGTAATTTGCTTGGTATACCTACCTATAATAGTCATATAATACTTGTAACCATATAATGATTTAACTATTTACGCTTAAATATAAAAATAATTAAGCATTTATATAGGTCAACCCGCACTATAAAAATATCCATTTCGATCATATCCCATTTTGACTGTTATCCAGCCCAATCAAGCCGCCCATTTTGCCAGCTCTCTAATCGAATTAAAATGTTTTGGTTCTTATAGGAACTCATACCTTTTGGCAGGGACTGCAGGAACACAATGTTTGGCAACATCAGCGCCATTACCCTTTAACACGAGCACTGATCGGCAGTATGGAAGTTTTACCAATCAATTATTAAACATTAACACTATTTTCTCAATGTAATCAACAAACACAAAAAAATAAAGGGAAAATATAATTCATACCCGACAGGTAAGGGTATTGAAACAGGGCCCTGAAAATTCTCCAGGGCCAACAATCTTGAGGTTTGATCCAAAAAGTATCTTGCATTCGGTCAAGAATGATATGGTGCAAAATGGTCTAAGAAAGTCATGGTGATCAATATGTGGTGGAATGCAATCCCCTTCATCGTATATATTCACTATGCAGCTGTTGGGGACACAAGTTGGGGGCAACACATGCCACCTAACCATTCTTTTGATCATCTGTATGAACACTGGTGGCAGGGGATCAACTTCTTCGTCTCTAATTATTCCCGGGGGTTCCCATTTTTATCCTGGATAATATGACAAAGTCAATATAAAACCCTGCATCGTATACCACTATACCTTAAAGTAAGAAAAATAGAGAGTGATAAGAATTTAGGATGGCTACATACCACTGCATAATTATAGCAACAACCGAATTGAATTGTAACACGGCCTTTGCCTCGCATCCACTTTGTAGGTTCTGTATATGTTCGCTCTGCAAATATTCCATCATGATTAGTACAAAGAGAAGAATAATCACTTCATTGGGTTTAGGATACGGGTCTACAGGATGTTGAACCTTCTTAAAAATGGGCCAATCAGGTTATAATCAATCTCTCACTGTTGAACAATAAAAATTTGTTATAAATGACATGGGCAATACGTCAAAATAACCTAAAGTGTGTTCCTAATGCATACAGCCTCCTAACTATTTATTCAAAATATTGATTAGTATATAAGTAGTAAAACTTTGGATATCGTATAAAAAACACCACTTATAACAATATAGAAAACACCCACCCAGAAATGTTTTGATTCGTCTGAAATACTACTCATATGACATGTTACCCAACCCTGTAGACCTACCATTCTGCGACCTCTACAGTTTATAATATACAATATATGTGCGGCATAACACAAACCTCTAAGCTGTCCCCTTTGGCCCATACGTTGAAACTCATACACGGAATCAACGATCTTCTTTTGCTCCTCAGGACTGAACACTTGAGTGTGTAGCTCAAGCCCTTGAAGGACATTCACATTCCTTCCATTAACCTTCTCAATATGTGTAAAGTTGGTTTTCCTTCCAACTTTTGAAAACCGTAACTTTTCCTTCTGTTCCTCAGACATCGATTCATCTTCCGTCAATCTGTTTTCTAACACTTTACTAGGTGTTGATCGACTTGCCGAGTTTACTTGTTTACTGTCAACTGATGTTGGGGAGAACTTGTTAGCATAGCTAATCCTACTTCCTGACCGAATCTTTTCTGGAGTTCCAATTGAGAAACTCTTGACCGAAGATTCTAGATTACCCTCGGTTGAAGATTCTGAGGATCTTTCAGAAATATCATCAAACTTAGTAGAATCATGTGTTGAGGTCGACAACTTCTTTGTTTGTTTCCCTACCAAAACAAAAGAAGAATAGACAATAAGACCGGTTGCTTTAAAATAGCTTCCTTTACAAACTAAATGAAGAAACATAACTTCACATATGGTCGTTGCAAACTTAATCTCTAAAAGTAGTATATCATAGTTGAGGTTGATAAATATTAAATACCAATTATGATGACAAACTTCAAGATCGAGCACTATGACCAAATATCCTCTTCCAAATTATTTCGATATTGGTTTCAACTCTAGATTACTTTATTGTAATTACTTAATATAACATCCAGTACAGTATCACCATCACATAATCAAGCTACTCTTTTCGATTTTGGAAGTCATTATTATATTATATTTGAACTTCAAAGTCTATAACAATCATACAAAGAAGAACCTTTTTACACAGCCTAAAGAGAAACAACATCAACATTATTCTTAATTACTTGTTAAAAGTACCAACATATATGCATTCAACTAGTGACGTTTTGCTATATATGATGTAAATCCAACTTTCAAACTCTTTTTTGTATTGTATGTATTCGACCTCTTGCAATCTGTAAACCATTGTCATCCTGCCAATCTTGATGCAAAAAAAGTAAAAAACTTATATGCTACCATCGTCAGAGACGAATTGGTTACTAATCAATCAACTTCATATATAGAACTATCAAATAACATAAAGGCAAGTCGATCTTCCGACAATAAATACAACACTTTTTGCGACATTATAGTTACAACTTTAAAACATTCAATTAATACCCGTAACGAATTTCAATTATTTCTAAAACTTTCAAGTATTAAAAAAAAATTAATAATAATTTGAAAGACTTACTATGAATGATGGATTGAACATGCGAATGCAAAGCGAGATCACAATGATCACAAAACGTTTGAGACAACAGTAGCTCTTCGATTTCTTGACGACTAAATCCCTTTACTATTGACGACCAATCACCTTTCGCCGCGTCACCGCCGTTACTTATTCCGGTCATCTTTCACAATTATTATAATTCAAACCCACTTACAAAAATATCCTGTACAGATTTGAATATTGAAAATTTTATAGAAATAAACAAGTCGAATGAAGATACGACTGAATAAAATTGATTAGGGTTATCATATCACTATATTTATGGAGTAATATATATATATATTGTGAATCAGGATTATATAGAAGGATTTACGTGTATCTAAAGAATTACTGTATGAGTGAAGAGTTTCCTACAATTAAGGAAACAAGTTGGAGAACAAGTACAATACCATTCCCAACACACGCGGTTCAGATTAGGTAACTACTTCGTACTTTTTTTTTATACTAATTTCGTATTAACAATAATTATAGGTTCTTTTTTTCTTTTTACACAAATAGAAAATTTTTAATGATTTGGAGTTTTCAATAGATTTTCTTTTAACCGTTTTAGAACAATTTTTACTTTTTATGCTCCATTCTCAAGTTTTTTTTTAAAGGATTGGAAAAGAAAAGGTTAGAAAATTCTCCTATTTTTCATTCTTGAGTTTTTTTTTAAAGAAAAGAAAAGAAAAGAAAAGAAAACTAAGGGCCTTTTAATGTAAAAACTTTCCAGCCATTTTTGGGCTGATTTGGGAGGAAAGTTTTCCACTCATGTGTATAATTACCAATTTATCCTTAATAATTAAAGACAACCATATAGAGAAAATGACATAATTGTAAAGTTATAGTTTTTTTTCTTTTCCTTTCTTTTCTTTCTAACTCAAGAACATTATAAACTCTATATTTTCTTTTCTTTAGTTTTCCATGTAACCCGGGAATGCATTTTTGATATATAAATTTTTTTCTTTTCTTATCTAATCTTCTCCTATCTTTTCTTTTAAATAAAACTCGAGAATACAATGTTAGTGATGATTAGTGATGATTGTAACTAGGTTTACTTCAATTATTATATTCACAAATACTAGCAAGTCGCTAGTAAATAAAATGTATAAAGTCTACATTACAAACAAAATCAACAACTTAAAATACTCATTGTCCGATTTTGATTTTAATTGCGAGGGTATTAAAGTGGACGAATAAAATTTGAAAGAGACTTAGAAAAAAAATCTTCGAAACAAAGGATCACGCCATCAGTTATCAACCAAGCTCGTTTTGATCGTACCCCAAACACACTTGGACCACCATGAAACTCCACACAAAGAATTATAGACTCCATCTATATACTTTTACAACCTTATAAGCATGTTTCTCCCATGTTCTTTGTGATCATTTGCTCCTTTACCGCTCGAAATCGCTCCACTTACCCCAAGTTAAATCATGAAGTTTTGCTCGATTTTTAATCCAAAGGAAACTCTGACTTACAATTACGTTTATTATTTAATACAGTTTCGCTTTTATTGTTTACTTCGATTGAATCTACATACACTTAATTGAAATCATGTTTAAAAGTGTACAAAATATTTTTTTGTATTAAAAAAACTTAAAATAAAAAACAAACAAAAATCATATATAAAAAATTTTATTCAAAAAAGCAAATCCAAACAACGAAGAAAAAAAGAGCTCAAATCTAAATGATTTTTTTTTATTATGCCCAAAAATAAAGGGAGTGATCAGTACATCACCAGTTTCTGACGATACACCACTAAATGCAGTGGCGGAGACAAGGGGGGCTGGGGGGTGCCAAGCCTCCCCCAACATGTGAAAACGCAACAATATTCTATAATCTAGACGAAGATTTTATGAGATTTATGTATTTTAGCCCCCTCCAATGAGTTCGAAAATGGTCAAAATCGAAAATTGTCGTAGGCTGAAAATAGAACTGTTGAAGATGAAAACACATGAGAATATAAGATTACTAGGCATCTGATATAGTTTCTTTAATTATATTTCGATATATATATATATATTTTGATGAATTGTTAATACTGTAATTATATTTCGACTATGTGGCCCTTTTTTCCTTTCTAACTTTTATTTTATTATTACATTTATTTTAAAACCCTGGAGTTTAAATTCTTTACACTTTTTAATGTTTTTCTACGTGATCTTATTCTTAAGTAACTATATTTCTAAGTCATTATTAAATTTTTTTACTTTTACTCGTTAAAAATCACATGAGATATCTTTCGTCACCCGGCCCCCGTCAATTGAAAATCTTGGCTCCGCCCCTAACTAAATGTGTTTTTTTTCAATGGACCACTAAATGTGCTTTACATGGTTGTACGGTAGAACAACATAAAGCACATTTGGTGATGTATTGCCAAAAAACAGACAGATCAACACCAAAATATAAAACAACACAAAGGGTGAGTTATTTCCAAAAAAAAAGCCCAAGGGGGTCAAATTTCTTACCTTTCAGTTAATAACTATGGGATGTTTATTACGATGAAAAGTAAAGGAAAAAATAAATGAAAAATACTGTTATTTTTTTTTTAGATTAGAGAATGTAAATAAAATCGGAAAAAGTGAAAATAATTTGTATTATCTTCATTCTTCACCATTATAAAGAGTGATTATTTTTTTAAATAACGTTATAATTATTAATTTTATTGATTACTATTATAGATAATAAATAAACTACAGTATTATACAAATATCGTTTCAGATTGATATATATTTTATGATACTCACACCCACAAAACATGTATGTCCACTTTCGAATTGCTATTAGCTAGATTCAAATAAATTCGAATTCGCATATAGCTAAAATCAAATAAATCAAATACCCCGTATAGCTAAACTGTAAAATGTTTATTTGTATTGGTACTAGGTTAGTCCGTGCGTTGCACGTTTATATCTTATATCTCATTGATTTCTCCAAAATTATATATAATAAAAACAACCGTAAAAGATGAAATGAATGATTATATATCATAAAATAGACATTCATATAGATTCAAGTAAAATGTCAACAAAGCCAAAGGTAGTAAATATTAGAGTAAATTACTGAAATAGTACCTATTGTTTGGTCGAAATTACCGGTTTCATACTTGTAAGATCGAATTACGCAATATACCTATGGTTTACAATTTTGTAGTCAGATCATACCTCGCGCTGATGGTCGTTAAATATGAGGTATGAAACATGTAATATTATACAAATTAACAAATCAATATATAATATTAATTATCTTTTATTAAATAATAATATTTTTTAAGTTAACACTAATTGGCATAATTTTGATCTTGCAAGTCAATACTTTTGACCAAACCACATGTTACATTTCAATAATTTACTCTAAATTTTATTACAGAGAAAAACGTTGTAAATATTAAAAGAACTACACATAGAATACATAAAAACATAAATTCAATTTAAACTTACAACATTTTCGTGATGACTCGTTATGTAACAAAAATAACTAAAAGTTATAGTGGTAAAAAATTTATCGGCCAAGGGGATACATTAAAAATTACAAATTTTGTATACATATATTGTAACATTTGCCATTTTGGTCCGTTACTTGTTATATATGATAATGACAAACTTTTATGAATATATGAAAACTTCGAATATTTTTGTGCATATATATATGAGTTGGGCTAATAACAATATGATAATGAATTGAAACTGAATTGATATAACCAGGCCCATATGGTGAGGCCATTTTTATTGTGACTATATTTTGTATGGAATTTATATTACCGATATGATTTTGCTCACATTCTGTTCATGTGATTGGGCCAAATGAAATATGAGGATGAATTCTATATCTTGATTGGGCTACTGTGATTAGACCCATGTTAAGAAGCCTTAGTATAATGTACAGTTTCAAACAATGTCGGCGGATAACTAATAATGGTACTAGTAGGACAAAAACCGACACAACCTTTATTTTATATGAAATGATTTATCCATGTTTTGGATTTATTGGTATGATAATTCATAAAAAGGTTTACACCCGTGATTTTTTTTGCTTGTTATAATAATTTTGAATCAATCAACTAGCTAGAAATATTGTACGATTAAAATAAATATCTAGTTAAACAATGTGAGTGTAATGCATAAAAGTATAAGCTTCCAAAATGATCTAACAATCCACTATCTATTTAACTAATATATATAATAATCTATGTATCAATATATCGACATATATGTTCCTGGTGACAAATCTTTGCATTAAACAAGTAGAAAGTAATCCATGACAATCCAAATTTGACTAATAAACATTTGGAGCCTACCTATTAAAGTTTTAAAAACTCATTAGCAAAGAAACCATGCAAATAATGTACGTAAACTTCTAATCTATATAATATACTTTCACCAATCTTCATTCTATTATTCCTCTACTTCATTCTCTGCAGCAAACTCACGACCAAAACACTCCCCAAATACATAGTAATTCAACATTTAACAATAAGAGTATAACTTTGAAGTTTCAAGTTGGGTTTAAAGGGTTTTGAAGTTCATAGAAGTTGTTTATCTTGGTTTATTTTGGCTAGAAATCATACCAAGTTAACTCCAGTAGTAAGGTAATAATTCTTGATCTCTTAATCATAATTTACAAGTATTTTAATGGTGTCAAGTTGTAGATTATGGCTTGGGTTGGGTTATTCAATTGAAAGAGTTACCAAAGAAACAATTTTTGTCGATTACGAGTTGTATAAATTAACTCTTTATATTGCAACAACCAAGATGAATATATGTATGATGTTAATATCAATAAATTCCATTAATTTTGTATAAATAGAAGCCTCTCAATTAGAGCATAGATTTTTGAAATATATTTGATGATCTTAGGTTGGAATAAGCTTGAACGTTGAATCACGTGTGAACTTATTAGTGCGTGTATACTAGTACTTGGATTTATTCTACTTCCAGGTGTACCCTACTCAATTGAGATTCGGGCTGAAAAGTGTACACTTATGTGATTTACTTGTTTATTTGTTTATTTGTTCGATTGAATGATTGATGAATTGATTGACATGTTTAATTGATTTTGCACACGATTATGATATATTGTTATAATTAGGATAGTAGTGCATACATGGAAGACGATGATACCATTAAAGAGTTATAGATGTGGTGGGAAGGCTGCGGGTGACCCTATATATAAGCATCTATGATTCCTTAATTGTAAAGGCGTACGAAGTGTATGTACTTGTTGCGTTGGTTGTTTTGTTGGACATGTGGACTGATGAATGACTATGATCAATCTGTGAGACATGAGTGTTGCCACGATTGTGTGGACCAAGTACTTGTATGTACTTGATGGACGAGGGCTGTGATACATGAGTGTTGCCACAATTGTGTGGACCAAGTACTTCCAAGTACTTGATGCCAAGTATTGACATACTTGATGATATGATATGATTTACACCACGATGTGGACCAAGTATTGTGATACTTGATGATTTTGAGGTACATTGCATGACATTGACTCGCATATGAAGCACGTATTGACATTTATACATATTTGATACATTGCATGACATTGACATGTATATAATTTATAATTTATAACAAGATCTACCGCTAACTGACTACAACACACTTACGGGCAGTGTACCCGTTCGTATGTAATATAGCTAACTGGCAAGACCAGGATCGAACACAAGAACTGATTGTTGTACTAAAGGTTGTAAAAATGTGAAACAAGTAAAAAGTTTGGTGTGACCGAATTGTCACTTTGCGTTTCTGAAAACTATGTAATCAACAATTAAAATAAAGTACTCAACCGGTATTAATCGAGAGCACGCGAAAAGAGTTTGAGTTGTAAACAAATAATTAAAAAAGCCATCTATGTCGAATCCGCTACACAAAAAGTCTAGGTTGCATATAGGTTAAGCTCGAAATTCATATGTGTTGGTGATAATAATCGTGATAAGACAAAACACAACCGGGTGCACTCCGTTTGTAAAATCGACTCGATCACCTATTCAATCCAATTTCTTGCAACAAGTGGTACCACCAACCCTATTACAATTCCTCGAACTAACTAGTTTGTTTGATTATTTAAATAACAATTTTTATCTTTGTGAAAGAAATGTGGTACCACCAACCGTTAAATCCACTTAACAAAGTAATTTCTATTAGACTTGTATTCTTTACTATCATACCATGACCTAGCAAGAGTTATTCATAGACAAACAACTAAAATAATACTTGCATTCAACTAGTACCACTATCAAAGAACACAAATATCATCAAGAACACAAGTTTAAGTAAAAGAAATCACTTCATTAAGATCTTGACAAAATGTTAAGTAAAACCAACTTGAATACAAAATATTATGCAACCATAACTAATTGTTTCACTTCATCTTCATAGATGTATAGAGATTTAGCTACTCATAATGAAAAGAGCTAAAGATTCAAATAAAATGAAGAACATAGTGTACCAAATGTGAAGTAATAATCCAAATCGAGGTTACAACCGAGCTACAATCACTAATCAAGAGCCAAAATCAATCTTCAAGTCTTCAAAATAGTTTGGATGATGAAAAACCCTTGAAAAACCTTCAAAATCGGCTAGAGAACAAGTGTGGAGGCTGGAGTGTCCAAGATTAGGTTTAGGGTTGAATGGGGGCTTGTATTTATACCCAGGAGAGAGAAAATCCGTCAGGTCAGACAGAACTCGCGCCGCGAGTCCCATGGTCGCGCCGCGAGTCCCATGGTCGCGCCGCGAATGATGCAGAAACTAGAACATTTTCGTCCAGGGGTTTTTGTCGCGTCGCGAGGTTCCAGGATCGCGCCGCGAGGCAAAGTTTATGAAGGATCGCGCCGCGAATGATTCTGGTCGCGCCGCGAGACAACCCAGAATTGTCATTTCAGCTTCGTTCTTCATCGTTAGTGCATATGGACCATTCTTAAGCTATTTTTTACCAATTATGAGCGATGTACCTGCTGTAGACCTGAAATCACTAACAAATACCATAAAGCACCACAAAACATGTATAAATGGCTAACAAACGTGTCTAAAACGTCCAAATAAGATGTGGGAAATATGTATATATTGAGACACATCAAACCTCCCCACACTTAAACCTTGCTTGCCCTCAAGCAAGTATGCACTTTAATCAATTCTCAATAACCCAACAATTCACGATTTCATAAAACAAAACATGGTTATAAGTGAAGTCTCCTACCAAGCGGTGTCGAATACCAAAAGCGAATGCATTTAAAAACTAATGAGCAAAGTTTAAGACGAAATCAGAAAATTTGACTAATCTAGGGTGAAACCATCTTTCGGTTACAATTAGAATCCTCCCTATGCTTGTGTTAACACCTCTTGAACATTTCTATCATTCCAATTGACCTTAGGCTCGTTCTTACTAAGCTATAATCTACTAACAAGCATCAACATTATTATTGGCAACATAAGCAATATTCCACAATGACTATCGGTATAATTGTCCACTTAAACACTCACGCCATTGGTTCTCCATAAGGTTTTCATTACGTTATACTTATGAGTCCCTTGACAAAACATACTCCTACGGTCTAGAATTGCAACTCTATCCACACATCAGGTGATCATACGAAAGTGTACTTTAAGCGTCCGGCCAGCAGTTCGCTACGGATGCGTGAGTATCGTTAAGAGACATACGCCAGAACTCAAGGTTGGGTTGCATATCCAGAGACCATGCTCTAAACACAAACACATGTGAGAATAAAAAGTTTTATAATTTAACACCCGTGATTTTCGATGAGACCCGTGTAACGAACTTTCTGACAACCCATCCCAAGTTGGAAGCTTTAGGTGAGCTAGGTAAAACGAAGTTACCCCAAGGACTTACTTGTTCGAGTCTCAAAGACCACATTAGCATTAGACTATTAGAAAAAGATTATGCGCATTCCCACATGTGCCACCCGTTTGATGCCGAAGCACCCCAGACACCCCGATATAAAGACCAAACATAATGACTAGATCCACAACCTATAACATAAGAATTAAGGACCGGACATCCGGTGTGCAAACCATATGTTAGGTTAAATTACCACAAGCATATTTAATACATTTCGAGCTTTTCATGCACACAAGTTGCAAAATTCGAATGGAAAACCTCAAGCGGTGCCTACCAATACATCATCTAGTGAAGCTATTATTCATATTAGGTTCATCATTGATGTGTAAAATCGAGTTTAAAATTTATAAACAAGAAATACCCTAAAACTGACTACTACACACTCGCGGGCAGTGGACCCGTTCGTATATAGTATAGCTAAAAGGTAAGTCCAGGATCGAACACAGGGACTAAAACTAAGTAATTGTAGACATTAAGTAATTCTAATTAAAAGGGGGGTTGTGACCGAATTGTCACTTTGCAAGAGTTAGTAAATAATTAGTAATCCCAAAGGATTAATCGAAAGAGAATTTGTCTTAAACAATAATTTAAAAGGTCATCCATCTTGATTTCGCTCAACAACATGTTTAGATTGCACATAAATGAAGTTCAAATCCAAATTAAGTTGATTAAATAACCGAGACTCAAACAAAGCACCAACCCCGTACCCGTCAAGTTAATAACATCGTTTGACTCTCTTGCTTAAACCAGTTTCGTTACAAAGATCGGTACCCCAAGACATCTTTTATAACTTCCCTAATCAAACAATTGGTTTGGTTATTGAAATAACAATTGAAATAAGAAGAATTCATTGTTACCTAATGATAATAATTGAAAGCTATGAATGAAAAGGATCAAATCGTGTTTTAAACCTAGAAATTGATGAAGATCTGAAAAATATCTCCAATTAGGGTTCACCACACGGCTGCTAAAAGAGAAGAGGTGTTTTGGCTTATTTTTCAAGCTATTTATACGAACCCCCAAAGGCTGCCAGAAACGCGCCCAGTTGCGGCGCAACTGGGGTTTGACTTTGAGCTTTGACTTTGACTTTCGTTGACCAAGCTGGCTTGAACTTGAACCCATTGCGGCGCGACTGCAGGCGTTGCGGCGCAACTTATCCTCTGCTTTGACTTGCTGACTTTTGACTAATGTTGACTCGTGGCTGGCCAGGAAGGAGGGGAGTTGCGGCGCAACTTGGCATTGTGCGGCGCAACTGGGGTTTGACTTTGAGCTTTGACTTTGACTTTCGTTGACCAAGCTGGCTTGAACTTGAACCCATTGCGGCGCGACTGCAGGCTTGCGGCGCAACTGGGGTTTGACTTTGAGCTTTGACTTTGACTTTCGTTGACCAAGCTGGCTTGAACTTGAACCCATTGCGGCGCGACTGCAGGCGTTGCGGCGCAACTGTTTGACTTGGCTTTGACTTTCGACTTTGACTTAGCTTGACTTTTGACTAATGTTGACTCGTGGCTGGCCAGGAAGGAGGGGCGTTGCGGCGCAACTTATCTCTCTGGAATTGGGTTGCGGCGCAACTTGGTTGCGAGCTGACTTTGTTTGACTTTGAGCTTTGACTTTGACTTTCGTTGACCAAGCTGGCTTGAACTTGAACCCATTGCGGCGCACTTGGCATTGCGGCGCAACTGGGGTTTGACTTTGAGCTTTGACTTTGACTTTCGTTGACCAAGCTGGCTTGAACTTGAACCCATTGCGGCGCGACTGCAGGCGTTGCGGCGCAACTTATTCCTTCTGCTTTGACTTACTTTGACTTAGCTTTGACTTTTGACTAATGTTGACTCGTGGCTGGCCAGGAAGGAGTGGCATTGCGGCGCAACTGGGGTTTGACTTTGAGCTTTGACTTTGACTTTCGTTGACCAAGCTGGCTTGAACTTGAACCCATTGCGGCGCAACTGCATTGCGGCGCAACTGGGGTTTGACTTTGAGCTTTGACTTTGACTTTCGTTGACCAAGCTGGCTTGAACTTGAACCCATTGCGGCGCAACTGCATTGCGGCGCAACTGGGGTTTGACTTTGAGCTTTGACTTTGACTTTCGTTGACCAAGCTGGCTTGAACTTGAACCCATTGCGGCGCGACTGCAGGCGTTGCGGCGCAACACTCCGTTGACTTGCGTTGACTTTTGACTTATGTTGACTCGTGGCTGGCCAGGAAGGAGGGGCGTTGCGGCGCAACTGAAGCAGTTGCGGCGCAACTTATCTCTCTGGAATTGGGTTGCGGCGCAACTAGCCTTCTTCAGCATTGACTTTAGTTGACTTTCTGCAATCTTCATCCAAATGCTTCCAAAATCTTCCGTTAGCACTTGATTCTCCTCAACAATGTCGTTTTCTCCAGATTTGGGCTTAAATACCTGTCAGTACCCTGAAACACTAACAAATACCATAAATGCACCAATTGTATACAAAAACGACTCATAAACCATGCAGAATCAACTAAATACGTTGTGGGAAATGGGTATAAAATACGACATATCAAATCCCCCACACTTAAGCTTTGCTTGTCCTCAAGCAATTTCAAACTTCAAAACTCAATTTTCCTTGGCACAAATGGGAATAACATTACCGTAATGAAAAAGAAGCTAAACCATCATTGAAAATGAAATGAGATGGTTAGGCAGTTTTAATCTTAAATGAAAACTGGAATGTTTGACAATACTTGACTGATATACAAGCCTTAATAACACGACTAAGCACAAAAGAATTGAATCAGTGATATCTCGTCTATCCTACTCCAACTAACTTACACTTGGGGTTGAATATTTGAATTATCACTCAATGCCTAGTCGTGATGCATAATCTTTTAACCATAGGCTTGTACTAGGTTCGTTCCTTCACCGCCATGATGCAAGCACCACAACGTCTATCAAAAGAGGACTTTAAGGGTTTGAATGAACTTTAAGGCTAAACAAGGTATTTAAAAGGGTAAGGGAATTTGGGTAAACAAATGGTGTTAACAAAGAAAATAGCACAACATTTAACAAATTGTTTACAAAATAGTCTAATCCATAGAATCCCATGTCACTAGTTGCCAACGGTCCAAAACCCGAGAAGTTGTCCAGACAATACCCCCAATAGACGATTAAAAACCGACACCATTGTGGTGTATGATACTAAACAACTCAATCAACCAATTCTAACCATGTTGGCTTAAACAAAAGCGCCAACCCACAAATAACAACTTAAGATTATAGCATTAAAATCCTTTCGTTGGTGTAATTGATGTACCAACTTACAAAAATGATTTGACCAAAATTGAGAAATACCAATTGACAGCCCAAGCTCTTTTTTTTTTCTTTTCTGTTTTTCAATTCTTTTATTCTCTTTTTTTTTGTGAGCTACTTTTACTCTGACTAATTGGTATTCTCTTAAATAACATTTGAAACAGTGACAAATCATATACTCATATGCTGAAATGAACGATCTAGGCTTTATCCAAACAAACATGACGAAATCAATCTATTCTCAGTAACCGAGAATATCCCAACCCGACATAAAGGACAACCCCAAACCATCCACTAGCATAGGCAACCAATGACCCACCAGGACTTCGACTATCGGTATGGCTAGGAAAAGGTGTATATTACGGGTGGAGTTAATAACAAAGAACAGGCTAGTGACAACAAGTTTTCTATTGTTTCTTGCACTAAAAGTGAGTGTTCACTAACCAGTGTAGTTAGCTACTAAGCACATTAACAAAACATGCACATAACAATAATTTACGAAACAATGGGTGAACAAACAAAGAACAAAGGTTTTATCCTAATTTTGCCTCTTCTGATAAATAACACGGAACGATCAACCAGGACAAGTTCTAGAATCAACGCAATCACCGACACACTCATAGCAAATGAAATAATCCGGAAATGGAAAAACCAACCTCAAACTTGCACATCATAGTTCAGAGCTCTAAAAGAACCCTTACTCTGACTAATTGGTATTCTCTTAAATAATATTTGAAACAGGGACAAATCATATACTCATATGCTGAAATGAACGATTAGACTTTATCCAAACAAACATGACGAAATCAATCTATTCTCAGTAACCGAGAATATCCCAACCCGACATAAAGGACAACCCCAAACCATCCACTAGCATAGGCAACCAATGACCCACCAGGACTTCGACTATCGGTATGGCTAGGAAAAGGTGTATATTACGGGTGGAGTTAATAACAAAGAACAAAGGTTTTATCCTAATTTTGCCTCTTCTGATAAATAACACGGAACGATCAACCAGGACAAGTTCTAGAATCAACGCAATCACCGACACACTCATAGCAAATGAAATAATCCGGAAATGGAAAAACCAACCTCAAACTTGCACATCATAGTTCAGAGCTCTAAAAGAACCCTTACTCTCGAATAAATCTAAAAGCCTACGAGAGGGACAAATTTACAAGGCTAATAATTCCAAAACCGTAACACCTATCATAACTAGCAATGAATCAATAATCTCACAATTTGGGTGTTTTGGTGCTTTGAGCGTGCTAGTCATATTATTAATCTAGAAGGGATTGCCTAATTAATCAGTCAAAACACATTCCACATATTAAAATTTTGTACCAAAGGTGTAGTCAAATTGCTTATTAAATTCTATAATTAAGTGACAAAAGCAATTAACTACAAGGACAAGCGAAAAGTAAAATACGATGTTCTATCACCCTTAAGGGTGATTACAAACCAACAAATGAAATTAAATAAAAGTACAGAAATTAAATTGTTCAAACAAATACAATTACAAGCCATCATCACCAACCGACGGCAGCAACATCATCTCATCAACAACCACAGAGGAGGGTAGGGCTAGCCAGGTATAGGTCCTGAACCAAAGATCGATCCAACCACCTGCTCAGCCAACGAAGGTTCTGTCGAACCTGATCCTCCAGCATCCGCTCCAGCCTGTGTACCTGCAAAAGATCCAAAACTAACGGGGTTATCGGGCCCCGTCCCTCCAAGATTATGGGAAGGAGGCATCTCAAACTGGCGCTCTGGTGGATAGAAGAATCCACCTCCGGCTCTGTGCTCTGGAATGAAGATGTTAGGAGGGTTGTAGTCAGGAATCGGCTGAGGAGGATGAAACTGCTCACCCCTATACTGGGCCTCCCACATGGGCTGATACCTATGCTGATCATGCATCAAATGACCCATACCAGAGCCCAACCACCTGAAATCACTGTCTACCCTCGACTTAAACTGATCATGGGACTTCTGAAAGTTCTGCTGAGACTCCCACATGTTATTCATAAAAGTACCCAAAGAAGTGAAATCCCATGGACCTGAATGGCAGCAACAGAGGAAGATGGTCCTTCAGAAGGTGTAGTGGTGGCACGACGCTTAGTACGTCGTGCGGACTCTAGTGGCTGCTCTGGTGCATCAGCCATCTCAGCATCATCATCATCATCTCCTCCTCCTCATCATCAGAATCACCACCCCCAAAATCAATCAACTCCGGAATAGCATGCTTATGGGTTAAAGGCTTAATCAACTTCCACCTCTTCAAATCATTCCAAGTAAAGGGCTTCATAGGTTTGCAGTTCAAAGCCCCTGCATTATCAACACCTTCAAAATACCTCACCATCTTTGAAATGAAATGACCGCAAACTAAACCTCTATCCCGAACTCCTTTAGTCCCCATATGCTTTGCCAACACATAGGGGGCACATGCCTTCCTCTGCACATCTCCCTCATCGAACAACCTCAACAACCACAAATCCTCCATATACAGCTTATCCGGGTGATTGGTCCTATGAACAAAAGAATGGACCAACATCTTGTGGAACAATCGCAAAATAGGTGATTGGAGTGTATTTTCCCCACAAGCCGCTTTCCAAGCGCGACCCCCAGAAACCCGGTTATAGTACTCCCTGAAATCACCTGCCTCCCTCGTAAAACCAGAAGTATTCCTAACAGAAATGGCTAAAAGACGCTCAAATGCAGGATCATCCAAGGTCTCTTGGGTGTACATCCCCGTGCACAACCCAAACTCAGCAATGGTGAGGGTTCTATTAACACCCCCACAACGAAAAAATATAACCGGTTCAGCAAAAACATCCTTAACTTTTTCAATATTCTCAACCGAAATAGTTGAGTAGACCTCTAAACACCATTCCTTGCAAACCACTTCCCGATTCCTAAATATGTCAAACCATAGACTGAATTCCTTCGCGACTGGATTACCATCCACATCATTAGAACTACCCATCAGCTGCATATACCTACTAATGCCCGCACGCGCATTCAACGAATCCAACATACTCGGTTCCATATACCGAGGTTCAATTATGTCCTTCTGATAGATAGAAGCTAACCTGTTGGTGTACTCAATCTTTTTCTCAGGAGGAGCTCTAGGAAACCGTAACCATGGGTGAGAAGGAATGCCCATAACAGTCGCTTCGGGAGTCAATCCACTTTCAATTGGGGCAGCAGCTGACGAGGCTCTTCCCTTTCCTCGTCCTTCCCGGCTAGAAGAAGCGGGTTCCTACACATAAAAGAAACAATTAAACATTGAAACCCGACATATAAGCATGTATATATAAGCATAAGCCACACTGGTCTGAAAAAAGGTCAGTTGCGGCGCAACAAGCTGGGGCGCAACTTATCTGTCTGGTTTGCAGTTGCGGCGCAATCTAGAGTTGCGGCGCAACGCATGTTTTTCTGGGTTGAGATCGAGCAGCAGCAGGTATGAACACAAAAATCCCCACAAACAAATTAACAACTTAATTCTTAGGGTTTAAACTTTCAATTCTCATATAACTCCGAATTAACCCTGACTAATTTAACCACCCAACTCATGAACAAACATCAATCCATCAATCACAACAACCAAACCCTCATTGTTCTTGCAAATCCCTCACCAATTCGAAATAGATAAGTAATTTAAACATAAAATCTATACACAGTCGAATGTATGCAAGACACTACGAAATTAAAGAATTAAAATCATAAATAGAGGGTAGAGTAACACATACCTTTCCAGATCTTACCATGATGAATGATTGAAAGATGAAATTAAAATTGAAAATTAATGGGATTTGAAAGAAATTTGAATGTGGATCGGTTAGGTTTTTGAGAGAAAAAGGAGTAGCTCAATTATTGATAAAAGTAAGTGTGTGATATAATGAGACTACCGATCCCTTATTGATTAAAATCTCAGTTGACCCGGTTTGACCCGGGTTGCGGCGCAACCTAACCCGTTGCGGCGCAATGCCCAATTTTTGAATTGAAATATTTATTTTTTTTTTTAGCAATCTTACAAAGTCCCCTAATTTTAATTTTTAATTTTTAATTTTAAACATTGCTAATTTTTAATATGGTTCTTCCCAGAAATAATGCTTAATCTCAGAAAAGAACTTCTTTTTCTGTTGATAAGTCATTTCCTTAGGAAGAACACCTGCACATAAATAGTTAGCAATGTCTGCAAACCAAGGATCTTCTTCCACATCCACCTGCATTAGAAACTCATCAGGAAACGAATCATTAATATCATGCTCCTTTAACTTCTCAAGGTGAGGGTTTTCGAGCCTACTTAAGTGGTCGGCTGCCACATTTTCAGCCCCACTCTTATCTTTGATCTCAATATCAAATTCCTGTAAAAGTAAGACCCAACGAATTAAACGAGGCTTAGCATCTTGTTTCGAGAACAAGTATTTCAAAGCCGAATGGTCGGTGAACACAATAGTCTTATTCAAAACCAAATAGGGTCTAAACTTATCAAAGGCATAAACAACGGCTAACAACTCTTTCTCGGTCACGATATAGTTCTGTTGAGCCGGGTTTAAGGTCTTGCTAGCATAGGAAATAAGGCGGAAATGCTTATCCTCCCTTTGGCCTAGAACGGCCCCTAAAGCATAATCACTAGCATCACACATTAACTCAAACGGTAATGACCAATTGGGTGGAGACATAATGGGTGCATTGGTTAATTTAACTTGGTCCGCCGGTATATTTCTTCTTCTCTCCCCGTAAGGACGGGCATTCGGATCTACCGGTTGTTCATCACCCATTCTTCTACCCCTTTGTTGTTGGTTAATGTTTAGGTTGGTTCGAGGTATGACAATAGTACTTGGTTCAGGTGTTTGAATTTTCTCTTCTGTATCTGAATCTGAGTCTTCTCCACTCCCAAATACTCTCCCTGCTTCTTTCAATCTATTAACCAACTGATCTTCCAAGCTCTGGGTGGGTGGAATACTGGTTTCGGTTTCTAAATCTATTTTGACTGGTGTGAATGGTTCCTGGCTACTTCTTGACACAAGTCGACGTCTGACTTTCCCTGGATTAGATAATGGGCTAAGCAAAGGTCGGCCAGAAGCTCTTGGCGGGGGAGGTGTTTGGGGGGTTGTTTTCTTTTTTCTTTTGTTTGGGGGTGGTCGTTTTCCCTTTGTTTTCCTTCCGTTGGTCATTGGGTTGGAGTAGAACAATGATGTCTAGGTTATGGTGTTTCATTTGAACTTGCAGTCATTGTTTGTTCATCAACTAACAAGAACCTGCACACTCACCACAAACAAACCGTCAACCGCACCTGTGGTATAATTGAAATAAAATAAAATACAACTATCTAATAAAGCAATAACTTTCTCACAAATGAATGTGAAAAAGGATCGAACTACAAAAATAAACAACTACTTAAAATTAAGTCCCCGGCAGCGGCGCCAAAAACTTGATGTGTAAAATCGAGTTTAAAATTTATAAACAAGAAATACCCTAAAACTGTCTACTACACACTCGCGGGCAGTGGACCCGTTCGTATATAGTATAGCTAAAAGGTAAGTCCAGGATCGAACACAGGGACTAAAACTAAGTAATTGTAGACATTAAGTAATTCTAATTAAAAGGGGGGTTGTGACCGAATTGTCACTTTGCAAGAGTTAGTAAATAATTAGTAATCCCAAAGGATTAATCGAAAGAGAATTTGTCTTAAACAATAATTTAAAAGGTCATCCATCTTGATTTCGCTCAACAACATGTTTAGATTGCACATAAATGAAGTTCAAATCCAAATTAAGTTGATTAAATAACCGAGACTCAAACAAAGCACCAACCCCATACCCGTCAAGTTAATGACATCATTTGACTCTCTTGCTTAAACCAGTTTCGTTACAAAGACCGGTACCCCAAGACATCTTTTATAACTTCCCTAATCAAACAATTGGTTTGGTTATTGAAATAACAATTATACCTATCGATTGTACCTAACCGTTAACACATTTCTTCCTATTATCATGAACGATTATCTACCGTACCCGTCATAGACCCAATCGTTTGTACCCAAACAATCAAAATGAAATATACGTAATCAATAACTACCATTAAAGACACATATAAATCACCAATCAATTCAAGATAAATAATAAGGAAGAAATACGCTAAGATCTCGATATAACGTTAAATGAAATCAACATTGAATTAATAAAATTGTGCAATCTTTACATATTGTCTCACTATCAAGATGGATGATGAAGTGATTAGCCACTCATATTAAAAGAAGAATAACAATTGAAATAAGAAGAATTCATTGTTACCTAATGATAATAATTGAAAGCTATGAATGAAAAGGATCAAATCGTGTTTTAAACCTAGAAATTGATGAAGATCTGAAAAATATCTCCAATTAGGGTTCACCACACGGCTGCTAAAAGAGAAGAGGTGTTTTGGCTTATTTTTCAAGCTATTTATACGAACCCCCAAAGGCTGCCAGAAACGCGCCCAGTTGCGGCGCAACTTGGCATTGCGGCGCAACTGGGGTTTGACTTTGAGCTTTGACTTTGACTTTCGTTGACCAAGCTGGCTTGAACTTGAACCCATTGCGGCGCAGCTGCAGGCGTTGCGGCGCAACTTATTCCTCTGGTTTCGGGTTGCGGCGCAATGAAGAGCTGCGACGCAACACTCCATTGACTTGCGTTGACTTTTCACTTATGTTGACTCGTGGCTGGCCAGGAAGGAGGGGCGTTGCAGCGCAACTGAAGCAGTTGTGGCGCAACTTATCTCTCTGGAATTGGGTTGCGGCGCAACTGTAAGTTGCGGCGTAACTAGCCTTCTTCAGCATTGACTTTAGTTGACTTTCTGAAATCTTCATCCAAATGCTTCCGAAATCTTCCGTTAGCACTTGATTCTCTCAACAATGCCGTTTTCTCCAGATTTGCGCTTAAATACCTGTCAGTACCCTGAAACACTAACAAATACCATAAACGCACCAATTGTATACAAAAACGACTCATAAACCATGCAGAATCAACTAAATACGTTGTGGAAATGGGTATAAATTACGAAATATCAATCATTAAGGTAGAATTCGCAAGCAACCTAGATTATTTGAAGTTCGGAACAAGCCTATGACCCCTTGGAACGATGAAATGCCACAAGCACTAGGAAAGGAAAGCTAAAGGTAAACAATCTCAAGTTTTATCCTAGATTAGCAAAATTCAAAGTCCTCATTTCTCGTCTTTGCACAAAACCTATAGCCTCAAAAATTTAAAAACATAACCAAAATGCTAGTAAAGGAAAGAAACTTTAAAAATTTTCATTTTTCCAGTTTACCATCCCCTCCCCACACTTAAGTTGTACATTGTCCTCAATGGACGAATAACTAAGGCAAACAATGGGAAAAAGGGAAAAATGCAAAATGTAGAAAGGAACAATGAAAAACCTCCGGGTGAAAGCAAGAATTCACCAATGCAAAGTTGAAGCCAAAATTTAAGTGGGTGCTGAACTGACTGCCAGCATAAACCCGCTTGTTTGTTCCAAAAATTCCAAGGCATTCTCTCACAATTCAACTTGCAAACTTGAAATAATCACCTGACAATCACCAAAAGCAAAATACCCAAAACAACTACATAGTTCATAATAAAGGAAATACGGAAAATACTACAAATGTCTCATCACCTAAACGGCGGAATTACAACCAAATCGAAAAGAAATAAAGTTCAAAGTTTCAAAAGTTTCAGAAATTAGAAAAGAAGATAGAATAGATCAATACTCCTCCATGTCATGAGAGGAGGGAACACCGTCACCAGCATCAGGATCTGCTGGCTCACCAAATATGCCTCGGTAGAAATCAAAACCAGGCCCCGAATAGCGCTCTCCAGTGGTATGTCTATATGTCCCAAATTGAGGCATATCCTGAGCGCCCCCTGTGGTCCCACTAGTGCCTGCTGCGCTCGAACTCGGGCCTGCTCAACCGGGCTGCTGCTGCTGATCAGGATGTGGACAGAAAAATCCATAAGTGGTGCTGGCCGGCATGAAAATGGGAGGAGGACTGAATGCCTGAGTAGGCGGTGGTGGAGGTGGAGACTCCGGTTGGATCCAATGGTTGATGTAGGGAGACCAGTACTCGTTTTGGAAACCCAGGCGGTTCACTTGGCTCCACATCGTCCTCTGTCCATCCATCATCATGTCCTGAGTGTCCCTGAGCTCCCGCTGATTACCCAGGATCTCATCAAGCTTGGTTCCCCAACCTGCAAAATCATAAGCCGGGTAAGGGTTAGGCTGCTGCTCCATCTGGGGTGGCGGCTCCACCCTCTGTCTCTGAGCCGGCGGCTCCTGCTCATCCTCCGTTTCATCCCCCAAATCACTCGCCGAAGTCATCAACCTTGCCTTCTTTAACTCTGTGGCATCAATGATAATGGTAGGCTCAATATCCAAAACTCTCCTCCCCTCACTAGTGTTTGCCATGCCCAACCTCTCCATGATCGAGGTCACGAAATGACCACATAAATACCTACGCTCCCGGTGCTTTTGCATGTGACGAGCAAGGATATAAGGAGCACAACCATATCTGGTGGGGGTGAAATCTTGGAACTGCCTGAGCAACCACAAATCATCGCTACACACTTTGTCATTTGCATTGCCCCGATGGATGAAAGAGTATGTTATCAGTTTATGCAAAAGCCTCAACTTCTTGGACCAAATGTCCGACACTTTGCTCACCCCCGAGCTAAACGAAGGCTTCCCTGAAATCCTATTCCAATACTCCTGAAAACTCACCCCATCATCAAAATGGGAAGTGTCCAGAATGCTATTCTCCAAGAAAGATTGAACCAAACCATCATTAAACTCATTCTTCTCAAACATCCCACATAAATAGCCAAACTCAGGAATCGTGCAGTGGCGCTACTTACCACCTAAGCGAAAGTGGATCACCCGATCCTCACTAATGTCCTCAACAGGTAGGAATCCCACTCTAAGATATGAATAGAATTCCTGGCACCATTCCAGTTTAGCCGGTTTGTTCAGCTCAAAAACCCTTTTCCACATATCGATATTCGCTACCCAACCCGTTTCCTCATCAGTATATTCTGTCCTAAACCTGTTTGCAAAGTAGTCATCCAGTAGTGCATCGCGAATTATCTGCCAGTCCATTGTACGAGGGGGAATCAACTCATAGTCTTGGATTTCCGCTAACCTATTCAAAAACACTTGGCGTTCTGCCTTTGGGACATCCTTGAATTGCAGCCAAGGATGTGTGTGTGTCTTGAGTAACCTGAATGTTTTGCTAGCAGGAGCGGTTGGTGGAGTGTAGCTATCGTCTACATAATCAAATTGATAGTTATTTGGCCACACCCATCCCTCGTATTTTTGGCCAACCGGTTGTTTCTGCAAAAACATTCAAAATGTGCTAAATAAGTCAGAGGAAACAAATGGAAGCACTCACGAAAGGCTAAGGCAGACAAACGGCAAAAACGGGCAAACAGCCCAGAATCTCGCGCCGCGAGGTTCCCCTATCGCACCGCGATTCTGATTTTTTTTTTTTGGATTTTCTGAATGGGTTTTATGTCTAATTAACAGTGCTTTAACTAATTTGAATTAAAATAAATTAAGGATGACTAAATCTTAAAAAGCCCCAAATTAAAGCTATGAACCCTAATTAAGTCTTTCAAGATTCTTGCAAAATTAATCACCTCTAAGTACAATAAACAACAATACTAACTTATCTAAGTAATTAACAAACATTAATTGAAAGAAAATCAAAGAAAATAAATAAATCCTAATTAATTGAAATAAAATTGAAAAGAAAAGAGAAAGAGTTGAGAATCACATACCCCTCTTGACATGATGATGATGATGGAATGGAGGAGAAAAGAATGAGAGGAAGAAGAAGAGTGCAAAACCACAAATCTAAGAGTGTGTGTGTGTGTTTTGAGAGAAAGTAAGAAAGGAAAAAAGAGAAGAGAATGAGATAGATGGATCGTGCTCTGCTTCTTTTAAGTGCCTTTTCATTCTATTTTTTGATTTTTATATTAAAAGAAAAGAACACTTACCTGGACGCGCTATATCGCGTCGCGAGATACTTGGGTCGCGGCGCGATCACGTTGTTTTTGCCCATCGCGTCGCGAGTTGCCAAGCTCGCGCCGCGAGAAAATCCCCTGGACATTTTGCTTCAAATCTTGCCAATCTCGCACCGCGATATGCTGCAGTTTTCCAGATTTTTTTTGGCTCTTTAACACACTTTTGCACATACCGGTTCACCCAAAATCATTTCTCACCTGTGAATCTCAACGAAAAACATAAAAATAGAACAAAACTACTGAAAATCAACTAAAAATGATAAAAACACACGGGTTGCCTCCCGAGAAGCGCTTTATTTATTTACGAGTCGTTAGCTTGACTCGATCAAACCTCAAAGATTAACCAAGTTGGGGCCTTTAACCCCCCTCCCCACACTTAAGTTGTTGGGAGTTCCATCCTTAATAGGTGGGAAGCAATCATCTTTCATCTTCGTCCGAATCCAATCATTTGCTCTACCAAAAGCATCCACCTCCAACATCAACTCCTCTTTCTCTTTGGTTGACAAATTCGAACATAGTTCTTTTGACAACTTCACATTGCAATGAGAAACCGCGGACTTGACACGATCGTACAATTTACGGATCTTGGCACTTCGGCTACTTGTCGGTCGAGAATTAATCACCAGTGTTATCTTCCCCTCATTTCCCCTTTTCTCCACTATATCGTCCGACCATTCATCAATCTGAGAATCACTAGAACTAACACAAACAGTCTCAATAGAATTAACAACGTTAGGTGAAGAAAAAGAAGTAGTGTTCAAGAATTCTACCGATTCATCCCCCGTTCTCAATGTAAGCTTACCACGCCCGACCTCAATGGTAGCATCGGCCGTAGCAAGAAATGGTCTTCCTAAAATAAGGGGTACGTTTAATGCTTCACCCACATCAATAATGATAAAATCCACCGGAAAGACCAAACCACCCACTTTGACCAATTGTGTGAGTCCCAAACTCTCTAGATGGTTAACCCAGAATGTAAAATACAACAAGTCTAATAAGCACTAGATTGGACTAGTATTACTTGAATATAAATGCAAGAATATAAACAAAGTAATACAAGACTAAAAGCAATAAAATAAAGGTGGAACACAATGTAATATTTTCAAGTGTATTTTATTTATGATGTTAAATAAAATACAAGGTTGTGCGGAATCAAGATAATACAAATATGTAAGTATCCTAACAACCTATGAATTACAAATGATCTATATTTGCCAAATAACTCTTTTAGATCGAGATACTTAAAGTTGTGAAGTATCCCTGTTTAAGATCGAGAGTATTTAGACAAATTCACCTTAATGCTAAAAGTAATTTTAACGAAGAAATGACTTTTATTTATAGGCAAACAAATTCACCAGTAAATTTGTGTCGTACAAATATGGTTGCATGCATTTAATGAACCGACAAGGTCATTAAATGCATTGGTTAAGGTACAAGGATAAAGTCACATCAATATGACTTTATTCTTTTAACCAACCACCTTTACACACGTAGATACTTTAGTAAAGAACAAGTGGAATGTTCTTTGGAAAGTGTGTAAAGGCAAAAGTCAAACCTCGTAGTCAGTGTTCAGACTTGTAAGGTCTAGAACACTGACAAACCTCCAGTGTTCAGATCTGGTAAGACTTCCAGTGGACTCCGCCATTTGTCAGTCTTCTTTATTCTAACTTTAGTCTTTGACTTCAGTGAGAATGTCTTCAGTAGAATAGATCTGGACTGGGGTGAAGTCCAGTGAGCTAATCTGGAGGATGTCTCCAGATTTCCTATACAAGTATTTGCTCACTGGTCTTCCATTATTTCTGAACAAATATTCAGAAGGACTCCAGTTTCCAAGTCTGGAGTAGGTCCAGTAAATATCATTTCTGGACAGATCTTCATAAGGCTCCAGTAGTCGAGTCTGGAGCGAGTCCAGTAAATCTGGACCTAACAAACTCCCCCTATTTGTTTAGAAATAATGCAAGGTTTTTCAAGCTTATATCTATACAATTTTTGTATGCTTGAAAAACACTTGTTTTGACTTAGTCTAAAAAATTAAGTTACTGGAAAACACTTTATAGATCATCAGTGTTTTCAGTTTCATCTTTTAGTTCTAACTTAGACTAAATCTGATCATTTACTTTGTGAATCAAAATATGCAACTATATTTACAGCCATCAACAGAAAATAAGTTACAATTTTGGAAATTTACAAGTACAAGTAAATGATACAAGAGTCAGGCCCTTCTCTTCGATGTCTGTGCTGGAGCATCTTCAGAAGCCTTTCTCTTTGGTGAAGGAGAGGATGGTACAGAAACTGGTGGTCTCATACCCAGAACAACTTCCATCTGTTGTATTCTTTTCCAAACCTTTTCAATTCTCTTCATGAATGCCTTGACATCAGGAGTTAAATCAGTTTTTCCTTTGAAAGTTAATCCTATCTCCTTCAGTTCAGTCCATCCAAAAGCTTGGACTGATGCATTCTTTCTTTCATCAGTAAAGTTACCCTCTCTGGTCAACTTTATATTAAACCTGGTCATGCCTTCATGATTTTCAGCAAGTTTGATTTCAGCACCTATGATCCTTCTGGCATCAGCCCTGAATTTCAACATATCTTCATACTTGGCTTTCTGCTTAGCCATCTGGATCATATATTCAGTTTCCTTGGATACTCTCTGCTGTTCCATGGCAGACTAGAGTTGTTCACGATTGATTTTGAGTGAAGTATCCAGAGGAATGAATGTGCTCAGATCTGCATCTTTAATTGCTTTGAGCTGTTTGGCAGTAAGTTTAGGCAAGCCTTTAATCTTCTTCATGTACTCTATCTCCAGAGCACCAGCATTCTTTCTTATTTTCTTCTGGAGGTTCACCAGTTCCTCCGTTCTCTGTCTGATCAGTTCCACTACACTGACACCATACGTAACTGCATCATACACCTGTTCTTCTTCAGAGTACCTGGAGCGAATGTGTACATCATCCAATGCATTCAGACATTGATGAACTCTGGGGTCTTCCTTCATCTTTTTGTAAACATCAATATTTATGCCCAATCTGCCAGCATTATATGAATCAAGAGTCCCCATATTTGCCATCTCCCTTTGGTGGGCCAGCAATTCATCCTTTTGGTTTTTCTTGAAGATTTCTATCATTATACATTCTTGCTCCAGTCTTTTTGAGGTGTCATCATCAGCAGTAGGAAACTCTGATGAACCTTCAACAATTTCACTTCCTTCTCCAGATACCATATGTTTCTTACCTTTTACAGACTTCAGTGTTGTTGGTATATCTGGGAAAGACTCAAACTGGGGCTCACTGGCATCAGTACCAGCAGCCTCTTCAACCTGCATAATGGCTTCAGTGCCAAGTGCCTTCTGTGCTTCTTATGTACTGGCATCAGTACCAGTCACTTGTTGTTGCACGATGCTTTCAGTAGCAAAGGCCCTTTTAATAGTACTGGCAACCACTTCTTTCTTTTTCCTTACCAAACCTTCTTGAACAGACTCAGTGGCAACAAACGACTTTTCCCCCTTGGAATGTCCACCAGTCTGAGACTTGTGGGCAGACCATAATTGTTCCAGCATATATCTGTCTGTAGCACCAAATGTTCTTCCAACCGTTGGACATGTGATATTCACAGTCTGCCTTATCTCAGTCACTTCCTTCTTAATGGTTTGAAATTCTGAAGACAAGTGTTTTGGCATTTCATTTTCAATCAATTTTACAACTTGTGGCAACAACCCATCTTGAATTGTTCTAAGAACAGACCCAGAAATCTCTTCAGTGATTTCCTTCAACATGCCATGTCTGAACTTCTTAGCACATTCATCACTGATGGTGCTAACAACAGCATTCTGATCAAGTGTTGGCCTACTCTCCAAACTACTTATCCTGGTTGTCAACCTCTGAACCTCACCTGTCAGACCTGCCAGTGGTTGAACTAGTTCACCTTTCACTGTAGTCTGAACAGAACTAACCAGCCTTGTTTCTAATCCCTGGACTGCCACTTTGAGATTTTCAGTGTTTTGATTTGTGGCCAGTACCAGCTCATCCAACTTTTCAAATACCAGCTTCTCATTACCAGCAAACAGATTCATTTCTGATGAAAGATTATTCGATAATAGAGATTTGAAGTCAGAAATAACCTGTGATGAAGACTAGAGTGATCTCTCCAGGTCCGCCACCTTACTTAAAAGGCCTTGGACCTCGGTTGAAGAAGAAGAGGAGGGACCACTGGGAGGATCAAGATTTGAAGTCAGTCTGGTCATTAAAGGTACTTGTGCCCAGACCTCTTCAGATGAAGTTTCAGCAGTTACAACTGTTGAGTCCAGCACACATTGTTCAGATAAGTCGATTGGAGTTTCAAGTGGTGGTGGTTTAGTTTGTGCAATTTGAATTGTGGGAGGATTGAAGTATGGAGTGGTTTGAGGAATTGAAGGTGGTGGTGGTGGTGGCATTTCGGATTCTGGTGGTGGAATATTTGATTCTGGTGGAGGTGGTGCAAAAATGGATTCTGGTGGTGGTGGCATTTCAGTAAGTGGTTGGGTGACAGAAGTAATAACAGAAGAAACCACATTTTCTACTTCTTCACCCAGAAAACTCATGTCAGTATAAAAAATGTTACCTTCTGACATGGGTGAATCAGCTTCATCCCAGACAAATGTTTCACCAACTGTTTCATCACCAGCCTGTTCACCAACTTCTACATTCAAGTCCAATTGACCAGCCTGCTCAACATTCTGAGCATTTTCTACCTGTTCAGCAGTCACCTGCTCAACAATCTGTACATTTTCTACCTGCTCAGCATCTTGTATAATGTTTTCTTCCTGCTCAAAAATAGGAGACCCATCTAAATTCATAATATCACCAGGATGGGTTGTATCGGCTCTATCTGGATTCACCTGAACTCCTGCTCTTATAAGACGCCTGGAAGATCTTGGTCCTTTAGGAGGGTCAACATTTTCTTGTTCCTGTTGGACAGGGGCCACTTGGGTTATCGGTTGCACGATTTCAACATTTAGGTCACCAGAGGGTCCTTCACCAACTAGGTTCCCTCCTGGAGCCACTTCTTGCTCATCAGCGTTTTCTTCCCTTTGGAAACTAAGCATGGACTGAGGAATATTTACCTCATTTGGTGGAGATCTAAGGTTGGTCAGTTCACGCATATACTCACACACAGAAAAGTGAGTAGTTTCAAAGTCATACTGGTCACCTAGAGCTCTTTTGAAAATAAGTGAAAGGAAACGAATATATGGAACAAATGCTTTTCTACCTTTCACCTTAAGACGCTCTACCAGATCATCAAATAGAATCTGTGCAAAATCCACTCTATAACCAAACCAGAGGCAGTAGGCAATCTGGAGATGTGTTTGATTTATCTGGTCAAGTCCTCCAGAACTGCCTCCCAAGCATTCAACTATGTGAGTGAAGAAAAATCTCCATGAGTCTGTCAGCCTGCTCAACATTCTGAGCATTTTCTACCTGTTCAGCAGTCACCTGCTCAACATCTGTACATTTTCTACCTGTTCAGCAGTCACCTGCTCAACATCTGTACATTTTCTACCTGTTCAGCAGTCACCTGCTCAACATCTGTACATTTTCTACCTGTTCAGCAGTCACCTGCTCAACAATCTGTACATTTTCTACCTGTTCAGACCAGGCCTGCTCAACATTCTGAGCATTTTCTACCTGTTCAGCAGTCACCTGCTCAACAATCTGTACATTTTCTACCTGCTCAGCATCTTGTATAATGTTTTCTTCCCTTTGGAAACTAAGCATGGACTGAGGAATATTTACCTCATTTGGTGGAGATCTAAGGTTGGTCAGTTCACGCATATACTCACACACAGAAAAGTGAGTAGTTTCAAAGTCATACTGGTCACCTAGAGCTCTTTTGAAAATAAGTGAAAGGAAACGAATATATGGAACAAATGCTTTTCTACCTTTCACCTTAAGACGCTCTACCAGATCATCAAATAGAATCTGTGCAAAATCCACTCTATAACCAAACCAGAGGCAGTAGGCAATCTGGAGATGTGTTTGATTTATCTGGTCAAGTCCTCCAGAACTGCCTCCCAAGCATTCAACTATGTGAGTGAAGAAAAATCTCCATGAGTCTGTCAGCCTGCTCATGTAGACTGTTCCCTTTCTGGATAGCTGACCATGCTCATCCAAAATATCTGTGTGCCCCATCAATCTGCACACTTCTCTTGTATTTATGCCAGAGGGAAGTTCAATCGGCATCTCATTCTGTTCAAAATAGTTCAATTAAAGAACAGACCTGAGTGTATCCACAGTGAAAGCCAAGGGTCTGGTACCTTGCTTAAGAGAATAAGTAATTGATGAAGTTGCATCATCATATACTGCAGTGTACCAGAATTCACATAAATAATCGTGGTACATCTTCCCTGGATTTAAGGTCAAAGCACCATATAATGGACATGAGAGAAAAAAGGTATTTAATCTCCCAATAATGGATTGGGCATTATGAACACTGGAAAGTGAGAGTCTGGCCATCCAGTTGTTCATATTAATCCTTATGGCCTTTGCCTCTAAGGTAATATGGGGTGCCTTAACAACATTGGCAACCGGAGCATATTCGGCGGCGAGCAGATTTTTAGGTGAATTGGATTGTCTTGGTGCCATTGAATATGATTGATTGATGAAGATGAAATTGAAGATTTAGGGTTTATGAAGATTTGATGAAATAAATATGAGAGATAAAATTATGATTGGAAATTGAATGAAGAATTAAATGAAGGAATTTGAAGAATTTTGGGAGTTAGTATGTTCGAAGTAAATGCAACTGAAATTGAAAGTGGGTATTTATAGGAGAGAGAATGTGGAACTCAAACGGTTAATTTGAAATTATCAAATATAATTTTGATCGGGTTCTGAGATCCGCATTAAATACATCACATCACACATAAATGTGTGACAGTTTACAGCCCACAAACAGTACCAACTTGCACTTTTTGTCTTCCCAAGGTAAAAATACCATCATTTCTTTGAAAAAATGACATGCCACGTAGGATAATAAGATAAATATCGAGATAAATATCTTTTCAAAAGATTGGGGTCTTTGAATACTTAATACCATAATCAAGCAACTGGTTCTTCATCCAGAGTATCTGAGCACAACAACTGGCTGCAGACACGTATTCAGCTTCAGCAGTGGACAATGAAACTGAAGTTTGCTTTTTACTGGTCCAGCTGACCAGTTTGCCACCAAGGAAATGACATCCACCAGTAGTGGATTTCCTGTCTATCTTACAACCTGCATGATCTGAATCTGAATAACCCATTAGATCCATGCCTGAGCCTTTGGGATACCAAAGACCCAAACTGGGGACACCTTAAGGTACTTCAGTATGCGCTTTACAGCAAGCATATGAGAGTCTTTTAGATTAGACTGATATCTGGCACATAAGCATGTTGAAAACATAATATCTGGTCTACTGGCAGTTAAATACATCAGTGAACCAACCATGCCTCTATAGACAATGGTGTTCACTGGTTTACCATCTGGATCTGAGTCCAGTGTTAATGGTGCAGAAATTGGAGTGGGTTTAGATGGTGAAGAGTTCATATCATATTTCTTTAAAAGATCTCTAACATATTTTTCCTGATTAATAAAAATACCATCTCTGGTCTGTTTAATTTGGAGTCCAAGAAAATATGTTAATTCACCCATCAAACTCATTTCATATTCAGTTGACATTATTTTCGAAAATTTCTTGCACATTTTATCATCAGTAGAGCCAAAAATAATATCATCAACATAAATTTGTACCATCAACAGATTACCTTTTTCATGAATAATAAATAAGGTATTGTCAATTGCACCTCTTTTGAAACCATTTTTCAATAAATGTTTAGTCAGAGTATCATACCAGGCACGTGGGGCTTGTTTGAGGCCATAAAGCGCTTTGTCCAGACGATATACCCAATGTGGATGCTTTTCATCAACGAAACCTGGTGGTTGTCTGACATAAACTTCTTCTTCAAGTTTTCCATTCAAAAATGCACTTTTCACGTCCATCTGGTAGACCTTGAACTGATGATGAGCAGCGAATGCTAAAAATATTCTGATCGCTTCAAGTCTAGCCACTAGAGCAAAAGATTCATCAAAATCGACATCTGACTGGCAGTAGCCTTATGCTACCAGTCTGGCCTTGTTTCTGATTACGTGGCCATCTTCATCTACCTTGTTCCTGAAGACCCATTTGGTTCCAATTGGTTCTTTCTTTCCAACTGGGAAAGGAACCAGGTACCAGACCTTGTTCCTTTCAAACTGGTGAAGCTCTTCTTGCATAGCTATCACCCAACTTGGATCTTCCATAGCCTCATCAATCTTCTTTGGTTCTATCAATGATAGGAAACTGACATATAAGCATTGATTACTGGAGGCTCTTCTGGTCAGAACCCCTCGACTGGAGTCACCTATGATCTGATCGATAGGATGAGCTTTTGTTCCATCTGGAGTATTGACCAGGATTGTTACTAACAACAATATCAGTGCAAGAGATCAGTTGAGTCTCCTCTGGTGTTGCTTCTAGGAGGAGGATCTTCCCAGACTACTTCAACATCTTCATCTGAGTCATTTAAATCACGATTTGCATCATGAAATTCTTCCATTGAAGGCATTTCTTGAAGTACTTGTTCAGTTTCAACTGGGACTGATACTGGGGGCGTAGTACGCACATCTGATCCAATAATAATTTCAGAGGGTAGCTTGAAAATTATTGAAGGATAGAATGGAGTACTACTGGAGAGTTTCTTTTTCTGAACAGGTTCCAGATCAGGATGACTGGAAACTGTGTCTTCTGAATCTTCTTTATTGTAGTTGATAGGATCAGATTCACAGAAGACAATTGGAGTTACTGGGGGAGTATTAAGGGTTGGCGTTTTATTGATTGCAGCATTTGATTCATCAAATGTGACATGAATTGACTCATGGACCTTCTCCAGTCTCTTGTTATAGACTCTGAAGGCCTTGCGAATGGCTGAATATCCTAAGAAATATCCTTCATCAGCTTGAGTATAAAAATACTGCTCTGAAGGAGAGCTTTCCATATCTATCACGTACACATTTCCTCTTCTGGGAGCAATCAATATTACCTTCCAGTCCTTGTTGAATACAATGCCCTGAGCAATATTGAATAGAACTTGATAGCCATCATCACACAGTTGACTGACACTGATCAGGTTATATTTCAAACCATTCACAAATGCAAATCGTCTGAATTTGACTTGTCCATTGTTCAGAACACCATATCCCTCAGTTTTTCCACAACCATCATTTCCAAAAGTAATGGAGGGTCCATCAGAAATGATGAATTCCTCCAGCAGGGTCTTACATCCGGTCATCGTCCTGCCAGCTGCACTGTCAAGATACCAGATATATTTCTTTCTATCGCCTTGCACATCCACCAGATATATCAATTAGATTTTGGAACCCATCGACTGATGGGTTCACTGGACCCTCCCTTATAGGTCCCTGGGGGTATCTAGTTGAGTTCACTTTCTTCAACAGTAGTCTTAGTTGAAAAGACCACTGAGGTTGATAGTTTTGAAACCTTTTTCTTTTTCTGAACAGGTTCCAGATCAGGATGACTGGAAACTGTGTCTTCTGAATCTTCTTTATTGTAGTTGATAGGATCAGATTCACAGAAGACAATTGGAGTTACTGGGGGAGTATTAAGGGTTGGCGTTTTATTGATTGCAGCATTTGATTCATCAAATGTGACATGAATTGACTCATGGACCTTCTCCAGTCTCTTGTTATAGACTCTGAAGGCCTTGCGAATGGCTGAATATCCTAAGAAATATCCTTCATCAGCTTGAGTATAAAAACACTGCTCTGAAGGAGAGCTTTCCATATCTATCACGTACACATTTCCTCTTCTGGGAGCAATCAATACTACCTTCCAGTCCTTGTTGAATACAATGCCCTGAGCAATATTGAATAGAACTTGATAGCCATCATCACACAGTTGACTGACACTGATCAGGTTATATTTCAAACCATTCACAAATGCAACTCGTCTGAATTTGACTTGTCCATTGTTCAGAACACCATATCCCTCAGTTTTTCCACAACCATCATTTCCAAAAGTAATGGAGGGTCCATCAGAAATGATGAATTCCTCCAGCAGGGTCTTACATCCGGTCATCGTCCTGCCAGCTGCACTGTCAAGATACCAGATATATTTCTTTCTATCGCCTTGCACATCCACCAGATATATCAATTAGATTTTGGAACCCATCGACTGATGGGTTCACTGGACCCTCCCTTATAGGTCCCTGGGGGTATCTAGTTGAGTTCACTTTCTTCAACAGTAGTCTTAGTTGAAAAGACCACTGAGGTTGATAGTTTTGAAACCTTTTTCTTTTTCTCAACTGGTGAAATATATTTATCTTTCTTGGAAAAAGGTTTGGTATTTTGTCTAGGGCCAGATGAAGTACCCTCAATAAAGTTTAATCTTGCATTAAAACTTTGAAATTGACGAGTCAGTAATTGAAACTGGCTCTCTAACCTTGACAAAATATCTTCATCAGATGACACTTGAGCCTTTCCAGTTGTCTGGACTCGAGGCTTGGGTAGGGAATTGATCTGAGGCAAAGGTTTCTTTAGATTGACCTTTTTAACTAGAGCAGTCATCTGGAATGCTCCAGTCTTAACCTCTGGGGATTGAACTGGGAAAATATAGGCCTTGGGAGTTACAGGCTCATCATAAATGGTAATGGGCCTGAATCCCTCTGGTAACCGATCAATTACTGGTATTAATGATGCCACATGAGTATTTCCATCTAAATAAGCACGTTTTTGTGTGGGAAATTGATTTACTCCAGCATCATATGGCTTTCTAGTTTCAAGCCATGATTTAATCACCAGTTTTTCCTTCTCTAAAATGACTTCAAGATCTTGTTTTTCTTGAATCAATTGTTCAGTTACCAGAACCTAGGCTTGAAATGCCAGTTCAATATCTTGAAGTTCCTTTAATTTTGATTTTAAAACAGTTATTTCAGAAAAATCTGTTTCTAGACCATTTACACAGTCAGATCTAACAGTTTCAACAAATATTAAATCAAAATTAAGAGCTTCAGCAATGTCCAGTTTTAATTCTTGGTCAGTTGCAGTATCATAATCACTAACCTTTTTGATAACAATGTCCACCCATCGTCCAGATGTGACATCTTCCTTCACCAGGTGCTCTTCGTCTGCCAGAGCCATGTAACAGCAATCTCTTTCTTCTTCTTCATCAGCAGATGACTCATCAGAAGGAACCCATTTTTCTTCAGTTGTTGCAATCATGCACTTATTATTATTTTCCATTTGTTGTGCCATGAGAGAAATTTGAGCCTTAAGCTTTTTGTATTTAGATTTATAGCTATCATCAGGCTTATTATTTGAAGTAAATGGACCAGGCTTAGATGAAAACTGACTGGACTTGCAATCTTTCATGAAATGACCTTTTCTGCCACACTTAAAGCATGTCAGATTGGTCTTATCAATTGAAGAACTGGATGCAAATTGTCCAGATGGCCTATTTGCTCTTGCTTTGAAACGGTTAAACGTTTTAGCAATCATAGCAACCAGGTCATCATTTTCAGATTCATCACAATCTGGAGAGATTTGACTAGCTTCTCCAGAATCCATGAGTTCAGACACCATCTTTTTCATAAAAAATACATTCTCAGAAGATATCAGTGCTGTACTTTGTGGTTCAGTATGACTAACCACAATAGGAGTACTGGAGGCATGGTTATAGGCATCTTGTTCTGCCACAACTCTCTGAGCTTGATTTTCCTCAGTGTATCTGAAAGCTCCATATAGAGTTGACAGAGTGTGAGTGTGCAGAGTTTTACCTTGTCTCAAGACCAGGATCATGTGAGACCATTTGGTGGGCAGAATATCACAAAATTTCTCCAGAAGTATATCCTTGTCCTTTTCAACCCCGAGACCTCTCAACTGGTTTATGATACTCATAAATATGGTGTAAGTACCAGTGAGAAACTCATTTGGCTGAGCAAAAAATGACTCATACCTCTTGTTTAAGGAGACTTTTCTGGTGACAATGGTGTCATCTCCTCCTTCATGCTGGTTCAATAGTTCATCCCACATGGTTTTAGCACTGGAAAAAGAACTGGATGCAAATTGTCCAGATGGCCTATTTGCTCTTGCTTTGAAACGGTTAAACGTTTTAGCAATCATAGCAACCAGGTCATCATTTCAGATTCATCACAATCTGGAGAGATTTGACTAGCTTCTCCAGAATCCATGAGTTCAGATACCATCTTTTTCATAGAAAATACATTCTCAGAAGATATCAGTGCTGTACTTTGTGGTTCAGTATGACTAACCACAATAGGAGTACTGGAGGCATGGTTATAGGCATCTTGTTCTGCCACAACTCTCTGAGCTTGATTTTCCTCAGTGTATCTGAAAACTCCATATAGAGTTGACAGAGTGTGAGTGTGCAGAGTTTTACCTTGTCTCAAGACCAGGATCATGTGAGACCATTTGGTGGGCAGAATATCACAAAATTTCTCCAGAAGTATATCCTTGTCCTTTTCAACCCCGAGACCTCTCAACTGGTTTATGATACTCATAAATATGGTGTAAGTACCAGTGAGAAACTCATTTGGCTGAGCAAAAAATGACTCATACCTCTTGTTTAAGGAGACTTTTCTGGTGACAATGGTGTCATCTCCTCCTTCATGCTGGTTCAATAGTTCATCCCACATGGTTTTAGCATTGGAAAAGAACTGGATGCAAATTGTCCAGATGGCCTATTTGCTCTTGCTTTGAAACGGTTAAACGTTTTAGCAATCATAGCAACCAGGTCATCATTTTCAGATTCATCACAATCTGGAGAGATTTGACTAGCTTCTCCAGAATCCATGAGTTCAGATACCATCTTTTTCATAAAAAATACATTCTCAGAAGATATCAGTGCTGTACTTTGTGGTTCAGTATGACTAACCACAATAGGAGTACTGGAGGCATGGTTATAGGCATCTTGTTCTGCCACAACTCTCTGAGCTTGATTTTCCTCAGTGTATCTGAAAACTCCATATAGAGTTGACAGAGTGTGAGTGTGCAGAGTTTTACCTTGTCTCAAGACCAGGATCATGTGAGACCATTTGGTGGGCAGAATATCACAAAATTTCTCCAGAAGTATATCCTTGTCCTTTTCAACCCCGAGACCTCTCAACTGGTTTATGATACTCATAAATATGGTGTAAGTACCAGTGAGAAACTCATTTGGCTGAGCAAAAAATGACTCATACCTCTTGTTTAAGGAGACTTTTCTGGTGACAATGGTGTCATCTCCTCCTTCATGCTGGTTCAATAGTTCATCCCACATGGTTTTAGCACTAGGAAAAAGAACTAGTGTGGGAATTAGGGTTTCAGGAACAGCCCCGAGGATCATGTTTTTGAGAAGGGTATCTAGATTTACCAATCTCCTCACCTCTTCAGACCAATGTTCCTCCCTCTTTTCCCGACCTCTTCTAGAACCAGTTGGATCAAGAAGAGCATTGAGAGGTGATGTGGGGACATAAGGTCCTTCATTTAAGATTTTCATCATGTTTCTCTCAATACCAGTGATATGTAATATCATCCTAGCCTTCCACGTACCAAATTCATCGCTATTCCCACTGAATTTAGGAACAGGATTATTTGAGTAGTGCACATGCACATGTGGAGAAGCAGGAGTAGGAGGAGGAGGTGGTGGATTAGTGTTATTAACAATGGGTGGGTCAGTATTTTGATCATTAACGTTAACATTAGGATCAGGACCAAAATTAAAATTTCCTTGTGTATTTTCAGGGGTGGCCATCAAAGAAGCAGATCTAGGCAATGTTTAGCCTTCCTGCTCTGACTTTTTATTTATAGGCAAACAAATTCACCAGTGAATTTGTGCCGTACAAATATGGTTGCATGCATTTAATGAACCGACAAGGTCATTCAATGCATTGGTTAAGGTACAAGGATAAAGTCACATCAATATGACTTTATTCTTTTAACCAACCACCTTTACACACGTAGATACTTTAGTAAAGAACAAGTGGAATGTTCTTTGGAAAGTGTGTAAAGGCAAAAGTCAAACCTCGTAGTCAGTGTTCAGACTTGTAAGGTCTAGAACACTGACAAACCTCCAGTGTTTAGATCTGGTAAGACTTCCAGTGGACTCCGCCATTTGTCAGTCTTCTTTATTCTAACTTTAGTCTTTGACTTCAGTGAGAATGTCTTCAGTAGAATAGATCTGGACTGGGGTGAAGTCCAGTGAGCTAATCTGGAGGATGTCTCCAGATTTCCTATACAAGTATTTGCTCACTGGTCTTCCATTATTTCTGAACAAATATTCAGAAGGACTCCAGTTTCCAAGTCTGGAGTAGGTCCAATAAATATCATTTCTGGACAGATCTTCAGTAAGGCTCCAGTAGTCGAGTCTGGAGCGAGTCCAGTAAATCTGGACCTAACAAATTGCATCTAAAAACGGGATATTGATATGCAACTTCCTTAGATCACTTACAAACTTATCCATTCGCTCCTTCATCTTTTCCTTCATCAATCTCTGTGGAAAAGGAATCTTCGGTTGGTAGGGTTTCAACACGGTTTCCTTGATCGGTGTGGCTTGAGGCACCGAGATGCTCTCCATCGGTGGTAACTCCAACTCTAATTCGTCATCCAATCTTTCATGCTGCTCAACCTGCGGAGAAACGTTAGAAGCACAAGAGTGATCACTAGGAGGAACAATTACCTTTCCGGATCGCGTTGTTATGGCATTGACGGTTTCGTTCCGGTGTTGGGGACCTTTGTATTTGTCATCCCCACTCCTCCATGAGCCTTTGTCTTGATTCGGGTTTTGTTGGGTATTGCTTGGAAGAGTACCCGGTTGCCTTTGTTGAGTGCCCATTCTATCAATTCTCTTTTCCAAGTTGGAAATCAAAGCATGGGTGTTGCGATTGCTTATATCAATCTTGTTATGCAAGCCCCTGATCTTGTCATTCAAAAGCTTAGAATAATTCTCCATTGAAATATTTCTTTTCTCTTGGGCCTCCTCTCGTTTGTCTTGTTTCTCAAGGAACTTGGACATCATGGCCATGAGAGATGATCCTTCGCCCTCGTCTTCTTCTCACCTTGGAGGTGAAGGTGGTGCTTGTTGTTGTTGAGTTGCTCCTTGATAATCATCCTTTTGCCACCTATTATGAAAATTTCCACCACGATTGTTAGAATAAAAATTAGAAGAGTTAGAAGGGTTACCTTGATATCGGCCTTGGAAATTTCCGCCACGTTGGAAAAGAGGTTGATATTGGCCTTGACGTTGGTTTTGAACGAAATTTACATCTTCACTAACTACCGACTCACACTCATCGGGATGGTGTGGTCCTCCACAATTAGTACAACCCCCGACCATAATCTTCACATCACGCTCAAGTCCACCAAAATTATTTTCCACCATTGAGAACCTCTCATCCATCCGGTTAGAAAGTGCTCGAATTTCAGAAATTACCTCAGATGTTTCACCCTCATCAACTCTAGCTACTACCTTACGCGACCTCTTATCTTTATTCGAAGTCCTAGAAACTTGAGCTTTTACCATATCCTCAAACATTTTCCAAAGCTCACTTGAGGTCTTGTAACTAATGCTACCTCCGCACGTCATCACCATTTTCTCATAACTCTCCCTATTCATCCCATCCATGAATATCCCCACAATCTCGGTGTCACTCACCCCATGCCCGGGACATTCCCACAAGAGATCTTTCATTCTTAACCAAGCTTCAACTATAGACTCATCCTCATCTTGCCTAAAAGATCTAATTACAAGTATAAGCTCTCTTTCTCGATTAGCCGGAAAGAATCTCTCAATCAAAGCTTCCCTAACCGCACCCCAAGTAGTCAAGCTATCCGGTGCCAAACCCTTCAACCATTTATGAGCCTCTCCCGTGAGAGACATGGGAAAAAGCTTCATCTTGACGTTATTGGCCTGATTTTCCCCATAATTGAATAGATTACAAATCATCTCGAATTTGTCAAGATGCTCATGAGGGTCTCTTTTGTGCCTTCCGTCAAAGCACAAATCTTTAACCATTTGCAAGTGATTTCCTTTCACCGTGAAAGTGTCAATTTCGGGTGCACGAATGGCCGATTGGCGAGATGTTGGTATAGTTCGAGGAAGGTCCTCGATCTTCATGTTGAAGAGATCGGGAGGGTTTTGTTGACCGGCCATGTTGACGGTTGTTTTCGGTGATTCGGGTGGAGTAGGTGTTTTATCGGAGAGTGGTTCTTCTTTTTCGGAATGGTAACCCCACTCGTTACTTCCCGACTCGTAATAAGTCTCGTGAAGTATGTGGTCGGATTTGGGTCTCGGAGTGGTGTCTATGAAAAATGGGTCGGATGTTGATGGTTGTGATGTTTGTGTTTTGGTGCGCTTTTTGAGTTTTTTGGGGTTAGATGTAGCTCTCACTAATGGTTTCCCAGAAGTACGAGTGTTCATCCACTACCTGTGAATAACCTGCGAACACAACACAACAAACAAAAACCTTAATAGCACCTGGGTACAATTAAAGCAAAATAAAATGAAATAAAGCAAGTAACTTCTCCGTGAAAAGCACGAAAAAGGATCGATTCACAGAATCTCAACCAAAAGTACTTAAAATCAATCCCCGGCAGCGGCGCCAAAAACTTGATGTGTGAAATCTAGTTTATAATTTATAACAAGATCTACCGCTAACTGACTACAACACACTTACGGACAGTGTACCCGTTCGTATGTAATATAGCTAACTGGCAAGACCAGGATCGAACACAAGGACTGATTGTTGTACTAAAGGTTGTAAAAATGTGAAACAAGTAAAAAGTTTGGTGTGACTGAATTGTCACTTTGCGTTTCTGAAAACTATGTAATCAACAAGTAAAATAAAGTACTCAACCGGTATTAATCGAGAGCACGCGAAAAGAGTTTGAGTTGTAAACAAATAATTAAAAAGCCATCTATGTCGAATCCGCTACACAAAAAGTCTAGGTTGCATATAGGTTAAGCTCGAAATTCATATGTGTTGGTGATAATAATCGTGATAAGACAAAAACACAACCGGGTGCACTCCGTTTGTAAAATCGACTCGATCACCTATTCAATCCAATTTCTTGCAACAAGTGGTACCACCAACCCTATTACAATTCCTCGAACTAACTAGTTTGTTTGATTATTTAAATAACAATTTTTATCTTTGTGAAAGAAATGTGGTACCACCAACCGTTAAATCCACTTAACAAAGTAATTTCTATTAGACTTGTATTCTTTACTATCATACCATGACCTAACAAGAGTTATTCATAGACAAACAACTAAAATAATACTTGCATTCAACTAGTACCACTATCGAAGAACACAAATATCATCAAGAACACAAGTTTAAGTAGAAGAAATCACTTCATTAAGATCATGACAAAATGTTAAGTAAAACCAACTTGAATCAAAATATTATGCAACCATAACTAATTGTTTCACTTCATCTTCATAGATGTATAGAGATTTAGTTACTCATAATGAAAAGAGCTAAAGATTCAAATAAAAAGAAGAACATAGTGTACCAAATGTGAAGTAATAATCCAAATCGAGGTTACAACCGAGCTACAATCACTAATCAAGAGCCAAAATCAATCTTCAAGTCTTCAAAATAGTTTGGATGATGAAAAACCCTTGAAAAACCTTCAAAATCGGCTAGAGAACAAGTGTGGAGGCTGGAGTGTCCAAGATTAGGTTTAGGGTTGAATGGGGGCTTGTATTTATACCCAGGAGAGAGAAAATCCGTCAGGTCAGACAGAACTCGCGCCGCGAGTCCCATGGTCGCGCCGCGAATGATGCAGAAACTAGAACATTTTCGTCCAGGGGTTTTTGTCGCGTCGCGAGGTTCCAGGATCGCGCCGCGAGGCAAAGTTTATGAAGGATCGCGCCGCGAATGATTCTGGTCGCGCTGCGAGATAACCCAGAATTGTCATTTCAGCTTCGTTCTTCATTGTTAGTGCATATGGACCATTCTTAAGCTATTTTCTACCAATTATGAGCGATGTACCTGCTGTAGACCTGAAATCACTAGCAAATACCATAAAGCACCACAAAGCATGTATAAATGGCTAACAAACGTGTCTAAAACGTCCAAATAAGATGTGGGAAATATGTATATATTGAGACACATCAACCGAGTACTTCCAAGTACTTGATGCCAAGTATTGACATACTTGATGATATGATATGATTTACACCACGATGTTGACCAAGTATTGTGATACTTGATGATTTTGAGGTACATTGCATGACATTGACTCGCATATGAAGCACGTATTGACATTTATACATATTTGATACATTGCATGACATTGACATGTATACGATACATTTATTGGTAATGATACCATTTGTACTTGATTGTATACGAACTATTTTGTATCATTTGTTTGGTTACTTATTTGACAAGGTTGAACGATATGATAACCTCAATTGTCAAACAGGTGTCGTACATGGGTTTGTAGTAAGTACATTGTTTGATGTTGTTATTACATATGATAATGTTATTGATGATGGTTTCTTGTAAACCATTACTACGAACTCACCAACCTAGTGTTGACCTTGTTTAGTACACTTTTCAGGAAACCAGGTGAACCATGGACGTGATGCTTAAATGATGTTGCTTCTGAATCAGGGCTTGGACTTAGATGGATCAAGGATTCATTTGCCCAACCTTTGCATCGTGTTTAGGATCTATTACTATCCTTTATGTTCGTTTGTAAACGTGTGATGGTTATATGCTTTTTATGTAATGTGTGCTTGTACACGACTTAATAAGTTGGATTCACTGAGTCCAATATGTTCATATAGTTTATGTTCTACGATAATTCCACTGTGTGCTATATAATTTCCGTAATATTCCGGGCCCAGCTCGGGGTGTTACATATATAAATGAATTTAACCATTCTACTCTTTTATAGTAAAGTTGTTTAGGAGTTTACACACTTATATGTGTTTACATACACTCTAATAACTTTTTTTTTTAATAATCAATCTTTTTTTCATATAGCATTTAACTTGAATCAAACAGAGACGAAAAGTACAAAAAGAACAATAAAAAGAGCACCAACAACTATCAACTTTGATTATCTACACAAATAACATGTTTTACTAAAAATGTTGGAATGGTAGATTAGTTCATCTCCTATAAGATTAGTTCCAAGGTAGGATCTTTATCACTCGCATCTTGTCATCAAGCATTCAAGACTCGAACTCTTACAATTGTATAGCGTGTCTTAGATGCTACTGCTTTAATGCGTAAAATCAAAATAAGATTATAATAAATGATATTTTTATTCACCTGAATCTACGATTTGATACAACGACAAAAAGATATGATGTGAGTACAATAAATTTCATCTTTGTCTTCTTTTTGTACCTTCTTAAACTCAATATTTATAGAAACTTTTCTTATATTGAACATAATGACCGTTTTATAACATCAAATATTAGTAGACAAATACATGGTCTTTATGATTAAAAAAGAACATGAATTCAATGTATTTAAAATACTTATCTTTATTATCTTATAAAAATTCTAGCCCATATTGAAAACTTAGGGGAAAAAGAACATGAATTCAATGTATTTAAAATACTTATCTTTATTATCTTATAAAAATTCTAGCCCATATTGAAAACTTAGGGGAAAAAGCAAAGCATGTGAAATTACCCAGTTGTCTTTAATAAATTCATTTACATCACCAATCTTTTATCTTTTGAAATTTATTTACTACCAATTTTACATCAACCTACACTATTCAACGCGCCATCACCACCAGTCGCCACAACCACCAGATCATTGTCACCACCATCTCTGTCACATTGTGTGGGTACCCTGCTAGTGGATTTTAATATATGTGACATATAACTGACAAGTCATTTATTAGTTTGATTAAATCAACTATCGTTTATTAATAATAAATTATAACAAAATAACTTAGGAGTAATAATTTAGTTCATATTGTAAATTCCATCAATTGGACTGATTATAGAATGGGAAGATGGCAAAGTCTAATCATATAAGATTAATATATCGGTTATGCGTCATTGGAAGATTATTTAGGAAGGTCTTTGATTTTGGAGAAATCTATCAGAGTTTGAATCTCACTTCCTGTATTTGTTGAGTGGATTATTGAGGGGGTTTTCGAGAGTCCTTAATTTCATCCTAGACATGCGTGGTTTGAGATCCACATATTGCCAAATTGGATGTCACTGTGGATTAGGGGTGGCAATGGATAGGATCAATATCCATATCCAATCCAATCCAATTAAAAGTCTTATTGGATCAAAATAAATATCCATTAATCCATTTAACTATCCAATAAATAAATCCATTTATCCATTTAGAGACTTGGATCGATCCATGATCCATCCGGATCGTTATTACATAAAAACTATTTTATTTTATACCAATATGTATATTGCTAAATCAGAATCATAATGTCAGTATATATCGCTACAGCATAATTTCATCAGTTTATTTTAGTCCACAGCTCTGTTCATTAATTCAGATTCATTCATTTAAAAAACTATGTCTTTAATTTTAGTCCACAGCTCTGTTCATTAATTCAGATTCATTCATTTAAAAAACTATGTCTTTAATTTAGTCTCTTGTTGTTCATCAATGTTCTACTTTCTTTGTCATTCCACATTCAATCTCAACTCTCAAGGTAATTTACTTTTGTTGATGAAATTATTTTTTCGATTTTGATAGTTAAATTTAATAATATGTCTGAATGTCAGCTCGAGTGGTGTTAGATAATATGTGAATGAGTTTAGTTTATGATTTTTGGTTTAAATCTTGTAAAAAAATTGGATGTTTACAAAGTGTTTGATGAAATGTTTCAATGAGAATTTCAAATTCAGTTTGTTGTTCCTTCTATACTTCATACTCATGTAAGTTTTGGTACCTATTATTATGTGTATTTACTCGTACAGGGCAGTTAAAATGTATGCATTATGTTTATTATACACCTAGGACCTAGCTATGGATATACATAATCTCCATTTAATTACTCCAGTGTCCAGTATATCTTTTAGATTAGATATACATATAATATATCTATATATATATATATATATATATATATATATATATATATATATATATATATATATATATATATATATATATATATATATATATATATATATATATATATATATATATATATATATATATATATATATATATATATATATATATATATATATATATATATATATATATATATATATATATATATATATATATATATATATATATATATATATATATATATATATATATATATATATATATATATATATATATATATATATATATATATATATATATATATATATATATATATATATATATATATATATATATATATATATATATATATATATATATATATATATATATATATATATATATATATATATATATATATATATATATATATATATATATATATATATATATATATATATATATATATATATATATATATATATATATATATATATATATATATATATATATATATATATATATATATATATATATATATATATATATATATATATATATATATATATATATATATATATATATATATATATATATATATATATATATATATATATATATATATATATATATATATATATATATATATATATATATATATATATATATATATATATATATATATATATATATATATATATATATATATATATATATATATATATATATATATATATATATATATATATATATATATATATATATATATATATATATATATATATATATATATATATATATATATATATATATATATATATATATATATATATATATATATATATATATATATATATATATATATATATATATATATATATATATATATATATATATATATATATATATATATATATATATATATATATATATATATATATATATATATATATATATATATATATATATATATATATATATATATATATATATATATATATATATATATATATATATATATATATATATATATATATATATATATATATATATATATATATATATATATATATATATATATATATATATATATATATATATATATATATATATATATATATATATATATATATATATATATATATATATATATATATATATATATATATATATATATATATATATATATATATATATATATATATATATATATATATATATATATATATATATATATATATATATATATATATATATATATATATATATATATATATATATATATATATATATATATATATATATATATATATATATATATATATATATATATATATATATATATATATATATATATATATATATATATATATATATATATATATATATATATATATATATATATATATATATATATATATATATATATATATATATATATATATATATATATATATATATATATATATATATATATATATATATATATATATATATATATATATATATATATATATATATATATATATATATATATATATATATATATATATATATATATATATATATATATATATATATATATATATATATATATATATATATATATATATATATATATATATATATATATATATATATATATATATATATATATATATATATATATATATATATATATATATATATATATATATATATATATATATATATATATATATATATATATATATATATATATATATATATATATATATATATATATATATATATATATATATATATATATATATATATATATATATATATATATATATATATATATATATATATATATATATATATATATATATATATATATATATATATATATATATATATATATATATATATATATATATATATATATATATATATATATATATATATATATATATATATATATATATATATATATATATATATATATATATATATATATATATATATATATATATATATATATATATATATATATATATATATATATATATATATATATATATATATATATATATATATATATATATATATATATATATATATATATATATATATATATATATATATATATATATATGTAATATATATGTTTATATATTTTACTTTTTTTTTATTTTGTAATATTTTGTATTTTGTAATATATATATATATATATTTTACTTTTTTTTTACTTTTGTAATATTTTGTAATTATATATATATATATTTTTTTCCTTTTTCTTTGTAATTTGTTTTTAACATCTTTCTTTTCTTTTTAGTTTTTTTATTACTTTGCTTTTTGGGTTATATATTTTGTAACTTTTTGTTTTTTAATAACTTTTTTAAAATTGTTATTTTTCTTTTGGGTTTTTTTTTTTTTTTTTTTTTTTTTTTTTTTTTTTTTTTTTTTTTTTTTTTTTTTTTTTTTTTTTTTATTTTGTATTTTGTAATATATATATATTTTTTTTTTTTCTTTTGTAATATTTATATATATATATTATTTACTTTTTTTTTTAATTATGTTTCCATTTATTATAATTTTGTTTATGGTAACACCCTTGAAAAATAAATGAAATACCTCGACAAAAAAAGAACAGGTACCCGCGACACCGCGCGGGAAAACATGCTAGTTATAAATATGGAGGGTTGAGATAGTGTTAAATAAATATCTTTTAATTAATTAAAGTAATTGAAAGATGGTCCTAGGAATGTTATCCGATCATTAATAGTTTTTGTTTTTGCTAATAATAAACAAAAGATCTTTCAATCGGCTGGTTGTGCTCTTTACCTGGGAAACCAAACGTCGCGGGTTCTACCGCCGTTTGACTTTTTAATTTGTTATTGTTATTTATACAGTATAAAATCTTAGCTGCCACATGGACAACTTGACAAAGCTGTGGAACAACGAACGACCTACAAGTTACACGTAGGAAAAAGATGATGTGGCGAGCAAAGACCTACAAGTTACACGTAGGAAAAAGATGATGTGGCGAGCAAAGAGATATAACACATCATCTCTATCTTTGGAGATAGAGAATTATATATATATATATACTATTTTAGGTAAAGATAAAGATGTTGATACTACTCTATTTATAGTTTTAAGTGTTAATATTCATTACTTTATTTTAGTGTTAATATTCATTATTTTATTTTAATATATATTATAATTATAATTATAATTATATTCAATATTGTTGATTTAATATATCTGATAATCAAAAAGTGTGTGGTTTTGTACGTATGAGGGTAATCATTTATTGGTTTTGCTAGGTATTTTACCATAATACATTACAAAGGTATAAACTTGTAATTGTATTTGTCAAAAGCAATAGTTCCTCATATATGAGTTTTGTTGTTTTAAACATTTTTCTTTAAATTTTAATTATGCGCATATTTTACTTTGGTTTTACTACAAATCACAAGTGAACGAATTCAAAGGCTTCAAGAAACCACAAATGAATTTTTGTTGTCTAGTTAATAAAAAGATGTTTTACTACCAATTATCAATAGATGAGTTGGTAACTTGGTATATGGTGTGAGCAAAATGCTCCCAGAGAATGTGAGACAGGGGTTTTCCCATAATGGGTTTCTTCTGGAATTGGAGTTGGGTATATGAAAAGGCATGCCGCTGAGCCCAAATTTGCCGTTAAAAAAATAAAATAAAAGATGTTTTACTTGATAATGAAAATCTTATCCGTTTAACAAAATTGAAACATCAGGGTTCAACCTGACACAAATCCATACTCCAGGGACTTTTCTTCTTCCATCTTTTTGGCTAAACCCATCCAAAACCTTTCCCCCAAATTTCATACTATCCTCCTCACCCAGTCCTTCCCACCACCAAAATCTTTACCACTTCAATTTCAAATCAACAAAAAAGAGCTAAAAAAATGGAAACTTGCAACTTTCTTGGCCACCCTTTTCAGTCAGTTATATACCCAAAACTTCAATTTTCAGCTAAGCCCATAAAAAATTCCCAATCTTTACCTGCAAATTCTGTTACTAAAACCATTAAAACTCAATCTCAAGGTACAGTTTTATATAATAATAATAACAGTACCTTTTCAAAATCCAATAATAGACAGACAGCTATTGTTGATATTCTACAATCCAATGATTTGCATTTGGCTCTTTCAAGGTAATTTTTTTATACAATATTTGTATTTTATATTTAGAGGTGAATTTAGTATGGATTGGTTAGAAAGATGATACCCATGTATGTGTTGAAATGTTATTTCAGCTGATAAGAATTTATTTGCTTAAAAAAAAATAATTTTGGGAATTTGGAAATGTGTAATAGGTCAGGAAGTGTGTTGAAAGTGCAAGACTTGAATTTTGTTATGCGGGAATTCGGTAAGAGAAATCGGTTGAAGGAGCTTTCTCAGGTTATTTTTTATTGTACACTGCAAGCTTTATGAATTTATGGTTTTGTTTGCTTTTATGGGGTCAGTTATTATATATGTGTATTTGTTCGATTTAGGCATTTATCTACATGTAGTTTTAACTAGTGCGAAGGATTACTAATGTTTGTTATTAATATAATTTAACACATTTTAGTATAGTTGTATTAGCTTCAAGAAGTTATAATTTAGACGGCTAAACTGAGAGGATACATGTTTAGGTTACTTAAGAAAAGATGAGCCTTTGACTTTGATGTACATGGCCTAATGGGTATTTCCCTACCCGTTTTGTATTCCCTGGCTATTCCAAGATGTTTACCCAGTGAGCTTTGGAGTTTGGACCCACTTCTCTTCCAAGACCTTGAGAGTTGAGGGTGCTTTACCATTAGGCCACCTTGGAGATGGTTCTTTATAGGATCAAAGTGATTTTTTTTTCTTTCTATCACATGTTGTAAATACGTAGTTTGGTGATTTTTGCTTTGATTTTTACGAGCTTACTTGTTGATGAATGCTGTTTCTGTTAGATAATCCAAACTTTTCAACCTTTATTTAAACTTTTTTTTTTTGTATGTTTATTGTGAACTTTAGCATATCATCTCAAGTTTAAATCATAATGTGATGACTCCTATCTTTTTACTTATATAAGAGGAAGAGTTTTCACATCAAAGTTCTGTTTATTTATATGCTAATAGTTTAAATCTACTGCAGGTTTTTGAGTGGATGCAGCAAAACGAGATACTTAACTTTGCTTCTTATAGTAGTTACATCAAGCTTATGGGAAAGAGCCTCAATCCTAACAAGGCACTGGAAATATACAATGGCATAGAAGATAAATTAACCAGGGTTAACCCATCTGTTTGTAATTCCGTTCTTGGTTGCTTAACTAAAAGTGGCAAACTTGAGAAAAGTCTTGAACTTTTTCGTCTCATGAAGCAAGATGGTCTAGTACCAGATGTGGTTACTTATAGCACGGTATGACTATAACCCCTCAATCCTAAAATATGCTTTCATAAATTGGTGCCGCTTCAAATTTACTTATGCAACTAGATTATAAATGGAACGGGTTGGAAGTCACTCAAAGTGTATATTGAATCCGTAAGATCCCCTAAACCATTATATTAGGTATTTAGAGAAATATTATAATTTTGTATCACCTTATAAAATCTCTTAGTTCTGACATTTTCCAGCCGTCCTATTTAAAATGGTAGAAAGTTATGCGTCCATTACGAGGCAATTTTAATTTTGCCAGGTCTAGCTTCAAATAATGGGGAGAAAATAGCTCATTTATCGGTCTGTAGTTACTTGCAGGTTGTGCCAAAGTCCAAAATGGTTATACAAAAGCAATAGAGCTGGTTAAGGAGCTCAAAGACAAGGGGTTGCAGATGGATAGTGTTATTTATGGAACAATTATATCTGTTTGTGCTTCACGTAATCAATCCAAAGAAGCAGAGAGTTATTTTAACCAAATGAAGACTGAGGGCCATGTTCCGAATGTCTTTCACTACAGTTCTCTGCTTAATGCTTATTCAATAGATGGAAATTACGAGAAGGCTGAGGAGATATTTATAGAGATGAAAGCAGCAGGGGTAGTTCCAAACAAGGTTTGTTGCGTATGCTTCATTGCCTTCAAAGTTCACAGTACATTTGTAAAACTTCTCGAGTGTCAAGATGTGCATATATAATATGGGCATGTGATTATTTAGATAATTAAAATCAGATGGTCAGCTGTTATAGAATGCATGATAGAAGATAGTTTTTCAAAGTGCTTTTGCTGGTTGATGCTGTAATGATCAATGAGACTTAAAAGATAACATGACCAATTAGGATGCTTTTGTGAGATAGGGCGAGTTTTGTGAAGTAGGATTAAATGTCGCTTATGTTAGGTTAAAGAATATTTTAATCGGTATATTTAGTTTACCTGTAGAGAATCACTTAAATACTCATGTTATATATCAATTAATCAGAATATAGCTATTCATGAGAACATTATAAACTGATTAGGCGACTTCAAGTCACATTGACCACATTATTAAATCCATAAAGAAATTTAGGCACTTCCTTTGTTGAAATGTTTGTTAACAACCTACTGTTGCAGGTAGTTTTGACAACATTATTGAAGGTGTATGTTCGAGGAGGTTTGTTTGAAAAATCAAGAGAGTTATTAACTGAACTAGAAGTCCTTGGCTATGCCAAAGAAGAGGTAATAGTTATCTTCTAGATCTCTGTAACACTTCTGTTTCATGAGACTCGTGTGTGGTTAACTATTTAAAGCACGGAAACATGATTCTAAAGATTGTCTGGAGTTCAACTATAGTTATCCATATTCATATACTTGCCGGTTGGCATACTATCATTTGCATACTGTCATGTGATTTTTTGGCTTGATTGTCATGTAAATTGTATATTCATACTGTTTTATTGTGATTTCATTGTAGATGCCCTATTGTTTGCTAATGGATGCTCTATCAAAAGCCGGAAAAATAGATGAAGCGAAATTGGTGTTTAGTGAAATGAAGAGAAAAAGTGTGAAAACAGGCATGTACCCCTCACACTCCCTCGTTCGTATCTATTCTCAATGAAGTCTAGAATGAATTAATAAATACAAAAGTGCGCTCTAATAAGTCTTCCTTGGTCTCATGAAAATATAAACATTGGACTTGACATATAGTTTTAAGTTAATCGTCTCACATTTTATGACATTCAGACATTCTGAATTCTTTCAACAAAAAAATTAATAATATTTTGTGGGACTATATTCACACCATCGACTTATTCAGTTATCTGTAATGATGATCATGAGAAAATGGATAACTATAAATGAGAGATTTTTTCAAATAGGAAGTGTTGCAGTTTCTATTGGATGTCATAAAAAGGAAAGTGTTACATTTTTCATGGGACAGAGGGAGTATTCAAGATTATTATATAATAATACTTTTACCTGCTTTGCTATAAAGCTAATTCTCATTTAACTTGTTGAACGTTGAAACTAACATTTGGGTCCTGAAATTACATCCAGATGGCTATTCCTACAGCATTATGATTTCAGCCTTTTGTAGACATGGGCTCCTTGATGATGCAAAGGAATTAGCATCAGAATTTGAAGCCAAATATGAAAAGTATGATGTAGTTATCTTGAACACAATGCTGTGTGCCTACTGCAGAACCGGAGAAATGGAGAATGTGATGAATTTAATGAAGAAAATGGATGAATTGGCAATCAATCCTGACCGAAATACTTTTCATATACTGATAAAGTATTTTCTTAAGGAGAAGTTATATACGCTTGCCTTTAAGACTTTGCAAGATATGCACAACAGAGGCCAACAGCCAGATGAAGTATGTTTCATTTCTTTTTCCTCAATGCTTCTCTATTTTTAAAGGTGGGTTTAGCGACGGACCAAAATGTCGATGTTGTGCAACCTGATAGACTTTACATTCAGATTATTAAACTTTTTATTGAACAATTACTGTGCTAAGTAAGCTTTGAAAACTAAACTAGTATGATATTAAAACAAATGTTTAAATAGGCTACCAGGGAGAAGTCAAGCCTGTGGCTCTGATGTTCACGACCTAACTGGTATTTCCGTGGCCGTTGTGAGGTGCAAACCTGATGCCTCCCCCCAGGTCACCTTGGAGATTGTTGTTGCCGTCTTAAATATTTTATTTTACCGGCGTGTCCCGTGACTGATATAATATGACCCAAGTCAGGATTCATTAGTAAATGGGTCAAATTGGGCACTCTACTATTTTGTTTATTTACATTCCACACAATTGCTTAGATACCACGTCCAAAACAATGTTTTAATATTTGCTAAATATCTAAAATACCTCTCTATTTTGGAGAATAGGAAGAATCTTAAGGAAACCAAATGCTACCTTGAAAAAAGTAGGTAACATTATATTATAGTTTTTCTCAAGAAGAAATTTGTTGCAATACTAAGGAAACCAAATGTTACCATGAAAAATGTAGTTACCTTTTGATAATCATAGTTTATAATTGTCCTTTTGCAGGAACTTTGTTCTAACTTAATGTTTCATCTTGGTAAAACCGGTGCCTATTCAGAAGCATATACCGTGTATAATATGATGAGATATAGCAAGAAACCACCGTGCAAGGATCTTCATGAGAAAGTTTTATATATTCTCATAGCTGGGCGGCTTTATAAAGATGCATATGTTGTGTTCAAGGTGTTGTATTCTAGTTTTCAATATGCATGTTGTAGGTATCGCTTATTAATGTATAATTCATAGTTAACTTTCAGGACAATGCGAGGTTGATCTCTAGGCCTGCTATGAAGAGGTTTTCTAGTTCATTTATGAGATTTGGTAATATAAATTTGATAAATGATGTCATGAAGGCCATTCACACCTCGGGATACAAAATTGGTGAGGTAATTAAAGCACATTATGTCTTTAGTTAGGGGAAAATTGCACATAAAATGAAGATAGTCAAGATAGGATCAGTTGATTAGTTATCTTAAGGAACCTATACTTTCAAAACAAATGTTTAAGGGAACATGTTATAAGGTAGTAATGAAATAAGGATCCAGTTACATGGTAGGAAAACTCTTCTTTTCCTAAGCTGAATGTACTTGTTGTAAATTAATGTCAGGGCTTGTTTTCTATGGCGGTAACCCGATACATAGATCAACCAGAAAAGAAAGATTTGTTACTTCAATTGCTGGAATGGATGACTGGTCAAGGCTATGCTGTTGATCCATCAACAAGAAATTTAATACTCAAGAACTCGGATTTGTTTGGACGCCAGCAGACGGCTGAGATTTTGTCTAAACAACAGGTGATGTCAAGAGCAACAAAAGCACGCGAGACAAGCAAAAGATGAAGACATTTGGTAATCCCTTTTTCCCTTTACCACCATTTGGAGATGGCAATATCAATGCATTTACTTTTGGATGGGTCTAGTCGGGATATGTTTTTATCTCTAATGGGTCAAATGGGTAAATCTAAGACATAGCTCAAAAGGAAATTAACATAATGGTGTCAAACTGGTAAAAATCACCTCTAATGTATTTTTAACTGCATATTGCATAAAAACTTTGTAAACCATTATATTCCGAAAGACTTATTATAGAATATTGACATAATATGACATCTGTACTTTCACACCATTTTATTAAATTTTGCAACATGTTGGACTGAAATTGTTTTGGGTCAGCCCAATCTTTGGCTCACTAAAGAAGACTTGTTTGTTTTGTTATACTACCTGCCTGACACACCCACTAATCCACCTCTACCGTCATAGTTGTACCTTACATAATACGCAATATGGACATCTTGTTTGCTTTCCGATAGGCTGTTTCATTTCAGGATCAACGTTCATCATCCAGTAGATATGATATACAAGGCAGCATAGCTGTGATATTTGTGAACGTTCACGTGCAAATCAACGGTGCATCTTGAGCTGTCACTATATTATTTTAGCAAATCCTGTTACAAAGGAAAACAGGATTTTCATTGTTTTTTGTTACCTTTCATGAAGGTGCAGTTAATGTTGTATAGCAGTCATGATGCACGTTTGTTTATGGTTTAGACCATCAGAGTTTCTACCAAAGCAAGCTAGAAGTGAAACATAAAACAAACACAAATATATGGTAGATTTTGAGAAGAGCCCTTGTCGTGTGTACTTCACTTGGAAGCAATTAGGGAAAAGCTGTATTTGCCTGGTGTAATCAGGAAAGGAAATATCTGAAGTGAAGTATATGTAACTTTGTGATTGTACAGGCAAAGTTAAATGTGTTTTAGGGGATTACAAACATTGAGAGGGGTTAATTTGCGAATTCAAAAACCCAAAGGGTATACAAGTTTATCAGAGGATATGCAATCTAGTATTACTGGACATTTAACTTTGGATTTTGTATTTTTTTTATTTTATGAACAGCAGAGCTATTTGTATCTATTAAGTATTTGTGCATAAAAATAATAAACTTTTTACATTTTGTTATTGTATGTATTCAACTTTTAATTTTTCTATTGGATGTAAGTTTTTGTTATTGTATGAATGTAACATGTTATATCTTGTACACGGTTGTCGTGGAGTTAGTGGAGTTAATGTGATAGAATGACATGACAACTTATATGGTAAAAAAATTGTTACAGTGGACCTCTAGGATTCGAATTCAGAAGAGAAAAAAGAACATAATCATTAAAAAAAAAAACATCCCCAGAAATTAAAATATTTTAATTAAAAAAAACAACAACATCCCCAATCTAGGTAAGGCTGGCAATTAACGACAAGAACAAGAACCAACTGTACTAAAACACTTTAGATCCACCTAAAGTATCAAACAAAACAAGATTCACTAAATTCATTACCATCTCCAGAAAAATCATCCCTCCTGACCACCATTCAAGATGACCACCACACCATACCCAACACCCATAACACCATCACAAACCCGAATCGGATGGATAGGCACAGGCGTAATGGGCGCAGCAATGGCTTCCCATATACTTTCAGCCGGCTACACTCTTTCCATATACGCAAGAACTCCTTCCAAAACCACATCTTTACAATCACTAGGCGCCCACCTCGTTGACTCTCCATCACAACTTGCCAAAACAAGTGACATCATTTTCACAATGCTAGGACACCCATCAGATGTCCAACAAATCGTCGTTTCTAACCCGGATTCTATCTTATCATCTGTAAACCCAGGCAGTTTCATTATAGATCACACTAGTAGTCACCCAAGTCTAGCTAAAGAAATATACAATGCTGCACGTGATAAGAAATGTTATGCAGTTGATGCCCCGGTTTCTGGTGGTGATATTGGTGCTAGAGATGGAAAACTAGCTATATTAGCTGGAGGCGATGAAAACGTCGTAGAATGGCTACACCCTTTGTTTAGTTTAATGGGAAAAGCAACTTATATGGGGCCTGCAGGGTGTGGGCAGAGTTGTAAAATTGCGAATCAGATTACGGTTGGTGGAAGTTTGTTGGGATTAAGTGAAGGATTGCTTTTTGCTGAGGCTGCAGGGCTGGATAAAAGGAAATGGTTGGAAGCGGTTAAAAGTGGAGCTGCGGGTTCTTTGGTTATGGAATTGTTTGGAGAAAGGATGATAGAGAGAGATTTTAGGCCTGGTGGGTTTGCTGAGTATATGGTTAAGGATTTGGGAATGGGTTTGGATGTGGTGGAAGACGACGGTGATAGTGTATCGGTTTTGCCTGGAGCTGCATTGTGTAAGCAGTTGTTTTCGGGTATGGTTGCGAATGGTGATGGTAAGTTTGGGACTCAAGGGCTTATTACTGTTGTTGAAAGGATTAATGGCAAAAAATAGTGTATGTAGCCTTTTTCACTCTTTTATTAAGGTATTTGTGCTAAGTATGTTAATATTAAGTAGTACTGTCACTTATAATATCAATATATGCAGAGTTGTGTATTGTAAAATATGTTACAGATAACAAAAGAAAATAAGATTTTTGAGTTTTGTTCTGAGACTGCTTCAAGTGGCTGCTTTTATAGTTTTATTAAGAAGTCTAGGAATTTGGCTCTGTTCTTTATCCAGTGGTAACTTAAGTTTTGTATAAATTTAAAAAATATGGTACATGTATCACATGTATGTACTCCCAATAAATTAACACAAATCTTATTTAGCCGAAATTATTGTTAGACATGTGGTCCTCAGATGAAGAATCATTGAAAAAAATGGAAAAGAAAGTCTTCTTTACACAAACTTTATATTCATATTTGGTTACTTTTTCAGTAGTGGTTGCATCAAAATTAAATAGACGGTGAGTAGGACGGTCGCATATAGGACGATGATATTTATTTGGGTAACGTGTGAGTACTAATCAGAAGATACAACATCATGTGGACTCCGTATCTACATGTTCAAACTAGTCTTATTAATCATTCAGATTTCAGATATATATATATAAATAGATACATTGTACTGTGCGAGGTTTAAAGACTAGTTAAGTTTTAACCAAAAAGGAGGTAACGTAATAAAAAAGGAATTGCGAACAATAGCTTTCAGAAACTTAATTTGAATGAAAAGAAAAAGTACTGCTACTAACCCGTAATAACTAACTCTATTGTGTATATATAAATATACGTTTGTAGTGAGATTCATATACGTATTATCACTACTTGGATATATATGCTGTAATTAAACTTGACATTTTGGAGTTCAAAATACAAATATATATGGCAATGAAGATTGAGGCAAAGGAGGCTGATATGAAGGTGTTCGATGGTGAAGGAGGAGGGTACAATGCATGGTCACCTTCCAAATTGCCATTATTGTCAACATTTAAGCTTGGTGGTGGCAAACTTGTCCTTCACCCACTTGGATTTGCGTTTCCTCACTTTTCTGATTCCTCCAAACTCGGTTATATTCTTGAAGGTACGTACATAACTGCACCATCTTCATCAAAATCGTCTTCTAAGTAACGTATCTTTTTGTGATTGATCGGTGCCATGGTCCCAATTACTTTCAGATGGACCATAGCACATGATGTCTATTATGGGTGTAGTTAGGTCAAGTTAACTCATGAGCTATTTAGCAGACTTTAAAGTCTATCAAGCCTTGAGTATAAAAAATCCATATGCATGTAAAGCTTGTTAGCTTTATCAAACTTATGTTATTTAAGAATATAATATTTTGAGTATACTTTTTTTACAAAAAAGCCAAGACTATTATTTTTACAAATTATCTGAAACATGTTGGATGATGGGTAATGGGCCAAAGGCCCTTTAGTTTGTCTATAAATATGGTGGGTTCCTTTTGTGTGAAGTGGAGATGATCGGGTGGGTCAGTGGCCCATTAGTGATCTCAATTTGCCGTTCTATATATATAATGAATAAATAATTGGCCCCTCATGTTTTTTATGGATTAAAAAATTAGCATGTGATGATAATCCAGTGTGCACTTTAACCAAGTAGTATAAATCAAAGGAGTTGGTCCTATTTCAAAGTAGTTCTACAGAGCTTGAAATTAAAAAATAAAGCCTCCGATGAGTTCAACCTTCAATTTCGAGCTAAAAGTTGTAATTTGTAATGTTGACTCAAGCTCGACTACTTGAGCTTGGTGGTGTTTCAAGTGAAATTCTCTATGGTGACTAAGTAGTCAAATTGTCAGTAGAAGGTTTGGACCCGTAATCTTTATGTGAATACAGGTAATTGCACGATTGGATTGGTCGCACCGGGTAGTTCGGAAGAAACTGTGGTGGTGATCAAGAAAGGAGATGTACTTCCACTGCAAAGAGGGACGGTGTCATGGTGGTTCAACAATGGTGATACCGATACAACCGTACTATTCCTTGGTGAAACAACCAGAGCACAAGTCCCCGGTGAAGTCTCCTACTTTTTCATGACTGGAATGCAAGGCATTCTTCAGGGATTCCAATCTGACTCTATTAAGAAAATCTTTGATCTAGACAATAAGGAAGTTGAAGATATTTTAACTAGCCAACAAGGTGTAGTGATTGTTAAACTCAGGAAAGGAACTCAGTTTCCAAACCCAAGTCCACCCACTGGAAAAGTGTATGTTCCCATTGACACTCCAGAAGCTGATGTGGTTGTCAAGAGTGGCGGCATCGTCAATTCCTTGACGGAATTGGACTTTCCGATGCTTGCTGGAATGGGTATAAGTGCAAGATTTTTGAGGCTGGAAGGTAAGGCTATGTTGTCACTTGTCACCAAGCTATGTGGTAGACGGGTCGGTTCAGGCTATATATGTTGCAAAAGGTAGTGGTCAGATCCGAGTCGTGGCAAACGAAGGAAAGCCTAGTTTTGATGGTGATGTGGTAGAAGGTGAATTGTTGATTATTCCTCAATTCTTTGTTGTTTCTATGACTGCAGATGAGGGTGGAATGGAGATTTTTTCTGCCATAACTTCTTCAAAGTGAGCCATTGTTTTTATTAACACATTGACATTAGTATAGTTTACCATATTATACTTTTGCATATATGAGTGCATATTTACATAATTTTGCAATACACGTGAGAATTTGTTACATTCTAAGGTGTTTGACCAAGGCCTATTTTCGAGCAACCGGCTGGAAACTTATCGGTTTGGAAGGCATTGTCACCCGCTGTTCTACAATCTGCTTTAAACATTAGTCCTGAGTTAGAAGAGCTTTTTAAGTCGAAGAACGCCAGGAGTTTGACAATTATTACTCCTAGATGCTAAGATATATAGTTGATGTATCTATAACGATCACAAAATAAACACCAATGGTTTTGAGTTTGTGACTCCCATTACCTCTATGTTTAAGTATTTGTCAATCATTTCTCATCCTTCCATTGTGTCACCGGTGTCTTTGCAATCTGGTTAACGTCTTTTGATGCATATTTTCAAAGAACATAAACTATTTTTTCTATCCCCTTTACCTTCCCATGACTATCTATATAGCATGACTATCTATATAGGAACTTTTTTTAAATTAAAATTATTTACTATATGCTTACACATGTTCATATGATTATATAATTGCTTACAAATATTAATATGACTATCTATGGTAAAAAGTTATTTTAGGAACCCCAAATATTACAAGAACTTTAGGAACTTTTTAAATCAAGCTCAATTATTGATTATTCTTTACATGGTGATTATTTTTTGATTGTTTTTTAAGTTATTTAGGTGTAATTTTTGATTTTACAATTATGTGGAAACATAGATTCTATGATCACGTGTGCATTAATAGTGCTATGAGCATATGTATGCAAATAGATCACATGTATGCAAGTATTTTGGACGGTCGATCACTATTCATGCATATGCGATCATAGAATCTATGTCTCCACATAATTGTATAACGGATGATAATCTATGTCTCTACATAATTGTAAAATCCAAAATTACACCTAAATAACTCAAAAAATAATCAATGATTGAGCTTAATTTAAAAAGTTCCTAAAAGTTCATGTAACATTTGGGATTCTTAAAATAACTTATATATATCTTTAATCTTTAACCCCTTATAAAGAGAACTAGATTAAGAATTTAAGCATATTTTTCCCCCCAAAAAGTCCCTTTCAGCATATTTATGGTTCCTAAAATGCCCTCCACACACTACAACACTAAAATACCATATCTACCCTTATAACAAATTGTCACTCCTAAAACAAAATGACAGCCAAATAAAATCACAACTTTGCTGTCATGAAATCACACTCTGTAATCAATGTATTCATCCAAAAAGGTAGTTATAAAATTTCGTCGCAACGCACGGGTATTATGCTCGTATATAAAAATACAAACCAACCTCATTAATCTTAAAACACACGCGGACCTTTGAGAAGCCCACCCATCTAATTCAATTACCCATTTAAACAACCTGCCTTCTATCATAACCTATTTTTTAAACAAAGTCTCAAACACCCCCAAACTACATATATCTGTGTAAAAAAAAAGCATGTGATCCAAGTATTTCAAAAAGGAAAAACTTCCTCCTTTATCCATTTTTCATCACATCACATGAAAGACATTTTGTTCATAAGCTCTGAATTACTATCTAACTCATTTCATCTAAGACATCTTTGTTCAATCAATGCATAGGTACCAATATCACATATTTGATGTGATTACTTGAATCTATAAAGTTTACTAAACTCGACTCTTTACTCTTATGATGAATGGTGATGACTATGCAAACTTATTTAAACTTTCCATCATCCCAAATTGACAAAACATTTACTTTATTTTTTAAAGCATCCCCCCACCCCTCCAAAACGTTATCATTTGTGGTTGTTATATAACTGACCGCCTGTATGCATGCACCCCATTGCCACTGACCCCTCATGGATTCCTATGCATGGTTTCTTCCCTTTAAAGTAGTCTTTCATAACATTTTTTATTTTTTTTTTTTTTTTTTTTTTTTTTTTTTTTTTTTTTTTTTTTTTTTTTTTTTTTTTTTTTTTTTTTTTTTTTTTTTTTTTTTTTTTTTTTTTTTTTTTTTTTTTTTTTTTTTTTTTTTTTTTTTTTTTTTTTTTTTTTTTTTTTTTTTTTTTTTTTTTTTTTTTTTTTTTTTTTTTTTTTTTTTTTTTTTTTTTTTTTTTTTTTTTTTTTTTTTTTTTTTTTTTTTTTTTTTTTTTTTTTTTTTTTTTTTTTTTTTTTTTTTTTTTTTTTTTTTTTTTTTTTTTTTTTTTTTTTTTTTTTTTTTTTTTTTTTTTTTTTTTTTTTTTTTTTTTTTTTTTTTTTTTTTTTTTTTTTTTTTTTTTTTTTTTTTTTTTTTTTTTTTTTTTTTTTTTTTTTTTTTTTTTTTTTTTTTTTTTTTTTTTTTTTTTTTTTTTTTTTTTTTTTTTTTTTTTTTTTTTTTTTTTTTTTTTTTTTTTTTTTTTTTTTTTTTTTTTTTTTTTTTTTTTTTTTTTTTTTTTTTTTTTTTTTTTTTTTTTTTTTTTTTTTTTTTTTTTTTTTTTTTTTTTTTTTTTTTTTTTTTTTTTTTTTTTTTTTTTTTTTTTTTTTTTTTTTTTTTTTTTTTTTTTTTTTTTTTTTTTTTTTTTTTTTTTTTTTTTTTTTTTTTTTTTTTTTTTTTTTTTTTTTTTTTTTTTTTTTTTTTTTTTTTTTTTTTTTTTTTTTTTTTTTTTTTTTTTTTTTTTTTTTTTTTTTTTTTTTTTTTTTTTTTTTTTTTTTTTTTTTTTTTTTTTTTTTTTTTTTTTTTTTTTTTTTTTTTTTTTTTTTTTTTTTTTTTTTTTTTTTTTTTTTTTTTTTTTTTTTTTTTTTTTTTTTTTTTTTTTTTTTTTTTTTTTTTTTTTTTTTTTTTTTTTTTTTTTTTTTTTTTTTTTTTTTTTTTTTTTTTTTTTTTTTTTTTTTTTTTTTTTTTTTTTTTTTTTTTTTTTTTTTTTTTTTTTTTTTTTTTTTTTTTTTTTTTTTTTTTTTTTTTTTTTTTTTTTTTTTTTTTTTTTTTTTTTTTTTTTTTTTTTTTTTTTTTTTTTTTTTTTTTTTTTTTTTTTTTTTTTTTTTTTTTTTTTTTTTTTTTTTTTTTTTTTTTTTTTTTTTTTTTTTTTTTTTTTTTTTTTTTTTTTTTTTTTTTTTTTTTTTTTTTTTTTTTTTTTTTTTTTTTTTTTTTTTTTTTTTTTTTTTTTTTTTTTTTTTTTTTTTTTTTTTTTTTTTTTTTTTTTTTTTTTTTTTTTTTTTTTTTTTTTTTTTTTTTTTTTTTTTTTTTTTTTTTTTTTTTTTTTTTTTTTTTTTTTTTTTTTTTTTTTTTTTTTTTTTTTTTTTTTTTTTTTTTTTTTTTTTTTTTTTTTTTTTTTTTTTTTTTTTTTTTTTTTTTTTTTTTTTTTTTTTTGGGGGAGAGAGAGAGACCGAATGTTTCAGTGGTAGTCTTTGTGGTGAGAATTCAAACATCCTCGGTATTTGTGGGGACCTTGGTGTAAGAGGGGACACAATTCTTCAAAACCTCGTTGGCTATCTTAAAAAAGATTTAGCAAACAACCGAAAAAGGATGAGATTGATGAGAGGATGTGAAAAGACGATAGCTAAACTAGAAACATCAAAATTAGCAAAGGCTAAATTGGATGGCTTTGAAAAACTGATATTCACAGGAGAATTGAATCAATTAACAAGAAACTTGTGAAAATTACGTGGAAACCGTGGATAAAGCTTTGGTGGAAGTTGGCATAAGTACCAATGGTGTGAAAGACTATATCTTGATCGGGTGTGCACATAAGAATGTGTTTATAAAAAAATGCTATGAAAGATTACTTTTATAGGGAAAAAACCAAGCACAAGAATCCATGGGGGGCAATAGCAACGGGTGCATGTAGTCGTTAGTCGGGTATTACCTAGACGTTGGTCGGGAATAAAAAATATTTTTTTTTCTTATCTAAAAGAACCTTATTAAAAAGGGAAAAGAATCTGGGGATGTATGTAACTTGGCAACTTTTACTATTGTATGTATGCACCAAAGATATTGAACGTTTGATGGAAGTATGTCTCCAAAATGTTTAAATCGTGTAAAAGTTGACCTGTTTGATGCTTAGCCGGTAACAAAATAAACGAGGCGCGTGTTTTGACTGCTTACATGGAAATTAATTACCACGTCATTTTTTTGTTACTAAAAAAAGGCAACCACCTATAAATACCCCACCCTTTATCATTTCCCCCCATTTATCACTTACCCTAATATTCACCCACCCACCCGATCCCCTTTTCAGTTCATACATAAAAAAATTCAAAACATCCAAAATCAAGAACGATTCATGGTTTAATTCGTCATTTCCTGTTATATTAAGGTATGTTATACATTAATCTTTCATCTACGTTCTATGATTATGTAAAAAATTAGGGTTTTCAAAGGGGGGAAAAATTAGGGTTTTTAATTTTGATTATAAAAATTGGGTTTTTAATTTTGATTATAAAAATTGGGTTTTTTTTTATATGTTTGTGTCTGAAGTTATGTTTTTTTCTATGTTTGTGTTTCTAGATGGAAGAGCAACCACCTGTTTTGTTCCCGATAAATGTCCATCATGATGGTATGTTCTTTTTTCACCCTTTTCGTTATTCTCATGGTCTTGAAACTGTACTTCAGATTAGACAGTTTGATTCGTTACAAGGGTTAGTACGTCACATTGAGGGTGAAATAGGAAATCCAATAGAAGGGTTGTACTATCAGTTAAGACCAGGTGACATGAGTTCATTCATGAAATTAAGAAATAATGCTGAAGTAGAAACCTTTTTTGACTTAGCTGATACATATGGGCTTATGCAACTGTTTTGTGAGCATGTGGGTGTCAATCTAGATAAATATGTGCAAAATAATACGAATAATGAACCACAAGAGGAGATAGATTTGCATGACCATGAGAATGAAGATCATGAGAATGAGGAGCATGAGACTGAAATGGGAAACAATCAGGATAATGTTGAAAATGAAGAAGAAAATAATGACAACACTGAAAATAAAGAGGAGAATGATAACAATGAGGAAAGTGAAAACATATATATATATATATATATATATATATATATATATATATATATATATATATATATATATATATATATATATATATATATATATATATATATATATATATATATATATATATATATATATATATATATATATATATATATATATATATATATATATATATATATATATATATATATATATATATATATATATATATATATATATATATATATATATATATATATATATATATATATATATATATATATATATATATATATATATATATATATATATATATATATATATATATATATATATATATATATATATATATATATATATATATATATATATATATATATATATATATATATATATATATATATATATATATATATATATATATATATATATATATATATATATATATATATATATATATATATATATATATATATATATATATATATATATATATATATATATATATATATATATATATATATATATATATATATATATATATATATATATATATATATATATATATATATATATATATATATATATATATATATATATATATATATATATATATATATATATATATATATATATATATATATATATATATATATATATATATATATATATATATATATATATATATATATATATATATATATATATATATATATATATATATATATATATATATATATATATATATATATATATATATATATATATATATATATATATATATATATATATATATATATATATATATATATATATATATATATATATATATATATATATATATATATATATATATATATATATATATATATATATATATATATATATATATATATATATATATATATATATATATATATATATATATATATATATATATATATATATATATATATATATATATATATATATATATATATATATATATATATATATATATATATATATATATATATATATATATATATATATATATATATATATATATATATATATATATATATATATATATATATATATATATATATATATATATATATATATATATATATATATATATATATATATATATATATATATATATATATATATATATATATATATATATATATATATATATATATATATATATATATATATATATATATATATATATATATATATATATATATATATATATATATATATATATATATATATATATATATATATATATATATATATATATATATATATATATATATATATATATATATATATATATATATATATATATATATATATATATATATATATATATATATATATATATATATATATATATATATATATATATATATATATATATATATATATATATATATATATATATATATATATATATATATATATATATATATATATATATATATATATATATATATATATATATATATATATATATATATATATATATATATATATATATATATATATATATATATATATATATATATATATATATATATATATATATATATATATATATATATATATATATATATATATATATATATATATATATATATATATATATATATATATATATATATATATATATATATATATATATATATATATATATATATATATATATATATATATATATATATATATATATATATATATATATATATATATATATATATATATATATATATATATATATTCAGAATATTATATAATGTATATATATATATATATATATACTTGTAGATTGTTTAGTCATGTGCAATGTATAATATATATATATTTTTTAGGTTGGTGAAAAGTATGAAAGCCCTGAGCAATTGAAGGAGTGTCTGACATATTATGGCCTTGCAAATGGTTACTCTTTGTGGTATGAAAGGAGTTGCAATAAAAGCATCATTGCAAGGTGTGGAAACAGACCACCAAGGGTGAAAGATGAAGAAAAGGGCAAACAGATCAAGGATGGGGTGAGATATCAACAGAAGGGTAACTGTAAGTTTAGGTTGTTTGCAACTTGGATGTCTACAGAGAGGACTTTTCAGATTAGGACAATGGAAGGGGAGCATACTTGTGCAAGGAATTTCAAGTTTGGGACTTTGATTAATTACAAGTGGATAGGCAGGCATTTTGCACATAGGATTAGGCAACAACCAGATATAAAATTGTGTGTCATTCAGGAGTTAGTCATGAAAAAATACAAGTGCTTTGTAACACATACACAGGTCAAAAGGGCTAAGACTTGGGCATTGACTGAATTTGAGAAGTCTTTAGAGGAGCATTATGCTCTACTTAGGCCATATGGTGAAGCATTACTAAAGACAAATCCTGGTTCAACTGTTCAGCTTGGCACCACTGTCAACCCTGATGGGACAGTTTATTTTGATAGGTTCTATGTATGCTTGTATGGTCTGAAGCAGGGGTGGAAAGTTGGATGCAGGAAGATTGTAGCATTAGATGGTTGTTTTTTGAAAACAGCATGCAATGGTGAGCTACTGACAGCTGTTGGAAGGGATGGCAATAACCAGATATATCCCATTGCTTGGGCAATTGTAGGAGTTGAAAATAAGGATAATTGGATTTGGTTTTTAAGGTTGCTAGAACATGATCTTGAGTGTCAAGAAGGTGATCAACTTACTTTAATGTCTGACCAACACAAGGTACACTTTTACACCACTTATTTTACTTATTTCATCATTATGTTGTTATATTTTACTTATAACAACATTATTGTCTTGTTCAGGGCCTGATTGAGGCTGTAAAGGAGGTGATGCCCAGAGCAGAGCACAGGCAGTGTGCTAGGCACATTTATGAGAACTTCAAGAAAATTTACAGTGGTGAGCATTTCAGAAACCTGTTCTGGAGGGCATGTAAGGCAACATATCCTGCCCAATTTGAAGAAGTCATGAAGGAGGTAAAGTTAGCTAACCCTAATGCTTTCAAGTACTTAATGGATAGAAACCCTAAATCCTGGTCTAGGGCATTTTTTTGGCTGAATACTGGTTGTGAAGCAGTAGAGAATGGGTTTAGTGAATGTTGGAATAAAAAAAAAAAAAAAAAAAAAAAAAAAAAAAAAAAAAAAAAAAAAAAAAAAAAAAAAAAAAAAAAAAAAAAAAAAAAAAAAAAAAAAAAAAAAAAAAAAAAAAAAAAAAAAAAAAAAAAAAAAAAAAAAAAAAAAAAAAAAAAAAAAAAAAAAAAAAAAAAAAAAAAAAAAAAAAAAAAAAAAAAAAAAAAAAAAAAAAAAAAAAAAAAAAAAAAAAAAAAAAAAAAAAAAAAAAAAAAAAAAAAAAAAAAAAAAAAAAAAAAAAAAAAAAAAAAAAAAAAAAAAAAAAAAAAAAAAAAAAAAAAAAAAAAAAAAAAAAAAAAAAAAAAAAAAAAAAAAAAAAAAAAAAAAAAAAAAAAAAAAAAAAAAAAAAAAAAAAAAAAAAAAAAAAAAAAAAAAAAAAAAAAAAAAAAAAAAAAAAAAAAAAAAAAAAAAAAAAAAAAAAAAAAAAAAAAAAAAAAAAAAAAAAAAAAAAAAAAAAAAAAAAAAAAAAAAAAAAAAAAAAAAAAAAAAAAAAAAAAAAAAAAAAAAAAAAAAAAAAAAAAAAAAAAAAAAAAAAAAAAAAAAAAAAAAAAAAAAAAAAAAAAAAAAAAAAAAAAAAAAAAAAAAAAAAAAAAAAAAAAAAAAAAAAAAAAAAAAAAAAAAAAAAAAAAAAAAAAAAAAAAAAAAAAAAAAAAAAAAAAAAAAAAAAAAAAAAAAAAAAAAAAAAAAAAAAAAAAAAAAAAAAAAAAAAAAAAAAAAAAAAAAAAAAAAAAAAAAAAAAAAAAAAAAAAAAAAAAAAAAAAAAAAAAAAAAAAAAAAAAAAAAAAAAAAAAAAAAAAAAAAAAAAAAAAAAAAAAAAAAAAAAAAAAAAAAAAAAAAAAAAAAAAAAAAAAAAAAAAAAAAAAAAAAAAAAAAAAAAAAAAAAAAAAAAAAAAAAAAAAAAAAAAAAAAAAAAAAAAAAAAAAAAAAAAAAAAAAAAAAAAAAAAAAAAAAAAAAAAAAAAAAAAAAAAAAAAAAAAAAAAAAAAAAAAAAAAAAAAAAAAAAAAAAAAAAAAAAAAAAAAAAAAAAAAAAAAAAAAAAAAAAAAAAAAAAAAAAAAAAAAAAAAAAAAAAAAAAAAAAAAAAAAAAAAAAAAAAAAAAAAAAAAAAAAAAAAAAAAAAAAAAAAAAAAAAAAAAAAAAAAAAAAAAAAAAAAAAAAAAAAAAAAAAAAAAAAAAAAAAAAAAAAAAAAAAAAAAAAAAAAAAAAAAAAAAAAAAAAAAAAAAAAAAAAAAAAAAAAAAAAAAAAAAAAAAAAAAAAAAAAAAAAAAAAAAAAAAAAAAAAAAAAAAAAAAAAAAAAAAAAAAAAAAAAAAAAAAAAAAAAAAAAAAAAAAAAAAAAAAAAAAAAAAAAAAAAAAAAAAAAAAAAAAAAAAAAAAAAAAAAAAAAAAAAAAAAAAAAAAAAAAAAAAAAAAAAAAAAAAAAAAAAAAAAAAAAAAAAAAAAAAAAAAAAAAAAAAAAAAAAAAAAAAAAAAAAAAAAAAAAAAGGAGACCAAAAGGTAGGAGAATTAGAGCAGCCCATGAACCTAGGATAAGCCACAACAGAAGGGTAACCAAACATGGTATGGAAATGACTTGTTCAAAGTGTTGGCAAAAAGGCCACAATGTTAGGGGTTGTAAGAATGAAGCCACTGAGAGGCCTTCACATATGCCAAAACCTAGAAAGAAAAGGCCTGCAACTCAGAGTGAACCACATGATGAAACACAGAATCAACCACATAATCAACCACATGATCAAACACAGGATCAACCACTTGATGAAACACCAAATCAACAACCTAATCAAGAAAACAGCCAACCAAGTAATCAAAGGCAGAGTGAATCAGTCAGTGAAAGACAGAGTCAACCACTTCCTAGGTCTGCAAGTCAACCACTTCCTAGGTCTGCAAGTCAACCACCACCAAGTGAGCCACCTAGGCCTGCAAGTCAACCACCACCAAGTCAACCACTTCCTAGGTCTGCAAGTCAACCACTTCCTAGGTCTGCAAGTCAACCACCACCAAGTGAGCCACCTAGGCCTGCAAGTCAACCACCAGTTTATACGCCTAAGTTTGTAAGTGAACCAAGTAGTGAGCCAACAAAGGAACCAAGTCAAGCAGTCTTTTGTGACTGCTAGATGTGGTAGACACTTAATTGCAGGAAAAGTATGATGTCTTTTGTGACTGCTAGATGTGGTAGACACTTAATTGCAGGAAAAGTATGATGTCTTTTGTGACTGCTAGATGTGGTAGACACTTAATTGCAGGAAAAGTATGATGTCTTTTGTGACTGCTAGATGTGGTAGACACTTAATTGCAGGAAAAGTATGATGTCTTTTGTGACTGCTAGATGTGGTAGACACTTAATTGCAGGAAAAGTATGATGTCTTTTGTGACTGCTAGATGTGGTAGACACTTAATTGCAGGAAAAGTATGATGTCTTTTGTGACTGCTAGATGTGGTAGACACTTAATTGCAGGAAAAGTATGATGTCTTTTGTGACTGCTAATTGTGCCATGCCACACTTAACTGCAGGAAAAGTATGATGTCTTTTGTGACTGCTAGATGTGGTAGACACTTAATTGCAGGAAAAGTATGATGTCTTTTGTGACTGCTAGATGTGGTAGACACTTAATTGCAGGAAAAGTATGATGTCTTTTGTGACTGCTAATTGTGCCATGCCACACTTAACTGCAGGAAAAGTATGATGTCTTTTGTGACTGCTAGATGTGGTAGACACTTAATTGCAGGAGCAGTATGATGTCTTTTGTGACTGCTAGATGTGGTAGACACTTAATTGCAGGAAAAGTATGATGTCTTTTGTGACTGCTAATGTGGTAGACACTTAATTGCAGAGTATGATGTCTTTTGTGACTGCTAGATGTGGTAGACACTTAATTGCAGGAAAAGTATGATGTCTTTTGTGACTGCTAATTGTGCCATGCCACACTTAACTGCAGGAAAACTATGTATTTTGTAACTATTATTCCTGCTAATGAATGAATGGTATGTGGCAGTTATATGATGCCACAATTTTGTATATGGTTGTTTAATCCTGCAGGAAAAGTATGACTTATTTTCACTGCTAATTTATCTATTTTGTTAAGATTTGTATGTTTCAAATTGGCACATTTTTATGTTGGCAACCAAAAACATTATTTTCCAACTTTCATATACAACATAAACATAATATGCCACAAAAACACCACTTTCATTACACAAGTCCAATAAAACAGATACAATCAAACCAACACAACCTACTTAGTTCATTAGTACTAGTCCTATCACAATGATCAACATTGATGCAACACCAACAGAGAAATAAAAAAACCAAAAAGGAAAAAAGTTGCAACTAGGTTGTTTGGTAGTCAACAAAGCAGTGAAAGACATAACTCATGGGACCAAGTTTGTGCAAGGTTGTCTGGCAGGAGACAATCTCAGAGTCAACCACTTCCTAGGTCTGCAAGTCAACCACTTCCTAGGTCTGCAAGTCAACCACCACCAAGTGAGCCACCCTAGGTCTGCAAGTCAACCACTTCCTAGGTCTGCAAGTCAACCACCACCAAGTCAGCCACCTAGGCCTGCAAGTCAACCACCAGTTTATACGCCTAAGTTTGTAAGTGAACCAAGTAGTGAGCCAACAAAGGAACCAAGTCAAGCAGCTACTGAACCAGCAAGTAATGAGCCAGTAAGGTTGTCAAGTCCAGTTGAGAAGGCAACCAAGTCCTTTACTCAACCACCAATCAGTCCTGGAAGGAGGCATGGGGTTACAAAAGGAGGTTTCAAGTTTGCATTGCCACCAACAGTCAGTAAGTTTTTACTTAAAATATTTTACTTTATATAAATTTCATTATTCCTGCTAATGAATGAATGGTATGTGGCAGTTATATGATGCCACAATTTTGTATATGGTTGTTTAATCCTGCAGGAAAAGTATGATTTATTTGTCACTGCTAATTGTGCCATGCCACACTTAACTGCAGGAAAACTATGTATTTTGTAACTATTATTCCTGCTAATGAATGAATGGTATGTGGCAGTTATATGATGCCACAATTTTGTATATGGTTGTTTAATCCTGCAGGAAAAGTATGATGTCTTTTGTGACTGCTAATTGTGCCATGCCACACTTAACTGCAGGAAAACTATGTATTTTGTAACTATTATTCCTGCTAATGAATGAATGGTATGTGGCAGTTATATGATGCCACAATTTTGTATATGGTTGTTTAATCCTGCAGGAAAAGTATGATTTCTTTTGTGACTGCTAATTGTGCCATGCCACACTTAACTGCAGGAAAACTATGTATTTTGTAACTATTATTCCTGCTAATGAATGAATGGTATGTGGCAGTTATATGATGCCACAATTTTGTATATGGTTGTTTAATCCTGCAGGAAAAGTATGATTTATTTTGTGACTGCTAATTGTGCCATGCCACACTTAACTGCAGGAAAACTATGTATTTTGTAACTATTATTCCTGCTAATGAATGAATGGTATGTGGCAGTTATATGATGCCACAATTTTGTATATGGTTGTTTAATCCTGCAGGAAAAGTATGATGTCTTTTGTGACTGCTAATTGTGCCATGCCACACTTAACTGCAGGAAAACTATGTATTTTGTAACTATTATTCCTGCTAATGAATGAATGGTATGTGGCAGTTATATGATGCCACAATTTTGTATATGGTTGTTTAATCCTGCAGGAAAAGTATGATGTCTTTTGTGACTGCTAATTGTGCCATGCCACACTTAACTGCAGGAAAACTATGTATTTTGTAACTATTATTCCTGCTAATGAATGAATGGTATGTGGCAGTTATATGATGCCACAATTTTGTATATGGTTGTTTAATCCTGCAGGAAAAGTATGATGTCTTTTGTGACTGCTAATTGTGCCATGCCACACTTAACTGCAGGAAAACTATGTATTTTGTAACTATTATTCCTGCTAATGAATGAATGGTATGTGGCAGTTATATGATGCCACAATTTTGTATATGGTTGTTTAATCCTGCAGGAAAAGTATGATGTCTTTTGTGACTGCTAATTGTGCCATGCCACACTTAACTGCAGGAAAACTATGTATTTTGTAACTATTATTCCTGCTAATGAATGAATGGTATGTGGCAGTTATATGATGCCACAATTTTGTATATGGTTGTTTAATCCTGCAGGAAAAGTATGATGTCTTTTGTGACTGCTAATTGTGCCATGCCACACTTAACTGCAGGAAAACTATGTATTTTGTAACTATTATTCCTGCTAATGAATGAATGGTATGTGGCAGTTATATGATGCCACAATTTTGTATATGGTTGTTTAATCCTGCAGGAAAAGTATGAACGTGGTTGGATATTAATATTAAAAGCCAACAACTAAAACCACAAACTTCTATACATTTTATAAACATAATGTATAAATACATATAATATGTAATGTAGATCAATAAACAAAGAAAAAAGTTAAAAGACTTTGAGTTAATCAACGTTGATATATTCTGTAGATTGAAAAAGAACTAACAAGATATTCGCGCCATGCAACAAGAAGTTTTTTTACGCTTTTATCTTATTAAGTTATAAATTTAAAATTTAATTGTTAAGTGAAAAATATAATTCTTTATCCAGAAACTAAAGTATACATATGTTTTTTGTTAAGTATGCCAATTTATGCGAGCCCGAAAACATTGTTGAAAAGTAAATAGGCCACGGTCAATAAAAAGGGATATGGAAATAAGAATGAAATGGATGAAAAGCCAATACTTGACCAAATCTCTCTATATAACTAAGAGATGACAGTTTTTTGCTTAGTTGGCAGTTATGAGAGAATGACATTTAGGATTTTTCATGATGTGTCATTTTTCCATTAATTTCCTAATTTTAAGCATTTCATGTCATTTAAATTATTCCTAATCATTTATCCTAATCATCATTAATTAATAATAAAAATTAATTATAAATATAAATAAAAAATATAATCTGTCTACAAATCTTCAATGCTATTATTTAGGGAATGTATCCATTATCATAAATGTTTCGAATTTCCACTATATAACACATCGAATTTAAATATGCCATAAATATGAAGGATATCATGTAACCCTATAATTTTGACCTATTAAAATTTGAGATCCCTTTAATCGAGTTACAAATAATATGATTTTTATTATGAATCAATATCATATTTTGTAAAAGGATTTAGACTGATTATTATTTATTTTGGTAGCTAGATTCAATTATTTTTAAAAATAAATTCATTAAACAATACAAAAATAAGATAACACTTCAATGGTTTTCTTTCACATTATTTGTGAATTCGAAATTATGGTATCATTCCATTTATAGTTTTTTCATTCTAATTTTATAGTATGTTTATAAAGTTATCTTATGAAAATATTATGAGATTTTAATTAATTTTCAATATATTTTATTATAATTATTTTTTTTCCATGCAAAGCATGGGTTTAATCTAGTATGGAGTATATGGAAAATATGTCTCGAGTGTCTGCTTGGCGACTCTCTCTTTTTTTGCAACGATAGTGGTTGAACAAGATATAACAATACAAAACGGATTGACAAATTAAGACTTATGATCCTTGACTTCTCACGAGCGCGGCGTAAGCCAAATATCAATTTCCTACTTAGAGGTTGTTCTTTTAATAACAAACTTCAATTTTAGACTCAATAGTATCAACAAATTCAAGTATTGCGGTCACAAGTACTCCCCGGCTTTGTTAATTAAACATTAAAAATGACTCATTTAGTTCATTCGATCCTAAAGTGAGTGTCCTATTTTTATAATCAAATAAAACCTAAAAGAAATGTACACTTTATACTAGTATCATATTTTAATAGTTGAAAAGATAAGTTGCACTCATCATAATTAAGCTTGGCATTTGATTTCAAGTTCTCTATTCTTACAATGGTAAAATGCATAACAAATTACCATCAATAAGTGAATTAATGAATCCACCGACAACATCATTCTTAACATTTGATAATAAAACTTTGACGCTAAAAGTGAAAGTTCATAAATCCCAATTAAATCAATCCAACAACATTAATTAATCATTACAAAAATAGTTCAAATCATATGCTTAAGCAAACACAAATAAAATCTACTCAATAATCATAATTATGTATCATGTAACACATCAAAAATCATGCATAGATACATATCCATTTAATGTAAATCTTGAGGAAATGGGTGAAAGAGTTTTGATGGGAAATGTAGAAGGTGATAATTATGGTGGATATTACTGTAAGAGAAATGAGTTTTTGTTTGGATGATATTGTTGGGGTGGGGGGGGAAGAGAAAAAGAGATGCTAGAAAATAGAATGGGGTTGTTGCTGCTGCATGATGTTCTGTTCGAAAAGTAACACCCAAAGTTGTAAAAATTGGCCGATACAACCGATTTCCCGGAATCGGGATCTGGATCGACACCTCCACGATACGATTCAGGCTGGATCGGCCTTAAGAATCGGTCAACACCGGTCAATGCCGGTCAACTCCTGAAAGACAGTCAAATCTGGTCGGGGAGAGAGCGATTTTGCACCTGGACCGGTAAAAGAAGAGATATTGCTAACTCGTTGCCATATCTTGATGTTTCCAACCGTTTCAGTAGCAATATTCGGCAAAAATGGAAGACATATTTACTTCCATTCAAAAGAAAGAAGAAAGAAAAGAAGAAATATAGATATGAGAGAGAGTGTGTTGTTAGGATAAAGAAATAAAAAATAAAAGAGACATGTGATGTTGTGAAGGAATGCCTGCAACTAGTACCAAAAGGTGCTTTCACTTTTCAAGATATACTTTCATTTTTGCCCCTCAAAATGTTGATTTTGTTTATTTTTATCATTGAATTTATTTAACCCTATACATTCTTATTTTATAAATAAAATCCACTATTCACCGATCCGATTCCGATCCGATTTTTAAAAAATCCTGACTCCCTCCCTCACCGATCTGATCCCGATTCTCGAGTTCTACAACCTTGGTAACACCCCCCAAAAATGAAAATGTGTCTCTCCAATTATATTCTGCGTGACATCCCCCAGCAGCCCCTACTAATAACAATGCATCTTCCATTGAAAATAGGATTGGTATGCAAGTGATATTTCATGCAGCTGTAAAAATCAAAAGGAATGAGTGGCGACGTGGAATGGTGTAAGTGGCCAACTGGCCGGTTAACAACTCAACAAATAGGTGAAATAGCAATTGTTTTGGAGTGAAAATGATTCATGGGCTTCCGTTTAAGACTATCTTAATTTTATCTAAATCTTAATCTCATCTCAATCTCGATCTATACTAAAAGAGGATTTTAAAGAAGTGTTTGAAGCTATCAGGATCGCTTTGTTTCCCGCCTCTCTCTCCTATCTCAATCTCAATCTTAATCTCATCTCAATCTATACTAAAAGAAGATTTTGAAAAAGTATTTGGAGCTACCGGAATCTCTTTGTTTCTCGTTTCTCTCTCCTATTTATTACCATTATTTATTTTATTTTATTTTATTTTTACTTTTTTAACATTTATATTATTAAATAATATCTTATACTCTATTATATTTATTTTATAACATTAAAAACAAATATTTCATACATGTTTCTGTTTTCACTATTTACATTTCTTATTGTTTTGTTTACAACAAATTAACATATGTGTTTTGAATCTATCTTAAGACTAGTAAAAATAATACAGTATGGGAATATGGTTATTGGTTGGTCAAAGTCAAACAAGTAAATCTTACTTAAAATTTGAATTAAGAGGGAGTGAGCGGCGTGGAGATCGGCTCGGTCAAAAGGATAGAGATAGACAATCAAAATTTAACAGCCAAAAATTATATCAGATCAATCTTTTCTATACTCCCTTATAAAAGAAAATTACCCTCTCCTTAAACTTTTAAAAATCTGATATATCTAATTTACCCTCCATCTTAATACATCCCTATTTTCATTCTATAAACTGTGACTAAAATACCCTTACAAAAGTTCCACACTTTATTAAAATTCTCTTTGTTCGTCAAATATTTTTTTGTTTGTTATTGTCAAAAACTATCATACAAATAAAAGTTCCGATTAAGTATTTGATTTGAAATTAACATTGTCACAACACCTCGAACGTTGTCTATTTGTCGCTGCAACGCGCGGGCACCCATCTATGTTAGTGGAAACATATGGCAATTAAATCAGGATGATGAAGGTTTGAGTGGAATGACAAGGAAAACTTCACTTATAAAAAATAAAAAATAAAATAAAAAATAAATTAGGTCTTTGTCAACCTTGCAGCTCTTACTCACTGGCACATCAGCTTTTCTCTCTCCTAAATCACCTCTTCCTCACTCACTACCAACCCTACCTCTTCCTCACCTCTTCCTCAACTTTTATTTATTCTTATTTTATATTTAACAAAATTATATTTAACAAAATTATATAATTACCAAATAAACCAACTTTTATCATTATTATCATTCGGTTATATTTGTGGGGCCCGTTTTACTGATGATCGTTGCTCAATTAAAAAAAAAAAATTAATTCGAATTTTTGAAAATAACGGCTACTTTTCATACCCCTATTTATTCTCAACTTGACACAACCATTTCAAATCACAAACCTTTTCAATAAACGTTTCAAATCATTTTTATCCTCCTCAAACCATTTCATTTAAAAATGTCGACACAAAGGTGGACTACATCAGAAGATCTTTGTTTGTCGAGGTCTTGGATGTTGAGGCAACCTGACTGTAACATCCCAAAACTTTTTGACGTTGACCGTTAACTTGTCGTTAGAGACCGTTAGTTACTATGTGTTTTGTATGTGCTTATGTGAATTAAATGATTAACGTGAGATATGTGTTAAAGTGATTAAAGTAATGAAAAATAAAGTTGATAATAATTAATAAAGTCATTTAGTGTTCCCATGGGATATAAGCGTCGTTAAGTGTTTTCGAATGCGTTAAACGAACAGTTAAGTGACGAAACGGGTTATAAGGAAGTGCGAGGGCCTAGATGTAAGATTTAGAAAGTTGTTCCAGCAGATATAGGGGATATATCACGACCCTAATGCCATATAATCAGATTATTAACCCTAGAAACTTTCACACACAAAACCCTAAGAGCCTCCTTCAAGTTTAGAGCAATTTCGGGTCGATTCGGGAGTGATTTCGCATAGATTTCGATCCTTTAATCTTCCTTCCAGGTATGATATGATTTATTGATCAATTGTTGAGTCATTTGAATGGTTTTACCCAATCAATTTGGATCTTAAGGGTTAGGGTTGATTTGATTACGTTTCGTCATCGATTACTTGGGTTTTCGGGTAATCTAACGTATTGTTATTGTATACTCTTTTCTCTGGAACATGTGATCTTGTGAAATCATTATATGAGTCATATTTTGGGTGCATATGAGATCCATAGGTCGTGGTGGTTGCTATGGTCATTTGATGGTCGAAATAGTTTGAAAAACAAAGGGTTTATTAGATCTGAAAATCTAGTAATATTGAAAAAATCATATCTCTTTCAATTAAAAGAGTTAGGAGATGAATCTTATATTTTTGAAAAGTTCTATGTGTCCCCTTGAATCGATATGAATAAAGTTTCTGGTGATTTTACCCATAGATAGGCGAAAAGTGTCGATTTCCAAAAGTGGTCGAATTTCGGACGATTTCTGCAGGCCTATATTGTAAACGTCATAAATCATTCATTATAGAACTTCAAGAGTCAAACTTTATATTTCTGGAAAGGTCTTTAAATTCCCTACATTTCATAAGAACTAAGTGTTGACTTATTTGGTCGTCTAGAAGTCGAAAAGTCGCCTGCAAGTGAAGGGTGTGATTCTGAAAACTGAACTCGATGAGACCACTAGTGGGCTCGACAAGATCGTGGTCAGGTCTCACTTTTGATGCATTCTGGAGCTTGAACTCGACAAGACCACCCCTGGGCTCGGCGAGATCATCCGGCATAAAGGTTTTAAGCGCGTTTAAGTGTCTAGTTGACTTATATATCCTTCCTTCTTGTACCATAGGTTGTCGGGAACACTCGTCAAGCACGGTAAACATTTGTGATTGTTGAGTACTCCATTGAGGTAAGATACATGACTTTTCTCACGCTGGAGGCACAACAAAAGTAGTTTTCTATAGTTAACCTCTTAATCGGATTATCGTATATGTGTTGGGTTTTCCGGGTTATGCGGGAGGTTATGTGGGAATGTATGCATGTTGAAATGATTTATGTTGATATGATGATGTTTAAAGTAGAAGTAAATATGTGCATATGAAGTATGATGCTTATAATTACGTTGCCATGATATGTTTAAGATATGTGTTGTTGATAATGTCGTTGATGTGCCTTAATGTTGATATGTGATGGCTTGTATGTGGGACTTGAGTATGATATGTCTAGTTCACTAGATACACGTGGGAATTGCTATGAGTTGTGCACGTTAGTGGGATTAAATGAAAAGGTAGACGTGGGACTAATTAGGTAACGATTGTACCTAATGTTAAAGTAAAATGTGAGATGTGGGAAACCGTTCTAGCCTTAGTGTTAGTGCGTAAAAGTAAGAAAGATATAAATACGTGGGAAATGCTATAGCTAAATACGTGAGATTGACGTGGGAAGTGTTAAGCTTAACCCGTGCTAGTTGTAAAGCTAGTGCGTACGTGGTCGCTTGAGTGGCTCCTTGCGGCATAGTTAAGTGGGACTAGTATTTCCGGGTGGAGTGACTAACCACCAATGTTAAAAGCATAACGGGATACTATGGAAATGGCTTTGCCTTTTCTAAAAGTTAAGACGTGGGAAATCGTGCTAGTTGTAAAGCTAGTGCGTAATATGTAAGATGTAAGACGTGAGAATAAGTTGATTAAGTTGATTATAAGAATATGTGAGAAAGATGTACATATAGTTTAAGACGCGGGATTACAATGTGACGTAAGATTTAATAAGATATGTTGAGACGTGTGATAAGTAAGATGTATCGTTGATAGACACAATTAGGAGTATATACTCTACATGTGCTAATATGAATACGTGTGACAAGTTTATGTGTGATATGTCAAGATATGATATGAAGTTACGTTTAAGTGGTAAGTCTATGTTGATATGATATAAGATATTGATTAAGATGTGAGTATATGATGATATGATGTATATGTTGATATGAAATGAAATGTGATGCAATGTGGGAAAAGGAAAGTGTGGGTTGATCTATGATTGTTTTGGATGATATGTAATGCGATTATGTTTTAATATGTTTAATATGAAGAGTTTATGAAAAGTAAAATGAAGAACGTTTTATAAATGTGTGTATCTTACTTAGCTAATCTATTAGCTAACACTTGCTTTTATGAAAATGTTGTGTCCTTCAGGATAAGCAGGTTTGAGCTAGGAAAGGATTAGCTTGGTGAGATGGGGTAGATGCAATAAAGAAGACTAGCATAGATTGTTGAATGCGTAGACTTCCCTTAGCCTATGTTTCAGCTACTTTATTTACATTTATGATACTTGTAATGATGAATGGCATTTATGTTGGTGCCATGACTTGGATTTCATTGATATCATTTTGATGATGCACTTGGTAACACCATTTATTGAAAGTACCAACCGTTTCGGTTGGGGCAGTTTTTAAGTGATCCTATTTTCGCTACGTTTTAAACGCCGTTTGGCAAAAGTTTTTGAAATCCAGGTTTTTAAAATGACGGGTGTTACATGTTGGTATCAGAGAAATGGTTTAAGTGAACCAATGACTATAGGTATGCCATAGGAATTGGACTTAAACCGATAGAGGACAAGTTAGGCTTAAGTAGGTATGCTTAGCCTTTATGATGAAATGCCTTTAGGACGGGCTGGGATGAGTGTGAGAGTAGGATTAAGGCTTAATATGTTTTTGTTGTTGTTATGTAAGATTATGTCGGTTTGCCTTATTCCTTCACTTTTCTCACTTCCTCCGTCGATAAATGTACTTGTTGCTACGATAGACGATCTCCTAAGGTAATGTGTGAATTCCCCGGTCAGAATTTGAAAAATATTTACAAGTGATTTATGCGCGATGTGTCGTCAATGAATTTTTCCATTACGCCTTAGTATGTTATATATGATAAGAGTTGGGCTTGAAGCTGAAGTGTCATGTGAGATGGAATTCGCTGAATTAACTCCAACCCATCGGTTAGAGACAAGGACCACCCGTGGCCCCGCCTTCTGCCCTTTCCTGTCTGTGCTGCCCGTTGTCGTGGTTTCCAGTAGCCAGAAGTGTTTAAAATTGACGAAACAAAGTTTGAGTTTAAACGGAAGAACAAGGAAGTTCAAGATTGGAGTAAGAGGTTGATAGAATGTTGGATGGTCGATGTTTTGGTTGCTGCATATGTGGATGGTAATTCGGCTAGTTATCGGGGTATTTGTAGACAACATACTACTCTTGCAGGTGCTATTAAGGAATCAAAGAAGTTGGATGATGATTATAAGTTCGAGAAGGTAGTTGTGAAGACTATTGATGACAAGAATAGTGGATTCAAGAGAAGGTCGGATGAGTCGTCAGATTCGGGAGAGAAGTTTAAGAATGTTCGACTTATGAGGGCGAAGATCATGTAAAGCGAGACAATGGTGTTCAGTTTGTAGAGCTCATCATAGTGGACCATGTTCGGAGAAAACTAAAAGATGTGATAGGTGTGGTAAGCAGGGACATGTTGCTTCTAGTTGCAGGGATAAGATTCGATGATACAAGTGTGGTGAGACGGGGCATTTGATTGTTGATTGTCCCCAAAGGAATGATGATGCGAAGAAGGATGACACTCAAAAAGCCAAAGCCCGGGCCTATCAAATGATTACCGTGGAGGACGAGCTTGATGACGAGGCACCTAACCAAGTAATTCCTTAGTAGATTAATCGATGATACTTATGTTTATATGTGTGTTTATTATGTGTTTGTAGTTAGTATAATTATGCATGATGGATTGTGAAGGAAATGTTGGACATTATGATGTGTGAATATAGTTAAAGGTACACGTGTGAGGAATGATATAGTTAGAATTATGGTCTCGGAACATAATTGTAAATGTATCATGATGCGGGCGTGTTCATTTGAGGGTATTCACATTTATTAATGTAATGAAATGGAAGGTGATAAAAAGGAGATGGTTGGAAATGTGGTTGAATTTTAAGTGGTAAATGTGGTGAAATGTTGACTTATACGTGTGTGGAAAGTAGTGTGAAGAAATGAGGTGTTGATGTCGTGAAATGATTCTGAGGACAGAATCCTTTTAAGGAGGGGAGAATTGTAACATCCCAAAACTTTTTGACGTTGACCGTTAACTTGTCGTTAGAGACCGTTAGTTACTATGTGTTTTGTATGTGCTTATGTGAATTAAATGATTAACGTGAGATATGTGTTAAAGTGATTAAAGTAATGAAAAATAAAGTTGATAATGATTAATAAAGTCATTTAGTGTTCCTGATGGGATATAAGCGTCGTTAAGTGTTTTCGAATGCGTTAAACGAACAGTTAAGTGACGAAACGGGTTATAAGGAAGTGCGAGGGCCTAGATGTAAGATTTAGAAAGTTGTTCCAGCAGATATAGGGGATATATCACGACCCTAATGCCATATAATCAGATTATTAACCCTAGAAACTTTCACACACAAAACCCTAAGAGCCTCCTTCAAGTTTAGAGCAATTTCGGGTCGATTCGGGAGTGATTTCGCATAGATTTCGATCCTTTAATCTTCCTTCCAGGTATGATATGATTTATTGATCAATTGTTGAGTCATTTGAATGGTTTTACCCAATCAATTTGGATCTTAAGGGTTAGGGTTGATTTGATTACGTTTCGTCATCGATTACTTGGGTTTTCGGGTAATCTAACGTATTGTTATTGTATCCTCTTATCCCTGGAACATGTGATCTTGTGAAATCATTATATGAGTCATATTTTGGGTGCATATGAGATCCATAGGTCGTGGTGGTTGCTATGGTCATTTGATGGTCGAAATAGTTTGAAAAACAAAGGGTTTATTAGATCTGAAAATCTAGTAATATTGAAAAAATCATATCTCTTTCAATTAAAAGAGTTAGGAGATGAATCTTATATTTTTGAAAAGTTCTATGTGTCCCCTTGAATCGATATGAATAAAGTTTCTGGTGATTTTACCCATAGATAGGCGAAAAGTGTCGATTTCCAAAAGTGGTCGAATTTCGGACGATTTCTGCAGGCCTATATTGTAAACGTCATAAATCATTCATTATAGAACTTCAAGAGTCAAACTTTATATTTCTGGAAAGGTCTTTAAATTCCCTACATTTCATAAGAACTAAGTGTTGACTTATTTGGTCGTCTAGAAGTCGAAAAGTCGCCTGCAAGTGAAGGGTGTGATTCTGAAAACTGAACTCGATGAGACCACTAGTGGGCTCGACAAGATCGTGGTCAGGTCTCACTTTTGATGCATTCTGGAGCTTGAACTCGACAAGACCACCCCTGGGCTCGGCGAGATCATCCGGCATAAAGGTTTTAAGCGCGTTTAAGTGTCTAGTTGACTTATATATCCTTCCTTCTTGTACCATAGGTTGTCGGGAACACTCGTCAAGCACGGTAAACATTTGTGATTGTTGAGTACTCCATTGAGGTAAGATACATGACTTTTCTCACGCTGGAGGCACAACAAAAGTAGTTTTCTATAGTTAACCTCTTAATCGGATTATCGTATATGTGTTGGGTTTTCCGGGTTATGCGGGAGGTTATGTGGGAATGTATGCATGTTGAAATGATTTATGTTGATATGATGATGTTTAAAGTAGAAGTAAATATGTGCATATGAAGTATGATGCTTATAATTACGTTGCCATGATATGTTTAAGATATGTGTTGTTGATAATGTCGTTGATGTGCCTTAATGTTGATATGTGATGGCTTGTATGTGGGACTTGAGTATGATATGTCTAGTTCACTAGATACACGTGGGAATTGCTATGAGTTGTGCACGTTAGTGGGATTAAATGAAAAGGTAGACGTGGGACTAATTAGGTAACGATTGTACCTAATGTTAAAGTAAAATGTGAGATGTGGGAAACCGTTCTAGCCTTAGTGTTAGTGCGTAAAAGTAAGAAAGATATAAATACGTGGGAAATGCTATAGCTAAATACGTGAGATTGACGTGGGAAGTGTTAAGCTTAACCCGTGCTAGTTGTAAAGCTAGTGCGTACGTGGTCGCTTGAGTGGCTCCTTGCGGCATAGTTAAGTGGGACTAGTATTTCCGGGTGGAGTGACTAACCACCAATGTTAAAAGCATAACGGGATACTATGGAAATGGCTTTGCCTTTTCTAAAAGTTAAGACGTGGGAAATCGTGCTAGTTGTAAAGCTAGTGCGTAATATGTAAGATGTAAGACGTGAGAATAAGTTGATTAAGTTGATTATAAGAATATGTGAGAAAGATGTACATATAGTTTAAGACGCGGGATTACAATGTGACGTAAGATTTAATAAGATATGTTGAGACGTGTGATAAGTAAGATGTATCGTTGATAGGCACAATTAGGAGTATATACTCTACATGTGCTAATATGAATACGTGTGACAAGTTTATGTGTGATATGTCAAGATATGATATGAAGTTACGTTTAAGTGGTAAGTCTATGTTGATATGATATAAGATATTGATTAAGATGTGAGTATATGATGATATGATGTATATGTTGATATGAAATGAAATGTGATGCAATGTGGGAAAAGGAAAGTGTGGGTTGATCTATGATTGTTTTGGATGATATGTAATGCGATTATGTTTTAATATGTTTAATATGAAGAGTTTATGAAAAGTAAAATGAAGAACGTTTTATAAATGTGTGTATCTTACTTAGCTAATCTATTAGCTAACACTTGCTTTTATGAAAATGTTGTGTCCTTCAGGATAAGCAGGTTTGAGCTAGGAAAGGATTAGCTTGGTGAGATGGGGTAGATGCAATAAAGAAGACTAGCATAGATTGTTGAATGCGTAGACTTCCCTTAGCCTATGTTTCAGCTACTTTATTTACATTTATGATACTTGTAATGATGAATGGCATTTATGTTGGTGCCATGACTTGGATTTCATTGATATCATTTTGATGATGCACTTGGTAACACCATTTATTGAAAGTACCAACCGTTTCGGTTGGGGCAGTTTTTAAGTGATCCTATTTTCGCTACGTTTTAAACGCCGTTTGGCAAAAGTTTTTGAAATCCAGGTTTTTAAAATGACGGGTGTTACATGTTGGTATCAGAGAAATGGTTTAAGTGAACCAATGACTATAGGTATGCCATAGGAATTGGACTTAAACCGATAGAGGACAAGTTAGGCTTAAGTAGGTATGCTTAGCCTTTATGATGAAATGCCTTTAGGACGGGCTGGGATGAGTGTGAGAGTAGGATTAAGGCTTAATATGTTTTTGTTGTTGTTATGTAAGATTATGTCGGTTTGCCTTATTCCTTCACTTTTCTCACTTCCTCCGTCGATAAATGTACTTGTTGCTACGATAGACGATCTCCTAAGGTAATGTGTGAATTCCCCGGTCAGAATTTGAAAAATATTTACAAGTGATTTATGCGCGATGTGTCGTCAATGAATTTTTCCATTACGCCTTAGTATGTTATATATGATAAGAGTTGGGCTTGAAGCTGAAGTGTCATGTGAGATGGAATTCGCTGAATTGACTCCAACCCACCGGTTAGAGACAAGGACCATAAAGGACAAGAGGTATGAAATGTCATGTATGTGATGCAAGTTGTAGTGGTTCAAGTTGAGAAAGTGTTTGTAAAAATTGACGAAACAAAGTTTGAGTTTAAAAGGAAGAACAAGGAAGTTCAAGATTGGAGTAAGAGGTTGATAGAATGTTGGATGGTCGATGTTTTGGTTGCTGCATATGTGGATGATATTTCGGCTAGTTATCAGGGTATTTGTAGACAACATACTACTCTTGCAGGTGCTATTAAGGAATCAAAGAAGTTGGATGATGATTATAAGTTCGAGAAGGTAGTTGTGAAGACTATTGATGACAAGAATAGTGGATTCAAGAGAAGGTCGGATGAGTCGTCAGATTCGGGAGAGAAGTTTAAGAATGGTTCGACTTATGAGGGCGAAGATCATGTAAAGCGACACAATGGTGTTCAGTTTGTAGAGCTCATCATAGTGGACCATGTTCGGAGAAAATTAAAAGATGTGATAGGTGTGGTAAGCAGGGATATGTTGCTTCTAGTTGCAGGGATAAGATTCGATGATACAAGTGTGGTGAGACGGGGCATTTGATTGTTGATTGTCCCCAAAGGAATGATGATGCGAAGAAGGATGACACTCAAAAAGCCAAAGCCCGGGCCTATCAAATGATTACCGTGGAGGACGAGCTTGATGACGAGGCACCTAACCAAGTAATTCCTTAGTAGATTAATCGATGATACTTATGTTTATATGTGTGTTTATTATGTGTTTGTAGTTAGTATAATTATGCATGATGGATTGTGAAGGAAATGTTGGACATTATGATGTGTGAATATAGTTAAAGGTACACGTGTGAGGAATGATATAGTTAGAATTATGGTCCGGAACATAATTATAAATGTATCATGATGCGGGCGTGTTCATTTGACGGTATTCATATTGACTAATGAAAGACATGAAATGAAGGGAGCCGAAAAGGAAATGGTTGGAAATGTGGTTGAATTTTAAGTGGTAAATGTGGTAAAATGCTGACTATACATGTGTGGAAAGTAGTGAGAAGTGAAATGAGGTGTTGATGTCGTGAAATGATTCTGAGGACAGAATCCTTTTAAGGAGGGGAGAATTGTAACATCCCAAAACTTTTTGACGTTGACCGTTAACTTGTCGTTAGAGACCGTTAGTTACTATGTGTTTTGTATGTGCTTATGTGAATTAAATGATTAACGTGAGATATGTGTTAAAGTGATTAAAGTAATGAAAAATAAAGTTGATAATGATTAATAAAGTCATTTAGTGTTTCCAATGGGATATAAGCGTCGTTAAGTGTTTTCGAATGCGTTAAACGAACAGTTAAGTGACGAAACGGGTTATAAGGAAGTGTGAGGGCCTAGATGTAAGATTTAGAAAGTTGTTCCAGCAGATATAGGGGATATATCACGACCCTAATGCCATATAATCAGATTATTAACACTAGAAACTTTCACACACAAAACCCTAAGAGCCTCCTTCAAGTTTAGCAATTTCGGGTCGATTCGGGAGTGATTTCGCATAGATTTCGATCCTTTAATCTTCCTTCCAGGTATGATATGATTTATTTGTTGAGTCATTTGAATGGTTTTACCCAATCAATTCGGATCTTAAGGGTTAGGGTTGATTTGATTATGTTTCGTCATCGATTACTTGGGTTTTCGGGTAATCTAACGTATTGTTATTGTATCCTCTTGTCCCTGGAACATGTGATCTTGTGAAATCATTATATGAGTCATAATTTGGGTGCATATGAGATCCATAGGTCGTGGTGGTTGCTATGGTCATTTGATGGTCGAAATAGTTTGAAAAACAAAGGGTTTATTAGATATGAAAATCTAGTAATATTGAAAAAATCATATCTCTTTCAATTAAAAGAGTTAGGAGATGAATCTTATATTTTGAAAAGGTCTATGTGTCCCCTTGAATTGATATGAATAAAGTTTCTGGTGATTTTGCCCATAAATAGGCGAAAAGTGTCGATTTCCAAAAGTGGTCGAATTTCGGACGATTTCTGCAGGTCTATATTGTAAACGTCATAAATCATTCATTATAGAACTTCAAGAGTCAAACTTTATATTTCTGGAAAGGTCTTTAAATTCCCTACATTTCATAAGAACTAAGTTTTGACTCATTTGGTCGTCTAGAAGTCGAAAAGTCGCCTGCAAGTGAAGGGTGTGATTCTGAAAACTGAACTCGACGAGACCACTAGTGGGCTCGACAAGATCGTGGCCAGGTCTCACTTTTGATGCATTCTGGAGCTTTAACTAAGTGTGTTTTAGTACTTTCAATTATGTATTGTCTTTTAGTATTGTAATGTCTTTAAGTATTTTAATAAAAGATGCCTACTTGGTAATTTAATAACAGAAGTTTATTCATAATTTAAATACATTACAAACTTATTAAAAAGAAACATACAACATAATAGTTCCTACAACACATTACAAACTTATTCATTCATCTCATAAACTGCTTTGGCCGTAATGTTTCGAAGCACGAAGAGCACTATTCTTCATTTCTACAGGGGGAGATCAACAAGGTCAAGAGGGTGGTCGATGATGTTTTTAAGGCCGGTCACACGTTGGGTGACCAATGCACTTGGGCCGAAACGTTTCACGAAAACTGCGGGGAAGACAAAACCATTTGGGAAGTCAAATGTCCCCAACACGAAAAGTGGTGGCTCGACGAAAGCGCTTACCATGGCATAAGAAGTATGTCAATAAAAGATGATGAAGAGTAATCGTAGCAAACGAATGTATTTCGTGTTTTTATCTTGTACTGTCTTTTTAATTATGTGTTGTCTTTTAAGTAATGTAATGTGTTTGTTTAATAATAGAATGTGTTTGTTTAGTTTGATAATGGTAGTTTAAATAAGGTGGTGGTTTTTTTGTTTTTTTTTAGAGAGAGCCATTAAGAAAAGGAAAAAAAAACACAAAAGTCAAAAGTCAAACTCAACCCCCCACACACTTTTCCTCACTCGGCGGTGGGGGGAAGAGCAATTTTAGGAAGAGCTAAGAAGAGCTCCGTGCCAACCCAGGAAGAGCCCAAAGGTGCCACGCCGAGCTCCCCACGCCGAGCGTTGGCACCGGCCTTAGATAGCTTGATCCACTTGCATTCTTCTTGACCCAATAAAAATGATCACCAACTTTTAAGCTTCGTGCCATGATTTTATCACGAACCATATCCGAATAATGTCACTTCAGTTGATTATCATTATAAGCCATCTTTTATCCGTTTATATCCTAAATAGCTCCAAATTACTATAATTATTCAAAGTACCTACAAATCGATTATGCAAATAATAAGTAACTAAAATATACAAATGAGACTTAAAATACAACCAAGTAAAGGATATTAGGCTATTAGCCGATAAATGATCATGCAAAATATATATAATTTGGTAAATATCGAGTTATATCTTTTAAGTGTTAAAATTGCTCTAATTGTGTATAAACAAACTGATTTTGGTGTATTTTCATCTAAATCATACAACTTATTTTGATTTGAACACTAAAAAAATTAAAAAGTTTAAATGTATTAACGTATTTAGTAACTCAAAGTAATAAATATAAATGCAAAATGATGTAAATATACAAATAAAATACTTATAAAAATTACACCATGTTGAAAATAAAATTTTTGCGATATATGATTTCACTAAAATACCCTTAATGATTAAATTACATCACCAAATTTCTAAAATATATTTATTAACCTATTATAACCTATTTAAAGATTTTTCGTGTGAACAGTGACATTAACAAGTAACAAGCAGCTTAGTATATATATTATAGATAGCAAATATATAATCAAAAAGGTATTGCCCGGTTGGTTCTAAACTCGGTTTCCACATATTTGGCCGGCGTTCGAATCTTCATTTTGATTTTTCTTTCTATGTTTTTTTCTTGCTTTCACACGTATTAATATAGTCATAATTTCTCACCACTTTAAGTCAAATTACTTCTCAATGGAGGCTTTTAATTCAAATTACTTCTCAATGGAGGCTTTGTTTTGTTTTTTATGTTTTCTTTATTTTTCCACTACGGGTTCCAAACTGATTTTAATTGATCTACAATTCATATTGTTATTATGTTCTTTGCTATAGGTTTATAACTTAGATTTGGGAATAAAATTCACAAAGGAGCTGCCTATGGAAAAACTCATTCGATCATACTATCAAATATATGCTCATAGTTAATGACTTATTTCCACCAATAAACCATAGTATAATAGAATTATCGGGTTATATATTAACTTCGACGTAAACTGTTTGAAGAAACTACTAAAATGAAACAAGTCAAAGAAGTCTTAATTTGTTACAAATTTATACACTTCATTTTGTACATGCCGTTTGTATAGTGTAAAAAAAGAAATTAGGTTGTCTGGGTTGTTAGACAACGCTTATACATTGACCTCAACCATAAGTAGCGTTAACCGTTTAGATTTATTAAGTTGGCTGTAACTTTTGTTGAAATTGTACCTAAGTATCTAACCAACTCATGTACTATATAGCGTAATATCTAGCACTTCTTACTTAATATCTATTAACTTATCGTAAAATATCATGTTAACCAAAATGGATAAACCAAATCAGGAAATGCATGTTATACCGGCCGTTAATCAGGGAATGCATGTTATCCCCGGCCAACGGCCGGGTATAACCCTAGTTTAATTAATTCATTTTTAAATCAATAACTTACACTACTTGAGGCTTCCGACACCACCTCTCAGTTTTTGTTGGCCGCCTTCGCATTCCGTGGGTGTCGTGCTAGCTAATATAATCTTTTATGTAATTAGTAATGAAGATATTTGTTTTTGTTTCCATAAAATTCCCGCCCAAAAAGTCCGCCCAATTCCTCTTTTCAACACAAACTATATATCTTCTTTTTCGCTCACTCGCTCACTCTCACACATACATACACACAAACAAACACACACACACACACACACACACACAGTTCAAATAAAGAAAGAAAAAGAAGATGTCAAGGTTCGAATACCATCGTCTTCCCCGGAGAGAGATAATCTGTAACATCCCAAACTTTTCATGTTTGACTTGTTGACGTGTGCGTAAGTTAACGTTAGGTTTCTTCGTTAAGTTATGTGCTCTAAACGGGATTATGTGATTAAACGCTTATGTGTTTAATATGTTATGATAAATGTGAGTAAAACTAAAGTAATTAAAAGTAAAGTTATGAAAGTCAAGTGCTTGTTAGGATGTAAAGTGTCCCGGTTAGTAAGTTAAGCTTAGAATGCGATGTTTTAGAAGTTGAGGGACTTAAGATGACAAAAGGAAAATGATGACCAGGGATTTAAGAGTTAATTAGGTTTCCCTAATTCTCAAAAATCTGTATCTTACGTGTGTGTGAGCCCCAAGCCGCCCCACCCTCTCTTCCAAAGCAAATTCCCTCCAAAACCCTACGTTTCTTGGTGTTTGATTGAAGTTTGATCAAGATCTTTTGTCCTTGTGATTAAATACAGGTAATATAGGTGATTTCCCTTTGATTTGTGATCATATGAGTCAATTATATTGATCTTGTTCCTTGTCTTAGGGTTTGGGATGGGATAATTATAAATTGTTACCGATTTCGAGTTATTCGGGGTGATCAATGGAATGGGTAATGTTGGTGAATGGTTAAGGAATCAATTGATGGATTAAAGTCATCAATTGTACCATAAAAGATGTTAATTTTATGTCTCCAGGTCGATTTAAGGTATGAAAGTCGTATAGGATTCGAGTGGGAGTCCAAAAGGGTTGAAATCTAATCTGGTCTGCGATACCGCCGATACACACCACGGTACCTTCTTAACACTGTATGGTCTTTTGTACGGGAACACGATACCTTCAATATACACCATGATATTCACCACGATATTGTATATAAGAGTGTTTCAAAGTATGTTTACGTGTCTAGTTGACTTATATTTCAATCATTATTGTACCATAGGTTGTCGGGAACACTTGTCAAACACAGTAAACTCGTTTGTGATTGTTGAGTACTCCATTGAGGTAAGATACATAACTTTTCTCACGCTGGAGGCACAACAAAATGTAGTTTTCTATAATTAACCTCTTAATCGGATTATCTTATATGTGTGGGGTTTTCCGGGTTATGCGGAAGGTTATATGGGAATGTATGTATGTTGAAGTAATTATATGCATATGATGACGTTTAAAGTTGAAGTAATTATATGCATATGTAGTATGATGAATAAAAAAATGTTGCTATGATATGTTTAAGATATGCGTTGTGATGTTGATAATGTCGTTGATATGCCTTAATGTTGATATGTGATGGCTTATATGTGGGACTTAAGTATGAAATGTCTAGTTCACTAGATTCACGTAAGAAATGTTATGAGTTGTGCACGTTAGTGGGATTAAACGTTAAAGTAGATGTGGGATTAGTTAGGTAATGAATATACCTAATGTTAAAGTAAAGTGTGAAATGTGGGAAATCGTTCTAGCCTTAGTGTTAGTGCGTAAAAGTAAGAAAGACATAAATACGTGGGAAATGCTATAGCTAAATACGTGAGATTGACATGGGAAGTGTTAAGCTTAACCCGTGCTAGTTGAAAAGCTAGTGCGTACGTGGTCGCTTGAGTGGCTCCTTGCGGCATAGTTACGTGGGACTAGTATTTTCGGGTGGAGTGACTAACCACCAATGTTAAAAGCATGACGGGATACTATAGAAATGGCATTGCCTTTCCTAAAAGTTAAGATGTGGGAAATCGTGCTAGTTGTAAAGCTAGTGCGTAATATGTAAATTGATTAAAGATGTAAGATGTGTGAATAAGTTGATTAAGATAACTATAAGAATATGTGAGAAAGATGTACATGTAATTTAAGACGTGGGATTTCAATGTGACGTGAGATTTAAGTAAGATATGTTGATATGTGTGATATAATCGTTGATAGGCACAATTAGAAGTAAATACTCTACATGTGCTATACGTATACGTGTGACAAGTTTATGTGTGATATGCCAAGATATGATATGAATTTACGTTTAAGTGGTAAGTCTATGTTGATATGATATAAGATATTGATTAAGATGTGAGTATATGATGATATGATGATATGATGTATATGTTGATATGAAATGAAAGGTGATGCAATGTGGGAAAAGGGAAGTATGGGTTGATCTAGGATTGTTGTAGATGATATGTGATGTGATTATGTTTTGATAGGTAAAATATGACGAAGTTTATGAAAGTAAAATGAAGAACGTTTTATCAAAATGTGTGTATCTTACTTAGCTAATTTTATTAGCTAACGCTTGCTTTTATGAAAATGTTGTGTCCTTCAGGATAAGCAGGTATAAGCTAGTGAAGTGCGTTGATCGTGAGATGGGTAGAAGAATAAAGGAAGATTAGCATTGGTTTCCCGATGCTTAGACTTCCCCGTTAGCCATTGTTTGACTACTTATTAATGACTTATGTTTTATGTATTGATGTATGGTATTTATGTTGGTGCCATAACTTGGATTTATCATTTATTGTTGTGACGATACGAATTAGGAACACCATTTTTATGAAAGGTACCATCCGGTTACGGATGTGGCAGTTTTATATGTACGTTTTCCGCAAAGTTTGAACGTCGTTAGGCAAAGTTTTTGTAAATCCAGGTTTTTAAAATGACGGGTGTTACATAATCGTAGTACTAGCTGGCTGCGGAATCACCACCGTAACGAAGGCGATCTAGCAAACCCTAACCCTGACTTTGTTTTCAATCTCTACACTCAGTTACTCGTTCACCTTGATATTCTCAAGTACTCTCTCTCTAAATTCATTCTATACCCTAATTTATATCTATATCTATATATCTAATTATAACTTATTATATTTATGTTTATTTTATTATTATTATTATATTTATGTTTATTTTATTATTATTATCTATTATAACGTTGTACGGTTTTTGAGATGAAAGTTTATGAATTAGGTGTAATTTTATCATTTAATAAGGGGTGAAAAATGTGTGGTCCAGAGTTGTTCTCGCGTCCTTTTTATAGGTTTTCTACAAATAAATCAATCGTACGATATATATAGTCAATCCGTAAATCGTACAAGCATTAAGACTCCGTAATTTTCTATAACCATTCATTGGTTTCTTACCTTTAAAGTAGTCTTTCATAGCATTCTTTATAAACACATTCTTCTTTGCACACCGATCAAGATATAGTCCTTCACATCATCAGTGCTTATGCCAGCTTCCACCAATGTTTTATCCATAGTTTCCACGCAATTTTCCAAAACTTTCTTTTTAATTGATTCCAGTTACCTCTGAACACCAAAATTTCAAAGTCATCCAGTTTAACCTTTGTTGCTTTTGATTTTTCTAGTTTAGCTATCGCCTTCTCACATTTTCTCATCAATCTAATCCTTGGTTGTTCGCTAAACCTGTTTCAAAATAGCCAATCAGATTTTGAAGAATTTTGTCCCCTCCCACACCAGGGTTCCCACAAATAGCGAGAACTTCTGAATTCTCACCACAAAGACCTATCACTAAAACATTCACTCATCTCCCCCCAAATCAATCACCACAAATTTTGAGGCTATTGTGGCTTCCTTACGGTCAAAAAATGTGGATCTTCCATCAAAATATCCCTTATGGTTTAGATGTGGACCTTATAGATTTTGATGGAAGATCCACGTTCTTTGACTGTAAGGAAGTCGAAATAAGCTAAAAAAATTTGTTGATTGATTTGAGAAGGGGGGGGGGGGGGTTGAATGTTTCAATGGTAGGTTTTTGTAGTGAGGATTCAAAAACTCTCTATTTGTGGGACCCTGGTGTAAGAGAGGACAAATTTCTTCAAAACCTGATTGCTATCTTGAAAAAGATTTAGCAATCAACCAACAAGGATAAATTGGTGAAAGAATGTGAAAAGGCATAGCTAAACTGGAAACATCAAAATCAAGAAAGGTTAAATTGGATGGCTTTAAAAAACTGTTGTTCATAGAAGAACTAGAATTGATTAACAACGAAGTTGTGAAAAGTTGCGTAGAAACTGTGGACAAACTGTTGGTGGAAGCTAGCTAAACACAGATGCTGTGAAGGACTATATCTTGATCAGTGTGCAAGGAAGAATGTGTTTATAAAGAATGCTATGAAAGACTGCTTTAAAGGTAAGAAACCAAGCACATGAATCCATGGGGGGTTAGCGGCAATTGGTGCTTGTATACAAGCCGTAGGGAAGGGATTACCTGGACGTTGGTCGGGAATAAAAAATATAAACCTTTTTGTTATGTAAAAAAACTTTTATAAAAACACTTACAAATTAATATACTCTCAAATGAATAAAAAAACCCAAATGAAGAATGAGCGTGAAGTAAAAACAATGACCAAAAAAAAGGAAAGGGTTAAAAAACAAAAAAATTAAGCAGTCAAGCTTAAATCCAAGTACGTAGCAACTTGTCAGTTAGGATGATTAAAAAATGAAATTTTTTTTAAACATACAATCATGCATACTGTTGCGCATCAGCTAGCTTGTATGTTTCACTATCACTAAGCGTGTCTCTAAAAGTTATATGTAAAAATGTTATTGTAACATCATCTCTAATGTTATTTAGCTATAAAAAAAGGTAAATGGGTGGGAACCCTCTGGTCCCATGTATCATTTTTGGTACCCAGAGCGCACACCCCATAGAACTCATGTCCGGTGACTCACCATTCTCACACATGAGTCACTAAATATAGTTTCTCCTCTTGCCTTTGGCAAGATTTGAACCCGTTACTTGCAACCTTAATCTGTGGGCTCATGTGGTCACGTGGTGGTGGTACCAGTTGATCTATGATCAATTGGTTAATGTCATTTAGCTATATACTAGCTTATTCCTCTTTAACTTTTTTTGGTCATATATATAAACCCAAGTAACTAAATGTTTTTTAGTAAAATGATACTGGATGGATGGAAAGGTATTTTCAAAAAAATTTTTAAGTGTGTGTGAATTTGTGAGAATGTCCCTTTAAAATGAAGGGCATGGGGTTTATATAGTTGGTTGAGTTAGGTAGGTTCAATAGGCAAGGAAAATATGAATGTTTGGATATTGTATGCTAAATATTAAAATAATAAAAGCCAACAAATAAAACCACAAACTTCTAGACATATTATAAAAAAAAATTATACAAATACATATAACATGTGATGTAGATCAATCAACAATGGAAAGAAATGAAATGAATTGAAAAAGACTATGAGTTAATCAGCGTTGATATATGTTTGTAAACTGGAAGAAAACTAACATAATGTTCGCGCTATGCAATGAGGTCGTTGAATATGTTGTGTCAGGTGAGTTACAACATGCAACTTTATGTATTTTTTTAATTTAATTTGATAAAATTTTTTGTACAAATAGCATGGCGCGATTTGTTTCGGTTTTGGCCCAAAACCAAAACTGATCCGTTCGGTTTTTAAAAAACTTAAACCGTTGGATTCGGTTCGGTTTATCAATTTTTCTATTCAGTTTGAGTTGATTTTCGGTTTTGGTTTCGACATATTTTTGAATTTTTTAACGCTTTTGTTTTATTAAGTTATAAATTTAACATTCAATTGTTAAAAGAAAATAATGATATAGAAACTAAAGTATACATATGTTTTTGTTGACTAATTATATCTTTTAGATGTTAAAATTGATATAATTTTATATAAAATGAACTGATTTTGTTGTGTATTTTCATCTAAATCATACAATTTATTTTGATTTGTATACTGTGAAAAAATTAAAAAGTTTGAATATATTAACATATTTAGTAACTATAAGTAATCCATACTAATATATAAATCATCAACTCCATTTTCTTTTCTCAAATTACAACTTTAAACTACCCAAAATATCTCTCTTTTTTATTAATTAATTTAAACATCTCTACCTAATATACCTATAATACCCTTAATGAAATAATTTACAATATAGATCCCTCACCTTTAAAATAACTAGCGCCTTTGACATCAACTAATTTTACATTCACCACCTTTGCCGGCCCCACCACCCGTCACTGTACCGCCACCGCTGCCGCCACCCTTTTTTTGGATACGAAACCAACACCCGAACTGATATGTTTGGTTTTACAAAATGAAATAAACCAAACCAATCGATTTTATTCAACTTTCAGTTTCGACGGACCGGTTTTTTCGGAATTTTTTTTCCGATATTCTGATTCAATTTTTGCTCACCCGTAAAATTTTGGTATGACATGTAGGGTTGTGATCATTTGAAAACTAAAATTTTTGTGAAAACTAGAAAATTGGCCAAAACACATTGTGATCTGAATTTAACACAATGTGTTTTTAATTTTTTTTAGAAAACACATTGTGTTAATTAGGGAATCCCCTCCCTATATAATATTATTAAAATAGGGGTGAGTTATTTTGAGAACCACTAAAAAAAAAGAATGCGAGAACCAATCTCAGCCCTCCATTCATCAAGATCAGGAAGGGCATGTTTGTCATTATGAAAAATCAATATTTTGTCCAGCTCTCTCTCTTTCTCTCTCCTCTCTAATTCATTAAAAATCTTTTATCTCACAAACCGTACATCGTTAGACGGAAAAAAACCCATGGGTAGTTGTAACATTTGTGAAAATTGACTTTAGTTGACCCATTAAATATATGTACTTTTGACGTAATTTGTATTAATTAAGTGTTATATGATCGAATTGCTTGTGTTATAATCGTCTTCAAGGTGTTTATCTATATTATCTTATAAAACATCAACCCCTTTTTTAAATTTTCAAAAGATGATTTGAACTACCTAATATACCCCTTTCTTTTATTCATTAATTTAAACATCATTACCTAATATACCTATAATACCCTTAATGAAATAATTTACAATATAAATCCCTCAATCATTAAAATAACTACACTACTTCCTTTTTCATCAATTATTTTTACAACACCACCATTGACGCCCCAACCACCCGTTACCGCCGTCGCCGCTGCCCGACGCCGCCGCCCGTTGCCCACCGCCGCCACCCCGCGCCACTACCATCATCGCCGCCGCATTGCGCGGGCAAATGACTCGTGTGAATTAATGATCGTATGAGTAAATTATGTTCGAGGACTAGTCAAGGTTGTTTGGTCGTTTTAGTTAGTGATTTAAATGAAAGGTTCAAGATTTATTATGGTGAAATTTAGTTAGTATTGTGTAAGGATTATCCATGGGTCAACCTACACCCATATTCTAAACCCAAACCCAATCTTATCCTTTACACCCTACCCATCCTCCCATTCACCCATTTACCTTATCTCTCTCTCTCTCTCTCTCTCTTGAATGCAAGAACTCTACACTTTTCTTCCAACTCTCTCTCTCTCTAAATTAATTCACCATATTAATTGTTTCAAGCTAGAATTTGTTAGGGGTTTTCATCATCATCATCATTCCTCCAACATATCAAAAATTTGGGTTTGTAAGTGCAAGGAATTCATTCAATTCGGGTCAATTTCGGACTCAACACTTAGGTAAAGCTTTTGGTGAGTTGAATCTATCTTAAAATCATCATTTTTTTGTTTATAAGCATATCATTAAGTCAAACAACAAAGAATCTAGGTCAAATTCGGGTCAAAGGTCAAAATAAAGTCAAATTAGGGTTTCAAGTTACCAAATGGGTCAAGAATGCAATTAAAAGCTTGATTTATGTTTTGGGATAGAATTGTGATGTGGGTTATGTTTGTTAATGCCTAAATATGTCCTTTATACTTCAATCGAGTCTTAGAACCCTCCAAAACCGATTTCTAGATCAATTAGGGTTCTTGAGGTTTGAAATGGGTCAAAAGAGAACTTTGAGTGATTCTTGAGTTATGGAATGGATTCATGGCTTGAATTATGTTTGTTTATATTAAATTCAGTTGGTTTATGCATAAAAATGAGCTCAAACCCTCCCTTGGCCGATTTGTGAGTCAAAAACTAGGTTTGGGTCTTGTTTGGGTCGAATTTAGCTCCTTAATCATGTGCAGGTCGTTTTTGTTTCTGAAAGGGCGTAAGATACGCCATTTTGGGCGTAGGTTACGCTGGCCACAAATCTTGTGGCGTAGCCTACGGCCTTTGGGGCGTAGGTTACGGTGTCCTCCTTTTTGCAATTTGACCTTACGCCCAAAAACCTCTGTTTACGCTAAAAACGCATGCATGAGACGCTGATTGTAGATAAGTGTACCTTACGCCTGGTAGGGCGTACCTTACGCTCGTTACTTTTGACCTACCGTAACCCTACGCCAAGATCACCGTAACTTACGCTGGGATCTTTTGATCGACCGTACCTTACGGTGGAGAGTACCGTACCTTACGGCCCTCTCCTTCATTCGATTTCCTGGTTTTCCTAGTTTGAGTCCTATTATCCTAGGAACGCATCGGGCTTTCGTTTAAACCATCTTGTGGTTACTATAGTGTTCTACCAAAGTACCAGAACCTATTCAAAGTATACGTCACACCTAAAAGACGAAGTGAGGGCTTAATGTGATATTTATGTTAATATGTGGATAGGTGGTGCACGTTTGGCGAACCTCGGACCTTTCTAGCTAAGTATTGACTTGTTGTTGCTGCACGAGGTGAGTTCGTAGCCCTTTTCTTTATATGATTTTGGGGTGAAAAGTGTACAACGTGTTTTCTTGGTTTGTTGATCGTTATGTGTTCGTTTGATTTGTGAATCAAGGTTGTATGAATGTCTGGCTAGTTTATCAAGGTTAGGTGTTCGTTTGCTTTGTGAATCAAGGCCGTATGATTGTTTGGCTAGTTATCAAAGTTATGTGTTCGATTGAATTATAAATCAAGGTTGTATGATTGTTATGTGTTCGTATCAAGGTTATGAGGTTCATTAAATGATCCAATCAAGGTTTCAAGGCTTGGTGATCGTTTAACGATCCCAATTATGGGATCATCTAATGAACCAATCAAGGTTTCAAGGTTGTGTGATGGTTATCGATCCAAATCAAGGTCTCAAGGTTATATGATCATTTATATGATCTAATTATGTCTATTTCAAGGTTAAACGGTTGTTATCCCGACACTTGTTTCTTATAGTAAAAACCTACGAACTCACCAACTTTATGTTGACGCATTTTAGTACACTTTTCAGGTAATCAAGTGAACCAAATACGTGATGGATGATTGCATTGCATGTGATAGGATTGAGCTTGGACTTTTGTGGATCCGTGATTCATTGCACCCGTTCATGGGTTATGCCTAGGATCGTTATCCATCATTTGAACTATCTCTTTTGTAAACTATTGATGGTGTTGTGCTCCTTATGCATTATTTGACCCGATAATTGTAATTGTACTTGAATTGTGTTGGATTACTTTAATCCTTGAATGCATTTAGTAGTCTCTACTTAATTTCCATGTCACGCTGAGCTTCTTTTAATGCCCCATGTTTCCGCCTTGTTGGGGTGTTACATAATGGTATCAGAGCCGTGGTTGTAGAGAATTAGGTGGAATGACCTAGACTATAGCCATTGCATAAGCACTTCATATTTAGCTTGCATGATAGGGAAATTATGTGTGCAATGTGATTTGTATGGAATGTGAAGGTTGTTTGATCGGAGTTCGTAGGGTTTTGATAAACTTATTAATTGATGACCTTGATAGTGTCGGGATACACCGTGGTTTGTGAATCGTTGAGATGAATAGTGATGTGTGAAAGCTTGGAACCATTTATTGTTGTCCCTAGCAAAGTGAAACGATGGCATTAGCGGAAGTATGACATTCGGTAATCATAGAGGAGCCTGATCAACGAATCTATGATTATCCTATGTCATATGAAAGCCAATGATCTCGTGGATTGCGCATTGCGAATGAGGCATAGTAGGTAACCCGGTGTGTCTAATGAGTGTTGGTTAGGTGGAGGGTTAGCCGCTGGTACACCCTGTATACATACCCGACCAATACTCAGAGGACATAACGGAACAGAGTCCTGACATCCATTCAAAATATTAACGGTGTGGAGGGTTAGCCGATGGTACACCATGTATACATACATCTTTAATGTCTTGAATGTTGAGGTTAGATTCGGACTATGCTTTACCCGCCTTGTTATGACGTGACCCCTTTTATTATGATGTTAATTGGTTTGAGATTATGTTGTTGATTGTAAATAGAATGATTGATGAAGCCTTAGATTATTGCCATGATAACATCCCCGTAGAGATAATCATATTCTTGCAATGTTTTAGAAGGACTTAATGTAGATATTGTGTGTTACTTGAAGGTCGAATTTGATATTCGTGTGTGAATTGTGAGACTTAACTTGTCAATCTAACACGTGTGTTCAGGAAAGATGGTTAGACCGAGGAGAGCTAACACTAACTATAGGCGTCAAAATGAAGAAGAGGAACTGGTTGATCAAGGAGATCTTGGTGGGAATCGAGGTGGTAGGGGTGGTCGAGGAGGTAGGGGAAATCGTGGTGGTAGGGGTGGTCGTGGTGGCCGAGGTGGCCGGGGTGGTGCTAATCCCCCGGTAAGAACCGAGGTCATCACTCAAGCTCTCAATGAGCTTATGCCGGAACTTGTGGCCCGAATCTCGGCGGCCATGGATAGGAATGAACAAGAAGAACCGGAAGATGAAGCGGTTCATGTTGAGAATGAAGATGTGAATGTGAACGGTGAGGAAAATGGAGATGCTTTTGTCCAACAAAGAAACAACAATGCTTACCGCCAAGGTTGCATTTTTAATGACTTCAAGGCTTGTGGAGCTCCGGAGTGGAAGGGTGAAGGTGGAGCCACCGGTTGTTTAGAGTGGCTAGAGAAGATTGAATCCGTGATTCCTAGAAGTGGATGCACACTTGATCAAAGAGTTTCTCACGCCACCGGCATGTTAGGTGGTGATCCACTTGAATGGTGGAATCTTGGAGTGGATAACTTGGGGATCGAACTTGCTAACTCCATTCCTTAGGAGAATTTCAAGCAAATGATCATTGCTAAGTATTGCCCACCTTATGAAATGAGGAATTTGGAAGAAGAATTTACTAAGCTCTCAATGAAGGGTGCCGATCATGTGGGGTACACTCGCCGTTTTGGCCAACTTTCTAGACTCATACCCCACTTGGTTAAACCCGAAGAGCGCAAGGTGGAGAAGTATGTGGTTGGTTTGCCCCATAAGGTGAGAGTACTTGTTTCTCATCCAACCATGCCACTAACTATTAATGAAGCTATCACCGAACCGCTAGTGTCACCATGGAGCTTGTGAAGGGTGGTGAGCTAGGAAAGAATGAAAGTAAGAGAAAGGATGTGCCCGAATCTAGTGGCACGAAGAAAGAAGAGAGGAATCATCACAAAAAGGCTACTAGAGGTGGAAAGGTGTTTGCGGCGGTTGC
>CM067170.1:125342269-125437269 GCA_034093135.1 Erigeron breviscapus | reverse complement strand
TCGAATTCGGATTATACTTTAAACCACTCGTGTTAGTGACTTGTTTTAGCTGCTTGTAATGAGATGTGTTTAATGCGAGTATTTGGTTTTGACGATGGCTAATTGTTGTGAACTTAGCATGAGAAAATGATAGATAACGATTACTTGAGAACTTTGATATACTGTCCTTAGTGTAGTAATGTGAAACACGTAGGGTATGTTGGTATGATAACATGATATATGACAGTTAATTGAGAATATTTATATGTTGGCCTTAGTAAAAGACATTGAACATGTGTAGTGTGTCGGCGTTAAAACACTAACTAATAAGGCGGTTAACATGAGAGGAACTGTGAAGCTAAACCCCGGGTCATAAACTCTAGAACTACTACTATTATTGGATTAGTAGTGGAATGACATGTTGACTAGTATGATTTAGTAACATATATGTTATGCATGTGTGTATGTATGTATGTATGTATGTATGGCCCGTAGTGGTCAAGTTGAAATCGTAAATGCTTTTGTTGTAATTTGACTTAAACGTGTTGATAAACGGTTAGGATACAACGTGATAAGTATGCTAATATGCACCCTAAGAGAGTATCAAGGTTGTAAACATCCTAACTCATATGTATTATAAACGGATGATATTCCAACACTAATGATGTTAATCGTATTCGGTGAACAATAGGGGTATGTTGCCTAATGGTATGCGAGCTTAAAAATGTATGAGGCATAGCTAAACTTGATTTTATGCGGATTATGAGGTAATTGGTAATGCACGTGTAAAATGTATTAGGATATGGGCGATTGTATGAATGAAGTTAGCAAGTTAGTTTGATAGTAGGATGTATTGACACGATTACATGAATTAAAGATAACCAATGGTAATGAACTTGAAATGATAAAATAATAAGTAACAAATTTTATAGGATTCTAACACTCTTACCTTAGTTTAATGAGATGAAATGAGTATGTTATATGGTATGAGAGCATTAATTACTTGTGTGACTAATATGTGAGGATTGTGAGGCTAACTTTCGGGTCAACGCGTTACTTACCTTGTAGAAAATGGTGAGATCAAGAAGGAATACGACTAGCCATAGCGATGAGCCGGATTTAGCAACCGTGATTGCCCAAGCCGTGGTAAACGCCATACCTACTATCGTAGCCCAAGTCACGGCAAGCCTCCAAGGAAACAATGAGACGCGTGGAACTAGAATGAATTTGGGTGACGAGAAGGTGTCGGGTAGGGCCTCCTCAAAAAGGAAAGAAATCGGAGAACCTAGTGAGGCAAGGAAAGCGGGCAGGTGTGACCCCAATGGTCATAATAAGGGTAGATTCAGGGCGGCGATGGGCCCGGTGAGGAAAGCTTATGTTGGACCTCATCCGTTATGTGAAAGATGCAACAATCACCACACCACCGACGTTCAATGCAGGGCGTGTTTTAATTGCAACCAAGTTGGCCACATGTCCAAGAATTGTAGAGCCCCGAGAACGGGCCCAACGAACGTGGCTCCTATTCATGTCGTCCCTCCCCAAGGTAATCAACAGAAAGGCGAGTGTTTCGGATGTGGTAGTCGTGCACACTACGTGAAAGATTGTCCAAAATGGATTGGACAACAAACTGAAGTAGCAGAGCCGGTAAGGAAAACTTACTTAGGATCTCACCCCTTGTGTGGAAGGTGTAATCGCCATCACTCTCCCACTATCCAATGTGGGACTTGCTTTAATTGTAATCGGCGCGGGCACTTAGCTGGGATTTGTAGAGCACCGAAAGCGACACCATTGAATGTAACGCCTCTTCAAACCATCTATCCCCAAGCTGACCACCCTCGGAGCCATCAAGGTGTTTGTTTTGTGTGTGGTAGCCCCGACCACTACAGAGATGCTTGTCCTAGATGGACTGAACCACAAGCCCAAGTGGCGGTTCCTCCCGATCAACTACAAATAGTCGTTTATAACCAAAGCCGTGGCCAACTAGACCATCAAGTTCAACTTCGTAGCCGAGCTTTTGCAGAGAAGGGCAAAGGAGACCAAAGTGATCCTAACGTTGGTTAAGGTACATTCCTCCTAATGGTTGTTATGTTACTACACTATTCGATATCGAAACCGACTATGAATCTCGTTTATTCTAACGTTACTCCTTTGAGTTACATTCGTTCGCGTGTCTTGAAATTATATGTTTGCAATTTGACTGTTTAGGGACTCACTAACTAAATTTATTCAAATATCCCGTGTATCTATTCCGACTCTAAAAGACGACAAAACCCCTCATTTACTTGGTGCCTATGATATAAAGATTCTTGATGAAAAAGTGAGTGTAATCTGAATGCCACCGGGTAAGACAGTTCTAAAGTTGCGTAGTAGGGTTACTAGTGTAAAATATCTAACGGTAGGATTCTTAGGGTTCCGTGTAAGTCTTCCAACTTAGGCGTCCTTAGAGCTACCGTCTCAAGAATCTGAAAGCTAACGTCATCCTTGTTAATCTTGAGTCTCCGAGGACTTTCCGGGTGACTTACCGGGCTTGTCCCATCTCGATAACTTAAATTTCGTTTATGCTCAACTTCCCAACATCGCGCGCGTAGTCAAAGCCCTTATAGACTTCTGAGACGTGAATAAGCATGTAGTGAAAGACGGGAGAGAGATTGGAAGAAAAACGAATTGGAATGGACTTCGCCATGAAGTTGCCGACGACAAGAAATGATCACGATACGGCGAAGTCGGTAAAATGTGACAACCTGGCACATTAGTATGGAGGATAAATGGGTTAGGTGCACGAAGATTCGATTTCTGTCCTTCCAGATAAAGGAAGTCGCTTAACTCCAATTCAGGGAGCCATCCAATGAACGACGGGCACTCAAACCGACTTGAGACTTGATCAAAGATAATGTACTCATAACCATGACGGCAATCCTGTACAACGACGGTTGTTACGCGAGTATTCGAATGACACTGGCCGAAGAACTAAGTAGAAGAGATGCTACTCCCCATTGGGACGAACCAAGAATCAAAGAAAGCCGAAGTAGCGGGTTAGGATTTCTAATAGGAATGACAAGAATAACTTCTCAAGTTAAGAGAATAGCCCAGCTAGCTCACATGCTAAGTAAGGAGTATGCCGACGTGAGGCTGAGACCGTGAGAGTTGAAAGTGGGTGACTTTGTACGTTTGAAAGTATCACAGTGGATAAGCGTCATCCGATTCGCGAAGCGAGGCAAATCTCGGGCCGAGGTATAACTGTCCTTTCAAGATCCTCAAAAAGGGTTGGTTCGAATTTGAATTTTATTGAAGAACCGGTAGAGATCTTGGACCGCCGAGTCAAGAAACTCAAGATTAAGCTCTACACGATTGATAGGGTTAAGTGGAAACGCTAGGCGTGGAGCCGAGTTCAGTTGGGAGCGAAAGGATTACATGAAGTCTAAGTAATTGCATTTATTTGCTAATTAGGGTTTTGTTGAATTTCGGGACGAAATTCTTTCAACGGGGGAATAATGTAACATCCGTGAATTTTGACCGTCTGACTTTACGTGCAATTTGACTAATAATTTAAGTTAATGAAATAGTGGGGTCGTTTTGTGATTAAATGACAACGTGGTATATTCGCCAGGTCGATAATACGTTTTAATCGGGGTTTAAATGCCTAACGTTTGTAATTTGGCTTGGGTAGAGAAGCGGGTCGGCCCGTGGGTAGCCCACAACCCACCAGCCACCCAAGACCCAATCCCTCCCCCTTATCCCTTCTCCCCCTCTCATTTTCTATCTATCTTTCTATCTTTCTCTCTTTTCTCCTCCAAGAAACACACACCAACACACATATCTCTCTCTCTCTCTCTAGATTTCTATCTCATACATTGGAAATTAAGCAAGATTTTGTTTGGGGTTTTCATCATCGACCTCATCTTAACAACATATCAAGAATTTGGGTTTCAAAGTGCAAGATTTCTAGCCATTTCGGGTCAAATTCGGGTTAGAGACTAGGTGAAGGTTTTGGTAAGTCAAATTCATCCCATTTACACCTACTTATGTTTGTTTAAGCATTTCTAGTCATCTTGAACATTTACAAGTCCTAAATCGGCTTAAATCTCGTTTTAGGTCAACTAGGGTTTCAATTAGGGTTTGGAGATTTTGGGTATGATTTTGATGTTTTGGGTCGGAATTGTGGTTTGGGTTATGTTTATTTATGGTTAATGATGTTTATTTATGCTTCATTTCAAGTTATAAGTTCCTACAAATCGATTTGGGTTGGTTTGGGTCGAGTTTAAGGGTTTTGGTTTAGGGTTTCAGCATGCTGCTGCTGCTGCTCATGTTCTGGTCCAGTGAGGAGCCACTGCGGCGCAGTGGCTTGGGCCTAGCCCACTGCGGCGCAGTGAGCTTGGCTAAGGCTCACTGCGGCGCAGTGGTTAGATGCTGGAATTTATGCGCGCCGATTTTGAAACGTTAATAACTTTTGATCCGTAAGTCCAATCGAGTCATATGACCTATTGTTAGAATCGTAAGAGAGTCTAGTTTCATGTTATGACACTCGTTTTATATGAACCTTCTTCCATTTCAAAAAGTGTCGAGTCAAAGTGTCTTGCTCTTGCTCGTTTAAGTTGTAAAGGCGTCTAGGGTTTGCGATTTGGCCTAATTGTGCTAACCCAACTTGTTTAAGATTATATAGTTGACATTATGGTATTATGATGTATATGTATAGGTTGTGGCCGTGTGGATCCTAATACTCGCTATTAATCTCTTATTAACTCGACTTAAGCTTCTTTGCCGATCAAGGTGAGTTTCGTATCTCCCTACTCGCTTGAGATTCGGGCTGAAAAGTGTAAACCTGGCGTGTTTACTTGCATTTATTGATTGATTGATTGATTGATTGTTTTAGTTGTTGGATTGGTGTGATGGTTCCTTTCGTTTGATTGGTTAAATTGGTTTGAGTATTGAATTGTTGAGATGATTATCACATTTGAATGACTTAGTTTATATTCGTTAAGTATCTAGTATTATTAGGATAGATGTACATACATGAAAGTCGGTTATGCCTTCATCGGGTTTTAGATGTGGTGGGAAGGCTGCGGGTGACCCTATATATAAGCATCTGAGACTCGAAGGAAGTAGAATCCTCTGAAGTATATGTACGTATAGTTGGTTTAAATTGTGATTGGTGGCTTATGGTTGTCGAATGTTGATTAGTGGGTTAAGATTGACGATTATTGATTATTAGTTTATGGTTCATCATAGGTTGATTGACTTGGTTAATGTTTTGGTTAAGTATTAATGGCCGATGTTGATGAATGGTGATTATTGGTTTATGATTGACGTTTATTGATTGATGACTCAGGTTGGCGAATATTGATTATTGATTCATATTCATCGTATATCGATCGTTGGTTTACGATTTATGCATTTACATTTGATTGTAAGCATTGCATACATTATTGTTGGACCCTCGGCAGGGGATTTGCCGGCATCCTGGTGCATAGATGTATGCACCCATTTTGGATGTAGACCTGACCCCGAGTATATAGACATATATATCTCGATGTTTTTGAGATACAGCCTTGTCCATAGCGATGGCAGAAGGGTATCGTTGCATAGGTGACTGAAGGTCACGCTCAGGATAGGCATATTGGCTTATTCATGCATTCCGGCATCGCATTGATACTCATATCATTTATGCATTCCTCATTACACATTTACTTGTCTTGTGTAATCTTGTTGTTGGACGATGTTGTGTTATGTAGAGGCTCACTGTAAGTCATGTCTAGCCTCTATTCTTATATTGTGATTATTGATGTTGGTTCTTTACGAACCATTACTACGAACTCACCAACCTTGTGTTGACTATGCTTAGTACACTTTTCAGGTAACCAGGTTATTCAGGACGTGGAGGTTGATTGTTTGCTTACTGTTGAACCCGGACTGGACTGATATGGATCAAGGATCCATTGCCTTATGTTGCATTGTATTTAGGATTGATAGCCTTCTTTTGTTGTCGTTTGTAATCTTGATGTTTACTTGCTCCTGTTGTATTTCGTTGCTTGTTTATCGTTTGTATGGATTCACTGAATCCTCTTATTGCATTTAGTTGTTCTATTGTAATTCCACCTGGTGCTGTATGATTTCCGCGATATTCCGAGCCTCGGCTTGGGGTGTTACACCTAATGCTACTCCCGTGGCCAAAGCGCCTTATCGCTTAGCCATGACCGAAATGCAAGAGTTGGCCGCCCAACTCAAAGAACTTCAAGACAAGGGTTTCATTCGCCCTAGTCAATCGCCATGGGGCGCACCGGTCTTGTTTGTCAAAAAGAAGGATGGATCTTTCCGGTTGTGTATTGATTATAGAGAATTGAATAAGCTAACGGTGAAGAATCGTTATCCTCTTCCTAGGATTGATGATTTATTTGATCGACTTCAAGGTGCTCAATATTTCTCCAAGATTGATTTAAGGTCGGGTTACCATCAATTGAGGGTCCATGAAGATGACATTCCAAAAACCGCTTTCCGAACAAGATATGGGCATTTTGAATTTACGGTGATGCCTTTTGGGTTGACCAATGCACCGGCGGTGTTCATGGATTTGATGAACCGGGTGTGTCGACCCTACTTGGATAAATTTGTCATTGTCTTTATTGATGACATCCTTATTTACTCTAAAACAAAAGAAGAGCACGACGAGCATTTGAAGCTAGTGTTGGAGTTACTTCGGGGAGAAAAATTGTATGCCAAGTTCTCCAAGTGTGAATTTTGGCTAGAAGAGGTCCATTTCCTTGGTCACGTGGTGAGCAAGGAGGGTATTCATGTGGACCCTAGTAAAATCGAAGCGGTTAAGAATTGGAGACGACCCGAGACGCCAACCGAGATTCGCCAATTTCTTGGTTTGGCGAGTTCTAATAGGAGGTTTATAGAAGGCTTCTCAAAGATCGCCCAACCCTTGACCTTGTTAACACAACGGGAAAGGAGGTTTGATTGGGGTGATAAGCAAGAACGGGCCTTCCAATTGCTTAAAGACAAGTTATGTGATGCACCAATCTTGAGCTTGCCCGATGGGCCCGATGATTTCGTTGTGTATTGTGATGTTTCCGGGCAAGGCTTAGGATGTGTGTTGATGCAACGTGGAAAGGTGATTGCATATGCATCAAGACAGTTGAAAGTGCACGAGAAGAATTATCCAACACATGACTTGGAGTTAGGAGCGGTCGTGTTTGCTTTGAAATGTTGGAGACATTATTTGTATGGCACCAAAAGTGTGATCTATACCGATTACAAAAGCCTACAACACATTTTTGATCAAATCGAGTTGAATATGAGGCAACGGAGGTGGCTAGAGATTTTTAGTGATTATGATTGTGTTATCCGGTACCACCCGGGTAAAGCAAATGTTGTAGCCGATGCCTTGAGCCGGAAAGAACGTGTGCATCCAAGAAGAGTTAGAGCCATGAGCTTCACCGTGCAAAGAAGTGTTCGTGACACCATTATTGAAGCTCAAAGAATGGCTACCTTACCGGAGAACTTCATTAATGAAGCATTGCATGGGTTAGAGGAACAATTTGATCGGAAGGAAGATGATGGTTTGTACTTTGTGGATCGATTGTGGATTCCCGTCTTTGGGGGTCTAAGAATGAAATTGATGAACAAAGCCCATAAGTCGGCATACTCGGTTCACCCGGGGTCCGACAAGATGTATTTTGGTATGAGGGATTTGTATTGGTGGTCGGGGATGAAGAAAGATATTGCTAGGTATGTTAGTGAATGTATTACATGTTTGCAAGTAAAGGCCGACCACAAGAAACCACCCGGTTTGCTAGTTCAACCGAGAACACCGGTGTGGAAATGGGAAGAAACTGCCATGGACTTCATCACGAAGTTACCAAGGACTAGTAGTGGTCGAGATGCCATTTGGGTGATCGTTGACCGATTGACTAAATCGGCTCACTTTTTAGCTATTCGAGAAGACGACAAGTTTGACACCATGGCACGCTTGTACATCAAGGAAGTGATATCCAAACATGGGATGCCGATTTCCATTATAACCGATCGGGATGCCCGATTTACTTCAAAGTTTTGGAAGGCGTTCCAAAAAGCAATGGGTACTCGACTTGATATGAGTACGGCGTTCCATCCACAAACCGATGGTCAAAGTGAAAGAACGATCCAAACGCTTGAAGATATGTTACGAGCTTGTGCCATCGAATTTGGTGGCAATTGGGACACACATTTACCGTTGGTCGAATTCTCCTATAATAATAGTTATCATGCTACTATCCAAATGGCTCCATTTAGGGCCTTATTTGGAAGAAATTGTAGGTCACCTTTAGCTTGGGCGGAGGTTGGTGAAAGCCAACTCATTGGGCCCGAGATTGTCGTTGAAACGACCAAGGTGATCTCGCAAATCAAGGAGAAATTGAGGGTGGCTCGGGAACGACAATTGAAGTATGCTAATGTGAGAAAAAGACCTCTCGAGTTTGAAGTGGGTGATTTTGTTTTGTTAAAGGTATCTCCTTGGAAGGGTGTGGTTCGTTTTGTTAAGCATGGCAAGTTAGGGCCAAGGTATATTGGCCCATTCAAGATCTTGGAGCGTATCGGTCCGGTTGCATATCGTTTAGAGCTCCCTCAAGAATTGAGTGGAGTTCATAATGTATTTCATGTTTGTAATCTTAGGAAGTGTTTGGCGAATCCAACACTCCATGTGCCTCTCGAAGAAATTCGGGTGGATAACACGTTAAAGTTTGTAGAAGAACCGTTAGAGATACTTGATCGTCAAACTAGAAAGTTAAAGAATACTCGATACACGATCGTCAAGGTGAGATGGCAAGCTAGGCGCGGACCCGAGTTCACTTGGGAACGTGAGGATTCTATGAAGGCCAAATACCCTCATTTGTTTAGTAGTTAGAGTTTGATCGAATTTCGGGACGAAATTCCTTTAACGGGGGAATAATGTAACATTTGTGAAAATTGACTTTAGTTGACCCGTTAAATATATGTACTTTTGACGTAATTGGTATTAATTAAGTGTTATATGATCGAATTGCTTGTGTTATAATCGTGTTCAAGGTGTTTATGTGAATTAATGATCGTATGAGTAAATTATGTTCGAGGACTAGTCAAGGTTGTTTGGTCGTTTTAGTTAGTGATTTAAATGAAAGGTTCAAGATTTATTATGGTGAAATTTAGTTAGTATTGTGTAAGGATTATCCATGGGTCAACCTACACCCATATTCTAAACCCAAACCCAATCTTATCCTTTCACTCTAAATTAATTCACCATATTAATTGTTTCAAGCTAGAATTTGTTAGGGGTTTTCATCATCATCATCATTCCTCCAACATATCAAAAATTTGGGTTTGTAAGTGCAAGGAATTCATTCAATTTGAGTCAATTTTGGACTCAACACTTAGGTGAAGCTTTTGGTGAGTTGAATCTATCTTAAAATCATCATTTTTTTGTTTATAAGCATATCATTAAGTCAAACAACAAAGAATCTAGGTCAAATTCGGGTCAAAGGTCAAAATAAAGTCAAATTAGGGTTTCAAGTTACCAAATGGGTCAAGAATGCAATTAAAATCTTGATTTATGTTTTGGGATAGAATTGTGATGTGGGTTATGTTTGTTAATGCCTAAATATGTCCTTTATACTTCAATCGAGTCTTAGAACCCTCCAAAACCGATTTCTAGATCAATTAGGGTTCTTGAGGTTTGAAATGGAAGAGATTTTTGATTGATTCTTGTTAGGTCCAGATTTACTGGACTCGCTCCAGACTCGACTACTGGAGCCTTACTGAAGATCTGTCCAGAAACGTGTTCTACTGGACCTACTCCAGACTTGGAATCTAGAGTCCCTCTGAAGATTTGTCCAGAAATAATGGAAGACCAGTGAGCAAATACTTGTATAGAAAATCTGGAGTATTCTCCAGATTAGCTCACTGGACTTCACCCCAGTCCAGATCTACTCTACTGAAGACGTTCTCACTGATGTCAAAGACTGAAGTCAGAATAAAAAAGACTGACAAATGGCGGAGTCCACTAGAAGTCTTACCAGATCTGTACACTGGAGGATTGTCAGTGTTCTAGACCTTACAAGTCTGAACACTGATATCGAGTATTTGACTTTTGCCTTTACATACTTTCCAAAGAACAATCCACTTGTTCTTTCCCAAAGTTTATACGTGTGTAAAGGTGGTTGGTTAAAAGGATACAAAGTCATTTGATGTGACTTTATCCTTATACCTTATCCAATGCATTTAATGTTCTTGTCGGATCATTAAATGCATGCAACCATATTTGTACGGCACAAAATTCACTGGTGAATTTTGTTGCCTATAAATACAAAGTCATTTCCTGAGAAAAATACTTTTAAGCATACATTTTGCATTAGAGTGAATTTGTCTAAATACTCTCGATCTTAAACAGGGATACTTCACAACTTTAAGTATCTCGATCCAAAAGAGTTATTTGACAAATATAGATCATTTGTAATTCATAGGTTGTTAGGATACATACTTATTTGTATTATCTTGATTCCGCACAACCTTGTATTTTATTTAACATCATAAATAAAATACACCATTGAAAAATACATAATGTTCCACTTTACTTGTTTATTGGTTTGGGTCTTGTTTGGGTCGAATTTAGCTCCTTAATCATGTGCAGGTCGTTTTTGTTTCTGAAAGGGCGTAAGATACGCCATTTTGGGCGTAGGTTACGCTGGCCACAAATCTTGTGGCGTAGCCTACGGCCTTTGGGGCGTAGGTTACGGTGTCCTCCTTTTTGCAATTTGACCTTACGCCCAAAAACCTCTGTTTATGCTAAAAACGCATGCATGAGACGCTGATTGTAGATAAGCGTACCTTACGCTCGTTACTTTTGACCTACCGTAACCCTACGCCAAGATCACCGTAACTTACGCCTGGTAGGGCGTACCTTACGCTCGTTACTTTTGACCTACCGTAACCCTACGCCAAGATCACCGTAACTTACGCTGGTAGGGTACCTTACGCTCGTTACTTTTGACCTACCGTAACCCTACGCCAAGATCACCGTAACTTACGCTGGGATCTTTTGATAGACCGTACCTTACGGCCCTCTCCTTCATTCGATTTCCTGGTTTTCCTAGTTTGAGTCCTATTATCCTAGGAACGCATCGGGCTTTCGTTTAAACCATCTTGTGGTTACTATAGTGTTCTACCAAAGTACCAGAACCTATTCAAAGTATACGTCACACCTAAAAGACGAAGTGAGGGCTTAATGTGATATTTATGTTAATATGTGGATAGGTGGTGCACGTTTGGCGAACCTCGGACCTTTCTAGCTAAGTATTGACTTGTTGTTGCTGCACGAGGTGAGTTCGTAGCCCCTTTTCTTTATATGATTTTGGGGTGAAAAGTGTACAACGTGTTTTCTTGGTTTGTTGATCGTTATGTGTTCATTTGATTTGTGAATCAAGGTTGTATGAAGTTATGTGTTCGATTGAATTGTAAATCAAGGTTGTATGATTGTTATGTGTTCGTATCAAGGTTATGAGGTTCATTAAATGATCCAATCAAGGTTTCAAGGTTGTGTGATCGTTTATCGATCCAAATCAAGGTCTCAAGGTTATATGATCATTTATATGATCTAATTATGTCTGTTTCAAGGTTAAACGGTTGTTATCCCGACACTTGTTTCTTATAGTCAAAACCTACGAACTCACCAACTTTATATTGACGCATTTTAGTACACTTTTCAGGTAATCAAGTGAACCAAAGACGTGATGGATGATTGCATTGCATGTGATAGGATTGAGCTTGGACTTTTGTGGATCCGTGATTCATTGCACCCGTTCATGGGTTATGCCTAGGATCGTTAGCCATCATTTGAACTATCTCTTTTGTAAACTATTGATGGTATTGTGCTCCTTGTGCATTATTTGACCCGACAATTGTAATTGTACTTGAATTGTGTTGGATTGCTTTAATCCATGAGATGGTGGTGGTTGGATACGGTACGGGCGGTAGCCCTTAGTCGAACGGGCGTTGCCTGTTCAGGGGGGCTTCGCCCTTCTCGGTAGGCTACCTCGAGGCATTTATAAAGGGGTTGGAAGTCAGACGCATTTGGAAATGGTTTGGATTTGATGGGCGGCGATCCATGAGATGGTGGTGGTTGGATACGGTACGGGCGGTAGCCCTTAGTCGAACGGGCGTTGCCTGTTCAGGGGGGCTTCGCCCTTCTCGGTAGGCTACCTCGAGGCATTTATAAAGGGGTTGGAAGTCAGACGCATTTGGAAATGGTTTGGATTTGATGGGCGGCGATCCATGAGATGGTGGTGGTTGGATACGGTACGGGCGGTAGCCCTTAGTCGAACGGGCGTTGCCTGTTCAGGGGGGCTTCGCCCTTCTCGGTAGGCTACCTCGAGGCATTTATAAAGGGGTTGGAAGTCAGACGCATTTGGAAATGGTTTGGATTTGATGGGCGGCGATCCATGAGATGGTGGTGGTTGGATACGGTACGGGCGGTAGCCCTTAGTCGAACGGGCGTTGCCTGTTCAGGGGGGCTTCGCCCTTCTCGGTAGGCTACCTCGAGGCATTTATAAAGGGGTTGGAAGTCAGACGCATTTGGAAATGGTTTGGATTTGATGGGCGGCGATCCATGAGATGGTGGTGGTTGGATACGGTACGGGCGGTAGCCCTTAGTCGAACGGGCGTTGCCTGTTCAGGGGGGCTTCGCCCTTCTCGGTAGGCTACCTCGAGGCATTTATAAAGGGGTTGGAAGTCAGACGCATTTGGAAATGGTTTGGATTTGATGGGCGGCGATCCATGAGATGGTGGTGGTTGGATACGGTACGGGCGGTAGCCCTTAGTCGAACGGGCGTTGCCTGTTCAGGGGGGCTTCGCCCTTCTCGGTAGGCTACCTCGAGGCATTTATAAAGGGGTTGGAAGTCAGACGCATTTGGAAATGGTTTGGATTTGATGGGCGGCGATCCATGAGATGGTGGTGGTTGGATACGGTACGGGCGGTAGCCCTTAGTCGAACGGGCGTTGCCTGTTCAGGGGGGCTTCGCCCTTCTCGGTAGGCTACCTCGAGGCATTTATAAAGGGGTTGGAAGTCAGACGCATTTGGAAATGGTTTGGATTTGATGGGCGGCGATCCAAAAAAAAAAAAAAAAAAAAAAAAAAAAAAAAAAAAAAAAAAAAAAAAAAAAAAAGAAAGAAAAAAAAAAAAAAAAAAAAAAAAAAAAAAAAAAAAAAAAAAAAAAAAAAAAAAAAAAAAAAAAAAAAAAAAAAAAAAAAAAAAAAAAAAAAAAAAAAAAAAAAAAAAAAAAAAAAAAAAAAAAAAAAAAAAAAAAAAAAAAAAAAAAAAAAAAAAAAAAAAAAAAAAAAAAAAAAAAAAAAAAAAAAAAAAAAAAAAAAAAAAAAAAAAAAAAAAAAAAAAAAAAAAAAAAAAAAAAAAAAAAAAAAAAAAAAAAAAAAAAAAAAAAAAAAAAGATGAACGTGAAAAAAAAAACGAAATTTAAAAAGTCGTCAAAAGTATATCGAATCGCATTTCTAATGAAAGAGGACGAAATTCTAAGACTACCCATGCTTTTCTTTTCGTCTAACGATTTACGGTTTTTGAGATAAAAGTTTTTTAGTAAACTATAGTGAAGGCCCCGTGCGATGCACGGCCGGGCTTGTTCACTTGTTTGATGTCTTTAGTGATGGTTATTAAGGACTGTTTATCGATGTTTGTCTTGATGCCATTCCTGTAAAACTTGTAGAACTACATGTAGCACAATGATATAGATTTTAATAATGTAACAGGATACCAAAAGATGAGTCATATATATTATTGGACATGTAGATTTATGATAAAATACCATCATACAAAACCATAGTAAAAGGTGAACAAAATTGAATGATGGTTATATAAATCATAGCAAAACAGTGCTTAGAAAACTAAATGACGACTGCTTCATTGCTTTTCCCAATCATCTGGTGCATACTAAATCACACCAATCAGGTTGAAGGTTGAATTCTGATTCTCCTTCACCGCCTAGTTCCAATTTCCGTGCTTTGAATTTACGTGGCCTCAAAAGGTATTTCTGATTATGGTAGGTTGTTCAGTGTCACTATCCAGTGATTGATCGGTTGAAGAATTGGTTTGTTGCGTTTCATCATTGTTCTCTTCTTCTATCTCATTTTCTGGTTGTTGGACCTCATCAATATCGATATTCATAGCTTCGTCTTTGTTGATTAGTGGGCTGTTATTGGATACATTGTTCTGCTGAGGTTCATTATTGTTTGTTTTCTCTATCTCTTTTTTTGTTGTTTGTTCAATACCACATTCTGTTCGATGTCCTGCATCTTGGTTAATTTATTTAATAACCACAAACATATGTACAAAGGACATTATGTATAACAGTCCAAAACAAATACAAAGTAAACAATCTCAGTAAGTAAATTCAACTTTAGTATATTTATAGATATAGATATAAATGTATAGATATAGAAGATCTAGATATGGATATAGATATAGATTATGTGTTTTCTATAGTCGTACATGAAGAAGGGCAACTCAAATTACGTAAACAATAAAAGGGAAGAAAGAAACAAATACCCGTTGATACATTGACTGGACAACAAAGCAACCTCGGTGTCACCAAAGTAACAAAGCGAAACCTTTGGACCTGCGGGTTTCTCTATCCATGATTATTGTAGCTGTTTCACATCATACTAAGTTATGAGAAATCGATTACCATGAAAAATTAAGTAATAAAGAGGTGGTACGACAGGTAAAAGAGCAACAACATTACAAAACCAACTTCAAATGTACGGAGTATGATATAGTTCACTTTTGTTGTATCAGTTACTAATCTTGTAATATTCTGATGCACGGTACTTATACTGAGATTTCATATCGAGACATACTCTAAAGGGTCTATTAGGAGAGGTGTACAAACTAAATCATATGCTATAAATTTCTGGTTTTTTCAAGTTTGTATGGGTCATGATCATCCACTTCAAAGAAAAAGTTATAAAGGAAATATGATATATATCAGGGATCCAAGTACAGTAAGGTAGGCTTTTTAGTTGTAAGAAGTGGAAACCAACATGCCCATGTGTCATATTGTGAAGTTTGATTGAATTAACAATAGAGCTTCTATTCATGTATCAACTGGCATGCTGATAGAACCAAACAACTATGAACTATACCTTGGATTGTTGTCATTTTATTTATACATATTGCAAGAAAATTTGTAGTTGGGCATCCCACGCATTCACCTGTAGCTAAGTTTCTTGAATTTATTACCTACAAATTCATTTTACATGCATTTAAAATTTTTGAAACTGCCATTTAGAGGTGTTGCTTTAACCTAATGCCAATTTTAAGTGGTATATGACTTGTACATTCCCCCAAATTTCAAGATTTTCTGTATTTGCATAATCTACTTTAACCAATAATATTTGACAACTTGGGTATGTATTTTCAGTAAACGAAGAATAACTTTAAATTTTAAATTTTTGGCCACCATTTAATAGATTTTTTCCTTAAAAGCTATACTTTCAATTTGTATACTTCCATCATGCATCACAAAGACTTGGAAGAAAACCCAAAACTTATAAGTACGAACTTACCATAGTAAAATCCATCAAGACGACAAATCCGACATCCATGGTTATAAGTTTCTGTATATTCTAAATCTGTTCAGCTAAATAAATTAACCTTCCTATACCACCATGCATGCATAATATTGTGATCGATAAGTGTTGTGAGTGGAAGATAGTTAAACAGCACATTCAACCGCTGCACCATGCTTATATTCCGTCATTCTCTCCCTGCATATATCATACAAAACCATAAGAAGATCGACATAGTTATGAAAGTGATGAAACCTTCAAAATGAGTACTTTAAAGTTTCTGCACGTACAATTCTCTCAATGCATTCAAGACGAAAACCAAAAAGTGCAGTTATATCGGCAGCCTCATGGTTCCCACTTATTAAGTGAATATTCTCCGGAAAGCTAATCTGAATACATACAATAACTTCAAAATGAGAACCGTTATCAGAATAGTTGACTATAAGGTAGTAGACTACTAAACAGCTCACCTCATTCATAGAGTTAACAACAACATCAACCTCTAGATTCCAAGGGTTTCTTCTGCACAAATAAAATTTGGATTTACCCTCATCATCAACCGAAAACCTGGAAACCATTCCGTTCCCACTACTCTCTCCCTTAGAAGATAACGTAACAATTTCGGATTTCGACAAAGAACACTTGAATAAATGAAAACTATAAATGAGAAACGTATTAGGAAAGTTATGCTAACCAGTAGTACAAATGGCAGAGCTAATTTGTAGAGTTTGCATAAGTTTGACTACCCTGTTGCAAACTGTACAAAACGTTACCCACTTTGACCGTGAAACACTCTAACCTGGATATCCATGGAAACCTGCCAAGTTATCACAACACATCAAATGCAATCATATATTTATTACTGATATAGAAATATATAAATTCAGTAAGACATACTTTTGGCAAAGATAAACGTCATAAATAGAAAAACTGAGATCAAGATTCTAAAAAAAAAAGATAACTTGCAAAACGAAAATTTTGAACACATTTAGAAAGTTGAAATCCATATCAAAACATGAAAACAAACTTTACGCCAACCCTTCTCTTAATCTTGGAGAAAACTATCATTTCTCAAAAAATTAATAAGATGGCTGCAACAAAAGGGTATGAGAGAAAGTCAAAATTTCATACTTCCATTCACTTTTCTTTATAGCTTTTCAATTCTGATGGCCTTTTGAGAAAGGTGCCAATTTTGACCAATTTACGTATGAATGGGTCAATTCTCTTATGCAGAATTTCTAATAGGTCAGAACCCAGCTAAAACATAAATATACCTTAAGAAGATATGACATGAACATGTCGAGGGTTTCCCAAATTACACCTTGAGAATAAAGGGCACGTACATGTCACGGTTTGGGCTGGCTTTCATGTCTCGTGGATTGTATCATATGTACCATGAATGCTTTAGATATATATCATCTTTCAGAAAAACTTTTATATAGAGATATAGATTCTTAGCAAAAATGACAACATTTTTACAGTGATATGTGATACTACTTATCTCTATATAAAAACAGTCAATAAAAGAATAGATCTGATGGCCTAATATGCAAATAATTTGATACTGTTTAATAGAAAGTTTAGCATTACCTATTGGTTGCTAGATTATTCCCTTGATGTATGAGTAGGTTGTTGCAAGTAGTGGAACACATACGGTGCAATAAAACCATTTTGTAGTTTCTGCATATACCTATTCATTGTCTTCTAACTTGTCTATAGATTCCCAGACCGTCATTAGGAATCTGAAAAGTTGCACTTTATCATTCCCGTAGAAGCAACATCTACTGGTGTAGGCTTGTGGCGTCTAACTTCAGTTGCATTCCATACAGGAGTTATTAACTCACCTATAAAAAAAATATTAAAGATTATCCACAAAAATGATCCAATTACCTTTGCTTCTATCCATGCTTTTGTTGATTCTTAGTGTAATTGGTTATGTCGATCCTTATTTTAATTGTTTATTCTCCATAAAAATTTTTTACCTGAACCACTGTCGGTCCGCCGTAGTATAGTGTAGGAGGCACTGTATTCCCCACTGTATCATGACGAAAGTAAAAACGATTAAAAGATCAAAGCTCCAATAACAATTATACTAATCTCAAAATTATGAACTTCAACTAATTTCAAATTACAGACCTATAACATATAGGTTATTCAATCCTATACAACATCTTATTCAAGTAGGTAATTTCATTAAGAATGATGTGAAGATCATCCTCTACAACATTCTATTCAATCTATATTTCAAAGAACCATTTGAATGTAATAAAAAACAACTTCCATTAAATCTAAAAAGTAACAAAATTCGTCAGAGTGAAATGTAGATCCATCGAAATAAATGATGTGTGCTTATGGATCATTTGTTCATGATTTAATAAAAGAATGCAATTCAAAATCAAAATCAAGACAGAATGGAGGCTCGGGTTACGCATCCCAGCAACTACACATTGTAGTGTTGTTTAGAAATTATATGGGTCAGAAAAGGTCGTATGGTCTTGCAACGTAAGTAGCCTACCATCCCAAAAGGTTTTCGTAGAACAAAAAATTACACCAAATACTAATGCAGAAAACCATGTAAGATTAATAAAAAAACTTCGATTAAATCTAAAAAGTAACAAAAATTGTCCAAGGTAACTATAAATCTCTATAAATAAATAAATAAAATCAATAACTTGTGCTTACACATGTAGTGCTCTTAGAGATTATATGGGTCAGAAAAGGTCGTATGGTCTTGCAACGTAAGTAGCCTACCATCCCAAAAGGTTTTCGTAGAACAAAAAATTACACCAAATACTAATGCAGAAAACCATGTATGATTAATAAAAAACAACTTCCATTAAATCTAAAAAGTAACAAAATTCGTCAGAGTGAAATGTAGATCCATCGAAATAAATGATGTGTGCTTATGGATCATTTGTTCATGATTTAATAAAAGAATGCAATTCAAAATCAAAATCAAGACAGAATGGAGGCTCGGGTTACGCATCCCAGCAACTACACATTGTAGTGTTGTTTAGAAATTATATGGGTCAGAAAAGGTCGTATGGTCTTGCAACGTAAGTAGCCTACCATCCCAAAAGGTTTTCGTAGAACAAAAAATTACACCAAATACTAATGCAGAAAACCATGTATGATTAATAAAAAACAACTTCCATTAAATCTAAAAAGTAACAAAATTCGTCAGAGTGAAATGTAGATCCATCGAAATAAATGATGTGTGCTTATGGATCATTTGTTCATGATTTAATAAAAGAATGCAATTCAAAATCAAAATCAAGACAGAATGGAGGCTCGGGTTACGCATCCCAGCAACTACACATTGTAGTGTTGTTTAGAAATTATATGGGTCAGAAAAGGTCGTATGGTCTTGCAACGTAAGTAGCCTACCATCCCAAAAGGTTTTCGTAGAACAAAAAATTACACCAAATACTAATGCAGAAAACCATGTAAGATTAATAAAAAAACTTCGATTAAATCTAAAAAGTAACAAAAATTGTCCAAGGTAACTATAAATCTCTATAAATAAATAAATAAAATCAATAACTTGTGCTTACACATGTAGTGCTCTTAGAGATTGTTTGGGTCAAATAACCTAATTTGGTCGTATTGTCCTGCAAGCAGCCTACCATCCCAAAAAAAAAATTTAGGAAAGAAATTTTCACCAAATACTACGTACAAATAAAACACGAATAGAAAATAAACTAAGAAACTCACTTTTGCATTAAAATGGCCAATAGGGCCTACAAACTCTGGAGATACTTGAATAAAGTAGGCAAAACAATTAAAATCCTCACCCAATTTTAATCATTAACTACATTTTGTGGGTCTAAAAATCTAACGAAAAGAATGATCCAAAAAATTACATAATGAAAAAAACCCTAACAATTTCACATACCTTGGATAATTGTTATTATACTGTGGAAGAACAAACATGGTTGCAAGAAGAAAAAAAATCATCACAAAGAGGGGGAAAAATTACAATTATCAAACACCCAAAATCCCAAATCCTTTAAAAGATAGATGAATAAAGACATATGAGATTGAATCCGAACATATCCTTAATATATTCAATCCAATAATTTATCATAATTAATAAACTTGATTATAAATTTAAATAAAACACAAATCTCAAATGAATGATGTTTGTTTTCCTTGAATCTTTAAACGTATTCAGTTGCAATAACAAATGAATGATAACAATTATTATCAAAATAAAAAAAAAAAAAGAGAATGCACCTAAAATGAGGATTTTTGGAAGAAGTTGTTGATGCTTGTTGTTGTTGTTGTTTGGTTGTTGTTGTGGTGATTGTTGTTGTTGTTGTTGTTGTTGTTGTTGTTGTTGGTGTTGTTGTTGTTGTTGTTTTTGTTGTTGTTGTTGTTGTTGTTGTTGTTGTTGTTGTTGTTGTTGTTGTTGTTGTTGTTGTTGTTGTTGTTGTTGTTGTTGTTGTTGTTGTTGTTGTTGTTGTTGTTGTTGTTGTTGTTGTTGTTGTTGTTGTTGTTGTTGTTGTTGTTGTTGTTGTTGTTGTTGTTGTTGTTGTTGTTGTTGTTGTTGTTGTTGTTGTTGTTGTTGTTGTTGTTGTTGTTGTTGTTGTTGTTGTTGTTGTTGTTGTTGTTGTTGTTGTTGTTGTTGTTGTTGTTGTTGTTGTTGTTGTTGTTGTTGTTGTTGTTGTTGTTGTTGTTGTTGTTGTTGTTGTTGTTGTTGTTGTTGTTGTTGTTGTTGTTGTTGTTGTTGTTGTTGTTGTTGTTGTTGTTGTTGTTGTTGTTGTTGTTGTTGTTGTTGTTGTTGTTGTTGTTGTTGTTGTTGTTGTTGTTGTTGTTGTTGTTGTTGTTGTTGTTGTTGTTGTTGTTGTTGTTGTTGTTGTTGTTGTTGTTGTTGTTGTTGTTGTTGTTGTTGTTGTTGTTGTTGTTGTTGTTGTTGTTGTTGTTGTTGTTGTTGTTGTTGTTGTTGTTGTTGTTGTTGTTGTTGTTGTTGTTGTTGTTGTTGTTGTTGTTGTTGTTGTTGTTGTTGTTGTTGTTGTTGTTGTTGTTGTTGTTGTTGTTGTTGTTGTTGTTGTTGTTGTTGTTGTTGTTGTTGTTGTTGTTGTTGTTGTTGTTGTTGTTGTTGTTGTTGTTGTTGTTGTTGTTGTTGTTGTTGTTGTTGTTGTTGTTGTTGTTGTTGTTGTTGTTGTTGTTGTTGTTGTTGTTGTTGTTGTTGTTGTTGTTGTTGTTGTTGTTGTTGTTGTTGTTGTTGTTGTTGTTGTTGTTGTTGTTGTTGTTGTTGTTGTTGTTGTTGTTGTTGTTGTTGTTGTTGTTGTTGTTGTTGTTGTTGTTGTTGTTGTTGTTGTTGTTGTTGTTGTTGTTGTTGTTGTTGTTGTTGTTGTTGTTGTTGTTGTTGTTGTTGTTGTTGTTGTTGTTGTTGTTGTTGTTGTTGTTGTTGTTGTTGTTGTTGTTGTTGTTGTTGTTGTTGTTGTTGTTGTTGTTGTTGTTGTTGTTGTTGTTGTTGTTGTTGTTGTTGTTGTTGTTGTTGTTGTTGTTGTTGTTGTTGTTGTTGTTGTTGTTGTTGTTGTTGTTGTTGTTGTTGTTGTTGTTGTTGTTGTTGTTGTTGTTGTTGTTGTTGTTGTTGTTGTTGTTGTTGTTGTTGTTGTTGTTGTTGTTGTTGTTGTTGTTGTTGTTGTTGTTGTTGTTGTTGTTGTTGTTGTTGTTGTTGTTGTTGTTGTTGTTGTTGTTGTTGTTGTTGTTGTTGTTGTTGTTGTTGTTGTTGTTGTTGTTGTTGTTGTTGTTGTTGTTGTTGTTGTTGTTGTTGTTGTTGTTGTTGTTGTTGTTGTTGTTGTTGTTGTTGTTGTTGTTGTTGTTGTTGTTGTTGTTGTTGTTGTTGTTGTTGTTGTTGTTGTTGTTGTTGTTGTTGTTGTTGTTGTTGTTGTTGTTGTTGTTGTTGTTGTTGTTGTTGTTGTTGTTGTTGTTGTTGTTGTTGTTGTTGTTGTTGTTGTTGTTGTTGTTGTTGTTGTTGTTGTTGTTGTTGTTGTTGTTGTTGTTGTTGTTGTTGTTGTTGTTGTTGTTGTTGTTGTTGTTGTTGTTGTTGTTGTTGTTGTTGTTGTTGTTGTTGTTGTTGTTGTTGTTGTTGTTGTTGTTGTTGTTGTTGTTGTTGTTGTTGTTGTTGTTGTTGTTGTTGTTGTTGTTGTTGTTGTTGTTGTTGTTGTTGTTGTTGTTGTTGTTGTTGTTGTTGTTGTTGTTGTTGTTGTTGTTGTTGTTGTTGTTGTTGTTGTTGTTGTTGTTGTTGTTGTTGTTGTTGTTGTTGTTGTTGTTGTTGTTGTTGTTGTTGGTGTTGTTGTCTTAATAAGTGTAATAATTGGTGTGTGGTTTTCATGGGAAAATGGATGGTCGCCTTTTGGGTTTTTTACAATTGCCTCAACCATACCCATTCACACCATGATTTCTCATTAATAAACCATCAATGAGCAGAATATGTACCAGATACTGAAACTTTAGATTGCTAATACTGTAAATTGAATGCTCAAGAATTGGCAACTTGAAAACTGCCATTAAATACAAATACTTTACTCTAGATGAAACCAACCGGCTTCCCAAAGAATTAACCTCATTAACTATCATCTGAATATGAATGCAACATACATATATACGATTGTCAACTGGGCTTATGTTATTATTGAATTTCAATTAACTATAACTGCTATACATATACGTTTGACACAACACAATGTATATCTCTATGTCCACTCATGATAATTACATGTGCATTAAGCTATAATAAGCATGCAATTGCCGATCCAAACTAAACACCATTTACTAATTAAGTAATAATATCTAACAATTAATCACTCTAATATGTAAATGCAAAATGAATGTAAAATAAAATGAATGCAAAATACATAATGAAACTAAGAGAACCACAAATAAACTACACCAAAATAATGAACCCCATTAAGTACCCTAATAAACCCATTAAGTACCCATAAATGAAAGACTAAAAAGGGCCAAATTTTTCCACTCCTTGATCATACTTTTAGATATATATAGATGTATAGATCAGATAGAATTCTATTAATTTAATAAAGCAAGAGAGAGAAAAAAAGAAGGAGCTGACGAAAATACCCCTCTAGTGTTGAGAGGGTTTTTTTTATTTTTAATCTGATCCATCCAGTTTTTTTGATCCAAGGGTGGAGAGGAGTTCTTGAGTTCTTTTTTTTTAGGGGTTCTCAAATAACCCCTCCTCTATTAAAATACCTTTAATGATTAAATTACATTATCAATTTCTTATTTTTTTTTTATATCTTTACCAACTTGTTTACATTAATTACTTTTAAATCAATAACTTATACCACTTGACGTCGCCACCACCATCCACAGTCGCTGCCACCACTATCAGACTGTCGTTGCCACTACCGTCATTGCGTTCCGACGTGCTAGTTAATCTTTTACTAGTTTGTAATTACTTTTACCAATGGGTTGGTAGCCCATTGGTAAGGTCTTAGACATTGGAGAAATACACAAGAGTTTGAATCTTACTTCCTACATTTGTAGGAGTGGATTATTAGGGAATGTTTTCTAGAGTTCTTGATTTAATCACAGGTATGCGTGGTTCGAGCATCACATACTATCCAATTGGATGTCACTATGATGTCTCGAATACTAACTACTAATTAAAGAAAAAATAAAAAATTTAGTAATTAAGATTTTTGTTTTTGTTTCCATCAAATTCCACTGGCGGGAAAACACAATTAAAAAGTCCGCCCAATTCCTCTTTTCAGCACAAACTACATATCTTTTTTTTTCCCCCTCACTCGCTCACACACGCACAGTTCAAAGAAAGAAAGAAAGAAAAGAAGATGTCAAGGTTCGAATACCCTCGTCTTCCCCGGAGAGAGATAATCGTGGTACTAGCCGACTGCGGAATCGCAACCGTAACCGAAGCCGATCTAGCAAACCCTAACCCTGACTTTGTTTTCAATCTCTACACTCAGTTACTCGTTCACCTTGATATTCTCAAGTACTCTCTCTCTAAATTCATTCTATACCCTAATTTATATCTATATCTATATATATATATATAACTTATTATATATATGTTTATATTATTATTTATTATATTTATGTGATATTTACAGGGGAGAAGATATTGGACTAATTGAGTTTTCAAAACTAGAGCATCTTGAGAACCCTGATTTACATGTAGATTCTGTTAGATATATGACTTTGTTTCACAATATAGGGAGTATTCTGAATTCTCTTGAATGCCCTAAGAGGTTTTCCATAAAAGATTTAATTAAACCCGATCCCGAACGTACCGAATGCTTTGTTAGTGCTATTCTTAACTTTTGTCTTCACAGGTATACCTTTTTCCCATTGTTTTTTTTTTCTTCTAATTATTATCATAGCTTGTATTGATTCCATTATTTTGTGGAGCTTGTTAGTTTGTAAAATGAGGAAAGTCGCGAATTCGATATATAAAATTGAGCAATATCAAACACCCTTCTTTAAAAGGCAATTTTTTTTATTAATTTAAATATGTGTGGTATTGAATCTAGTATTTAGTTATACTTGAAATAAGTTTGGATATCATCAAAAAAATAATTACTTTATAAAAATTTAAGCTTTTTGAGTCAAGATTGTTTCCGAGCCCAAAATTGCTTGACCCATTTGCAGTCTTATATAGAGCTTTTATAAGTTGAAAGGGATACCTGCCTAGGACCTTGGGGAAATGTTTTTGACCTATGCTATATGGATAACTTTTTGATTTTGCTTTAAATATATTTTAGAGACACAAGAATGAATGAACTAAGGCAGTTTGCGGATGAGTTATCCATTGTTGATGAACAACGAAAAGCATTTGAAGATAGAATGTCACAGGTAGGTCTAAAGATAATACATTTGCTGCATTATCAGTCAGCTTTAATATAAGTGAAGCATCTAATTTTATCACCATTGCAGTTGACTTTAGAGTTATCAGAGTTGAACGAATCAAGAGACCGGGAGATGCCTCTTATTCAGGAACTCGACGCTAAAATCAAAGAGATGCGCCAGAGTATATCAGCATATAATAAACATCAAATGTCCTTGAAGGAATCTATTAACAAAAAGAAGGAAATATCAAAAGAAATGGAGGAGGAGGTATGCTTGTTGTTGCCCTGTAATGTTTGGACTTCTGATTGATTGTTGAATTTGTTTGTATATACTTAAGTAAACCACGGTTTCAATATTTTTAACGTGTTAAGAATCGGAAAGGTCAAATTATGATGATCAAACGTAGTTGTTCACACAATGATCTATAGTTTTGATATTAAAAGCTATGTAGGCGAATCATGATATTAGAATATATTATTAGTCATTAATGGGCTTATTGTTAAAAAAACAGAAGCTACTTTTCCCCATGCCCCAAAATTCTTTCTATTGAACTTTTAAAACAACTTATGGGGAAAAGTAGCTTGTTTTTTTAGGCAATTAACCCATTATTAATTTGTATAGTAATATGCTGATTTCTGGTTTGATAGTCCTTTTATATGTCATGAGCACTTTACCTCACGAGTAGAAGTTATTTTAACACTTTAATCGATTTTTTTTTACATATAGCTCTTGAAGGGACAATGTGCCTTTTAAGGGGTCTTGCTAGCTTAATTGGATACTTTTTTCAATGTCAAAGTCCCTGTTCAAGTCTATAATCAGGTATTTTGTATGTCCTTGGTTGAATTCTAAGTATCTCTTCTGCTTTTCTTCAGATTTCTAGTGCTGAGTTTGCTCTGAGTCAAAGTGTTCAAGAAAATGCCCGTCTCCGTTCAAAAATTGTCCAATCTCCAGTTAAACTACAGGTAGAAGTTATTTAAGCTTGTCATACCTATATTGTTTCACCTGTAGTTAAAGATATACAGTTACGCATCTGAATGCCATTTACTGTGTGTTGGCTGATTAAGTAAAATGTCTCATGTAAATATGTACCAGTAGCTTGTCATATTTAAACTGGTTAGCTACACTTTTAATTTTTTAAAAGCTCAGTACGGTATTTGACAAGTTCTTATTATCAATAGATAGGAATGAGTGTTCTATATAGGGGACCTAAACAGTCAACCCGCTATAGTCACGATGTAATGGCATTTGCCGAAATATGTATCCGCTTCATGAGTATCTGCCATCATCCATTTTGTTAATTGAGTGGGTGAGTAGGTAAGCAGATTTTGATTAGGAAAGCGTATTTTAGTGAAGTATTTGTCATGTCTTTTTGCAATAGTCTTGTAAAACATGGTAGTAAATGTGGTATTTGAATCTGTTTTAATAGGCTTTGTTGTTTCTTCATCCCTGTTACGAGAAAGCAATTAGCTGTTATGATGAATGCTATAATCTTTAACTTTTCCACGGGCTTGCTTTTATTATACAATCTACAAATTAAAAGACAACCCATGAAGCAACTAAGTCAGTCAGAAGATCAGAGCACTTACAAATGCTCTATTCTGTTGAAATTTACTGATTCTCTCAAAATAGAATATGAACTATCGGACAAATAGTTATCTGTTCTGTTATAATACAAAACATATTTCTGTCAATTGGATTAGAGGTGTTTAGGTACGTGAATGACCTAATGTTTTCTGTGCTTCTGGCAATAAATTTTACTTATAGTTTTTATAACCCCCTTTATATTTACTTATATAATTTTTAATATTTGTTGATTTAAAACTCATAGAGGGCACTGGAAGAGAAAAAAGCAGTTCTAGTTGAGGCAAAGAATGCAGAGAGAGCAGCAATGCAGTCCTATCATGAGCAATCTGCCGCTCTGGAAGTTTATACCAAGGTATTTAGTAGCCACGTTCTATTATGTTCATGTTGCTACTATGGCAAATATTTACCCACACACACACACACACACACACACACACATATTATATGTTAGCATATCTTTTAGGTTTTAATTATTGAAGTCCTATTACCTACTTACTTACCGTTGCAAGTTAGTTGGCTTCTGTGCAGTACTTTATTTCCTTGCACTGCAATTGATCAGAAAACAGCATTTTTCATTGCTCTGAAAATCTGTCCACAAGATATTTTATCTGCAGTTGGGCATTGAAATATCAAATATTATGTAAATGAGGTATAATATATTGACCACATGACATCTTTGCATGTATGTTCTTTCTCAGGCTAGCAAGAAAATGACCAAGCATTTGAAGCAAATGCAGACATTGCAAGAGGAGGTTCTCTTAATTTACTGCTATCATGGTCTATTAATTTTTTTTTTTTATTTTGAACAGCTCATGGTATCATTTACATGCTTCTGTTCTAAGTTGTTTGGATTTTCTGGGAAATAATTGAGTGCAAACATGTTTAGTGATTTCACATATTCTTCAAAGCTAGTTATTTTTGAAACCAGTGCCATGTAATGGTTGTTGTATCCAATATAAACCAGAAGTGGCGAAAGGACTTCATTTTGTTGGACAAGTCTACATGGCTGCTCTAAAAACAATGTTTTGAGGCATATTGGTTCTTGAACAGGTGAATTCAGCCAAACAGGTTGAGAAAGATGTTAAGGTTCTGAGAGTTAAGATCAGGGATCAGGAGTTGTTGGACAAACCACTCGACGTGAAACTGTTTGAACTGCAAGGCAGAGGTGGTTCTTGTTTATAACCCTATGCTACTTGACCTCCTAAACCATCCAAAACTTATTGACTTCAAAAACATATTTTTTTTCAGCCGACCAGTTGGAGGAATTAGTAAAACTGACGGAAAAAGAAAGAGATGCCAGCTGTGAAGAGGCTTCCAAAGAACTTAACAACGTGAAATCACAGTTGGAATTTGATCGTCGTGGTCTAGAACAAAGGCGAAGGAACGTAGAAGCTTTGGTTGCGGAGGTATGGATCCTTTTTAAACATATTTCACCGTAAAATTTTTTTTAAGAACTCGGGTATTGTTGATGGATATATCTTGTTTTTTGTATATTTATTTTTGAAACTTGCTAGGCGGCTGCAATAAATGAAAATATGAATAAGGTAAAAGAAGAAACAACAGCTACAAAGCAGATGTTACTAAGTAAAGCTCAGGAGCTCGCTAAAGAGGTAAACATCCTTCGTGTTTGTTCTATCTCAAAATCTTTTCAATTATATACATATACACTTGTGTTTGTTCTATCTCAAAAATATTTCAATCATATAGATATGGAGTTGTTTTAACTTAGATCTACCATATGTCATATCATCTGTTGTCCAATACCAAGTCAGATAACCTATACCATAATTTCTCATTAATGGCTGAGATGTGAACATCCTCTATGAATATGTGGATCGCATACTACGCACACTCTTAATGTTTGATATGATTGTAAAAGTATAGGCATTTGAACAATTATTACTTTTGTTCAACTACAGTGATGTTTTTATGTATTAGTATTTTCCTCTAAATGAAAGCATTGCATGTTGTGTGTAGTTTTTCAAACATTCAAATGCTACTGGGCAACTTATTTCTCAAATAGAGGCGCTAGATGCAGAAGATCAATGATCATTTGAAGCACAACCGTTGAATCCATTCTTAGGTGGATTATTCTTCGTTATGAAGCTTACTTCTAGTTAATCCTTTGATGTTGTAATTAGAGTTAAATTATGTAAAAAAGCTTCAAGAGCATATGCTGTTCTTAGAATGAACAAGTTTAAGATCGTTAAATTAGTTTAAGGTATATGTAATTTATGCTTTGAGTACTAATACATATATGATACCACTTTAATGTTTACGATTTTTAACTACTTGCATAAACTTTATAGCTTTAAATAAACTCAATCTTAAATTTGTATTCATTACATGCGTTTTGTGTAATCCACGAGAAGTAAATTTCTTTTTTATATATTTTTAACTTTATTATTATCTTTGGAGTTTCAACACAATCCTTACTACATATATATATTATTTGATTTTATGGACTATGGTTTTATTAAGTTAAATTTAAAACATGATCCTTCGAGTATATATGATTATTTGTTGTCACAGATTTGAAAAGTTCATGGTGAAAAACAAATTCAGTAATAAATATTAAGTTAGGACAAACATCAGTTAAAGAAATTAACTCTACCAGTCTCTTGCTTTAGAATATTTGTATGTATTCAAGTCCAAAGGTAAACAAGTTAAAATCGATTATTACAAAATCTTGAGGTCCTTTTTAGTATATTAAAAGACTCCCAGCATTATTCATTCATATATTTATAATGGTAACTCCATGCATTATTATTCTCAATATGAATATGGAATAAGAGTAAATCATTGAGCAAGCTTTGAAGTTTTGAAATATTCTCTTCAACTTCTTCCCTTATTGAAGTCAATGTATCTATTTACATATATCGAATATATAATGGATTTATGTCTTATATTATAGATATTATAAAGCGTAATGCGTATCTAGTGTAGCGGTATCATAGTACCCTCCCACGGTACTGACGGGGATTCGATTCCCCGGATACGCATCTAACCTTTTCAATATTTTAACTTATATTTTTGAAATAAGAATTTTTTTCCTTTTCGTGTATAAAAATATCATTAACAAAAGACAGAGAGCACGCCCAGTGGGACTCGAACCCACAATCGCCTGATTAGAAGTCAGACGCCTTATCCATTAGGCCATGGGCGCTACATGTTACAACATCTACATTGTATGTTTTTAACTCCGGACATAGTTGGTAAACTAACTCAAAAATTTTTCCCAAATCTTCAAAGGGTAAGATTATTACATAGAGAGATTAAGTAAATTCCACTTGTCAAATTCATATGATTTTAGAAGAATTTTTAAGCTAATATTTAATGGATTAATCATTTTCCATTGGTAAAAAAAGCATTTCTCTTCTCTATCATATCTTTTCCTACTTAACATTTTTACACGAGAGTTGGTCTACTTAGAACATTGTCATATGCAGCATGGCTTGTAGAAAATGAGGGCTTCGCTTAAGGTTTACGATAGAAGTGAGACATATATTTCCTCGAGAATTATAACTGAGTGATACATTTGGAAGCAATTTAGGAGCTGGTTGGAGAGAGAGATCGAGAGTTAATTATTGGTTGAAAAAGAGCCACTCCGGGGATCTATGGTCCAAAGGAACATGTGGATTATTATCACTCAATCCTTGCTTTTATACCTCCTCTCTTATGCAAATCCGACATGTTCCTCTCATATACTCTTAACCAATAACGACACATGTAATTCCCAGTAACGTTTTGGCGCTCCATTTAAGTTTGATTTAATGACTCGTTGACTGACCAAAATCACCAAATGATTCATATAATCATATCATATGAAGAAAGAAAGAAATGTATGTGTCCAAATGTTCAACCAACATGAATTATTACCATTTTTTTCATCTCATCTATTGCCTTTGGAACATCAGAGAACAAATATTAGAGTTACACAAAGATTCTTACAACAGAACAAAACAACCTCCTAAAAGATATTATCTTGTAAAACGATATGAACCATAATAAATTATCTAAAAATCGATTTCTGTAAGCACATGAACTTATTTTACAAGAAATTTCTTTGAAAGGACCCAGAAGAAAACCGGGAAGTCAACCCTTGTGCCATATTTTCAGCATCTAGTTTGACATTCTGCCGTCCAGCAGTCAAATCTTTCTCACGATCCCAAGGTTTCCAAGGATGCTGACCCTCCCATTCTTGTTTCTGTTTTTCCTGCTCTGCTTTTGACTTTTTCTTTGACCGTACTCGTGTTGATTCTTGATGCTTTTCAACCAATGATTTTGACCTTTTCGCTTTATTGTATTTGTCCACCAATTCCGCATCAGCATTGCTTGTTTTCTTGTCTTGGTTATCGGCAGCTAGTGCTGCAGCCTCGTTATATGCCTCCAAATAACTACCAAGTGATGCAAACAAATTTAAAACCTCCAAGGTTGTTGTATGAGCAGTTAAAACTTCAGGCTTTTCAGGTAAAATAAAATTTGCAACTTGCTTTGTCTTGAATGGAAGATTACAACTTTCTGATATTCAATTATTGGAACTAGACGCGGCAAAATGGGCTAGGGTGTAAAGACTGGATATAAAGCTTTAATGGTGAGTGTGTGAAAACGTGTAGTGTGTGTATGGAGGTGTGTGTGTGTGTGTGTGTGTGTGAGAGAGAGAGAGAGAGAGAGAGAGAGAGTTGTTAAATGATACGTATTAAAGTGAGAGAAAAGGTTGCAACATCCTTGGCTGAGAGGGTATTTATACATTTACACTAACTTTCACTTATACCCCACAACAAACCAAAGTTTACACATTAAGTACAACATATAGAAGATAATAAACACTATTTTGTTTTTTTAAACAAGAGGTAAGCACTAAGCAGTGTAGGTCAAAAAAGGTAATTTTTGTGTAAGAAGGGTTGGGTTAAAGCAAAACACTTTCAATAAGTCAAAACTCACTTATATCCTTAAGATAACTAGCACCCTAGCAGTACTTGCCTGGAAAATTTTAAATTCCGTAGTTGCGAAAAAATTGGCAAAAGGTCGGGATTATAATATCTACACCCGATCAGGAGTACATCAAATGATGCAATCATAATCGGGTTTGAGCATACAAAATCTCAACAAAGTGAACATATAACAAAGAGTGAAGAGGTGGCATACTTCATTTTAGCTTTCTGGGCTCTGTCTAAAGGGGTATCAGTCCAGGCACTGGTATCACCCCGCCCTTGTTTAGAAGTCCTACTAAAGCTCTTCACTGATTGCTGCGTTGCCACACCAGGCTAAGGAAAAGAGAAGAATAAGAAAGTCATAAAATAAGTTAATATTGTAAAGTAGATCGATGTATCCAAAGCGGTTAATACTAAACAAACTAACAATGGAAAAACAATCTGAAAAATATCAGATCCTCTGTGAATAGATGCCTTTAAAAGAAGCCTTACTTTTCTCTCGGGAGGAAGTGTTGTCATCCATTCATCTCTTCTTCGTTCTTCTTTAACATCCATCTCGGCTAAGAGTGCGTCATCACCCTCCATAGAAATACCTGAAAAGACATAGCTTTGTACTTTTATATTAATGGAAAATCAGTTAAGACAGTAATAACATGATCTTAAATCCCCATTAACATGCCCACTGTTTTTTTTACCCGTCAATACGCGGTTATTCACCAACGGGTTAAATATTGTCCATGTCCATCAACAACAGGCATCCATGCTCACGCATAGACCCACAGGTTATCGTAATAGACTAGAGACTCGAACAAAAGTAGAAGAAAAGATACATAAAATATAGAGTTATACGTTAACCTTTCTCGCATTGTTTCAAAAGATTAAACTGTGTTTATATTCCAAAAATAATTACAAAGTATCCACGAATGGGACCACCGACCACATTTGTACTTTAACCATAACCGTACATTCAAACAGGAATCAGCATTGAAGATTTGTAGATTGCAACAAAGTTCTCTTTTAGACAATTCAGTTTACAAACTATATATACGTGCTTTTGGTGGGGTTTTGCAGAGGTATATCCGCGGCCACCTCAAGTAGGTATCACGGGTAGACGGGGAGGATACCCATCCCAGTCCCAGATATCATAGACCCATCAACAGGTACAAATTTTTTCCCACACATAACGGCAGGTGAAAATTACTAAATTTACCCTCCCATGAGGAATGGTTATCCGTGGATCGCGGGATTTTGACTTTTTTTTTCTCCAATTGCCAATAAGACATGCTTTGTGAGAAATCTACCAGTAGGATGTTAATCAGACCATCATATCATGACTTCACATAACTCTTAAGTAAAGGATGGTGAAAATCACGAGCTCACCTTGCAAACGACGCCATTGTGCAGCTTCACGCATAGCTTTCAGCTCCAACTACAAAAAAAAGCACCAAACTTAGATTCCACAGCTTAACAAGTCACTACCAGTTTCCAACTATAATCAAGGTAGGCATGTACCTTAAATCGTTCCTTTTCCTCCTTCTCGTCAATTTTGTCATCCATTGCTTTTCGCTAAAATACAGAACACATGAGAAAAGCAAATAATCACTAACTCCACAAGGGTTCAAGATAAAAACATTATAAAAGCTAAAACCAAGAAAGCTTTTTGAAATTCAAAATAAAAGCTTTTTAAGACCCCATGGCAGATCTTGATAGTAATTAGTAAGTACAAAATTGTAACCTTGACTGGATCTTGCAAATCCTTAAAAGCTTTATTCAACTTGATGAATGCCTGGTGGGCTTCTGGATGAGGGCACTTGTCAGGGTGAACCATAAGAGACAGCTTCCAATATCTGAAACCATATAAACATTACATTAAAAGAAACATATAAAAAACAATGAAACATATACCGAAATATAATTGCTATAAATTATGCAAAAACCATATATATGATATTACTACTAATTAACTAATACATAAGAAGCATCTAATAAAGAAATCTGTCAGGCCTCAGATTTGACTGTTGCCGCATATCTAATATAAAAGATCAGAATATAAACAAGCAAAAAAATGTAAATAGATGGGATAATCAACTTGCAATAATGTTAAGAAACACTTGCCTCTTCTTAATGCTGTCAGCTGCCATATTCCTATTTACTCCAACTACATCATATGGGTTATCAACCTCTGCTCCCATAATTCTTGTAACCTGATCATATAAAAGCCAAAAAGTTAACAAACTAATTTCAAAGCATATACACCAAGATAAGCTGCATACACATGGTCTGAAATGCTACGGAACAAAAGATGAGCAAATTATTATTCCGTCCATCCTTGAGGTTTACAACAAATTCCATTCTCAGATGTCCCAAATCATTTGCATCTATTCCCTTATTAGCATTAAGTGCTGAATGTATTAAGTGTGAATATTCTGATGGACGTTGATACCCATTTCCGTCATTACAAATTATTGATGGTATCAACGTCCATCAGAATATTCACACTTTTTTTTATTATGGAAGTTTAGTTTTGCATGACTAATAGTCAAGCACTAGTCAATTTAAAGATCAAGTTATTCATTGCAACTTCTGGGGAACGAGGAGCATATAAAATGATTAATGATCCTTTAATGCCTTTTTATTTATATGGCAAAACAAAAAATAAGGCTGATATGATGACTATTTCTCATAATTTAATGGTGCTTTTTGAGAATTGTGCAGTTTGTTAACGAAATACAATATCCCTTTCCTTTAATGGTTGCAATGCACAATACTGGATACATTGAACAGCTTTTAAAATATCAGATCAAGGCATATACCCCTTTAAGGAAAGTTTGACTTTGCAAAATATATTAATATTGAAGACAACAAGAGTTGGGTCAACTGAGAAGGGATGCAACAAAAATTCTACTGCGTCACTATTTGGTAACATGACAAAGGTCATGTTCAGATAGCAATACAAGATTGAAGAGAAGTAATATGATGAACAACATTCAAAAGCAAAGAAAGTCATGACCTCCTCAAAACGCTCTGCATCATTGGCAGATGCAGCCTCCTGGACCACAGCAGGGGGTGGAGGTCCAATAAATAGTTCATCGTCATCACCAGCTTCAGCTTCCCTACAATTAAACAAAATTATATTCGATAGCATTCTGAAATAATATTTAAGAAGTAAAGTTAAGAAAGTAAGATAACCATGTGACTCCATTCCTGATGAAAACTGCCATACCTTAACTCCGCCTCTGCTTCAGTTAATTTGGCTGCTGCAGCAAGCAATTCGGCAGATGGCATTGCAGGTCCAATAACTCTGAAAACTCAAAAAGATTGGCATGAGTCAGAAGTCAGAAACCAGAGATATAAATAGAAGACACAATCCCGTTCAAACTATAAGGATCACAAATCAATTAGAAAAATAACAGGGGTAATGTGTCTAACCTCTTCCTAGGAGCTGGCATGTCTTCTTGCGCACATGGAAGATTAGAACTACCATCATCAGGTCTCTGTTCGTCATGTGGTTGTTCAGAACATAAGCCATTACGTGGTTCATGATTATCAATAGGATGATCTTGAGATTCCACTTTAGGTCGTATAGCAGCTCCAACAACTTCCAGAGTTGGACGGCCACCAGAAGGCAACAGAAAGACTAAATGGCTTTTTTCATCAAGGTTCAAGGATAAGAATAGCTTTTGCAGATATTTCACTAAAGACTTCTCAGATAGACTAGATATATCAACTGCTTGTCCATCATCAATCATGCGCAGAAGCTGAGATAAATATATTACTATATTAGTATATGGAGAAAAAAAAAGGAAAATCAACATGACATAATAGAAAGTTGACCTATGATAAGACCCTGTATTATTACGATGGTAATTATATATAGAACATTATTAATTCTTGATTTTATTCGGATAATTATCAGATACGTCATAATTCACATATAAATTAGAAATTTATTTATAGCGGAAGACTCTGTTTCCATGTACTTCATCAGATCTACAGGACAGGAAAAGTTCACCAAAAGGAGCCTCTTTACCAGCCCTATACTCTAACTACAATTAAAGAAAAAAAGATTCCAACTTAGCTTAGCAGCATAACGTACTCCAACCTATCATACTCCACAACTTCCATAACATAACCCAATACACTCCTTTCAATGCATCATACACCAAGCTACTTTAAGTGCTTATTCACTTATTGCTTAGTATAATCAGATAATCAATCCCAAACACTATTCTGAAAACTACGTATCTGCCTAATTTAAAATAAACAATCACACATAAATAACATGCTTATTTTTTTAGGCCAATAGACACTTCAATTAAGCAAATCCCAAACACCACCCTATAATTAGCAATATCAAACCTATAATGACTTTAGAACGCATACACTGAGAAATCCCAATACGCAGACTCTGACTACCACGGTCTAACCGTTATTCTCGTTACTATTTCCTATACTTTTTCCCTGGCCATCCCTGTACATTTACCCCAATAACCTACAGATGGTTTATAATCCTCCTAACTATTTATATGTTAGAGAAAAACCAATTCTACAAAAAATTCACTATTTTTACTAAACCAATACTTAAATAATGATCAAAAACACAGTATAAAAATATACAGAAATAATAATGAAATTAAAAGAGAAATAATACCTGTTCCAAATCATTAGATACAGCAGGAAATTGATCCAAAATATATTTCAGAACATCAACTGGATCATCATTCTGAGTCATCACCTCGTCATCTTCTTCCGATTCCCTATCAGATTCAGAAACCCTACTTTTCGATCTCCGGCGACTCTCTCTATCTCTATCTCTATGTTTCTTCTTTTTCTTTCTACTCTTCTCTTTCTCTCTCCTTGAGCTCCGTCGTTCGCTGCTCCGACTCCGGCGATGTTTCCGTCTGCTGCTGCTGGTGCTTTTGTGGCGTTTTGAAGATGGAACGTCGTCGTTTTCGGAAGATGAGATTTCAAAAGATGAAGATGATGATGGAGATGAGAGTGAATCGTCTGAGTATCTTCTTTTCTTTTTCTTCTGCTTTGTTTTATTCGAATTTTCTCCCATTTTTCCCCCGCTGGTGTGGTTTTCCGGCTAAGGAAATCGATGGTGGTGTTAACTGTGGCGGGACGATGTATATGTGTTTAGTTTTTTTTTTTCTTTTCATAAAATTGTTTTCGCCTCCTTCAAGATATATGCGTGTGTAAAATACACACCAACTTAATTTAAGGTTTTTTTCTTCTTTTTCTTTCTACTCTTCTCTTTCTCTCTCCTTGAGCTCCGTCGTTCGCTGCTCCGACTCCGGCGATGTTTCCGTCTGCTGCTGCTGGTGCTTTTGTGGCGTTTTGAAGATGGAACGTCGTCGTTTTCGGAAGATGAGATTTCAAAAGATGAAGATGATGATGGAGATGAGAGTGAATCGTCTGAGTATCTTCTTTTCTTTTTCTTCTCTTTCTCTCTCCTTGAGCTCCGTCGTTCGCTGCTCCGACTCCGGCGATGTTTCCGTCTGCTGCTGCTGGTGCTTTTGTGGCGTTTTGAAGATGGAACGTCGTCGTTTTCGGAAGATGAGATTTCAAAAGATGAAGATGATGATGGAGATGAGAGTGAATCGTCTGAGTATCTTCTTTTCTTTTTCTTTCTACTCTTCTCTTTCTCTCTCCTTGAGCTCCGTCGTTCGCTGCTCCGACTCCGGCGATGTTTCCGTCTGCTGCTGCTGGTGCTTTTGTGGCGTTTTGAAGATGGAACGTCGTCGTTTTCGGAAGATGAGATTTCAAAAGATGAAGATGATGATGGAGATGAGAGTGAATCGTCTGAGTATCTTCTTTTCTTTTTCTTCTCTTTCTCTCTCCTTGAGCTCCGTCGTTCGCTGCTCCGACTCCGGCGATGTTTCCGTCTGCTGCTGCTGGTGCTTTTGTGGCGTTTTGAAGATGGAACGTCGTCGTTTTCGGAAGATGAGATTTCAGAAAGATGAAGATGATGATGGAGATGAGAGTGAATCGTCTGAGTATCTTCTTTTCTTTTTCTTCTCTTTCTCTCTCCTTGAGCTCCGTCGTTCGCTGCTCCGACTCCGGCGATGTTTCCGTCTGCTGCTGCTGGTGCTTTTGTGGCGTTTTGAAGATGGAACGTCGTCGTTTTCGGAAGATGAGATTTCAAAAGATGAAGATGATGATGGAGATGAGAGTGAATCGTCTGAGTATCTTCTTTTCTTTTTCTTTCTACTCTTCTCTTTCTCTCTCCTTGAGCTCCGTCGTTCGCTGCTCCGACTCCGGCGATGTTTCCGTCTGCTGCTGCTGGTGCTTTTGTGGCGTTTTGAAGATGGAACGTCGTCGTTTTCGGAAGATGAGATTTCAAAAGATGAAGATGATGATGGAGATGAGAGTGAATCGTCTGAGTATCTTCTTTTCTTTTTCTTCTCTTTCTCTCTCCTTGAGCTCCGTCGTTCGCTGCTCCGACTCCGGCGATGTTTCCGTCTGCTGCTGCTGGTGCTTTTGTGGCGTTTTGAAGATGGAACGTCGTCGTTTTCGGAAGATGAGATTTCAAAAGATGAAGATGATGATGGAGATGAGAGTGAATCGTCTGAGTATCTTCTTTTCTTTTTCTTCTGCTTTGTTTTATTCGAATTTTCTCCCATTTTTCCCCCGCTGGTGTGGTTTTCCGGCTAAGGAAATCGATGGTGGTGTTAACTGTGGCGGGACGATGTATATGTGTTTAGTTTTTTTTTTCTCTTTTCATAAAATTTCTATCTCTATGTTTCTTCTTTTTCTTTCTACTCTTCTCTTTCTCTCTCCTTGAGCTCCGTCGTTCGCTGCTCCGACTCCGGCGATGTTTCCGTCTGCTGCTGCTGGTGCTTTTGTGGCGTTTTGAAGATGGAACGTCGTCGTTTTCGGAAGATGAGATTTCAAAAGATGAAGATGATGATGGAGATGAGAGTGAATCGTCTGAGTATCTTCTTTTCTTTTTCTTCTGCTTTGTTTTATTCGAATTTTCTCCCATTTTTCCCCCGCTGGTGTGGTTTTCCGGCTAAGGAAATCGATGGTGGTGTTAACTGTGGCGGGACGATGTATATGTGTTTAGTTTTTTTTTTTCTTTCATAAAATTGTTTTCGCCTCCTTCAAGATATATGGTTGGAATGTATTGGATGTATTGGGTATTGGTGTGAATTGAGAAAAATATATTGGAAAGAGTTTTATTGATATGACGCTAGTTGGAACAACCCGTATTGGGAGTGCTCTAATGTAATTGATATAAGGTGGTAGTTGTGAACAACCCATTGGGAGTGCTCTAATGTAATTGATATAAGGTGGTAGTTGGGATATATTAAAAGATAAAAAGATTAATTATTTAAATTAACTAGCTTATTACCCACGTAATACGCGGGATTTGTACATTTTTTTCCATTAAAAAGCTTTTGATATCTTAAAATTATTAACATCTAAATAAATATTTACAAACTTTTGAACCACAATTATAATACCATATTCATTGTTAAGGAAAAATGTTAATAATGTTTTCAACCATAAAACTAAAATAGATACATAAAATATTAAAGAGATATTTTATTAACACTTAGTTGTAAGTATACATCTACTCTTATCAAAAGTACCAAAAGTGTTATTTTAATCAATGTATTTAAGCAATCACATCAAAAAACCATGTAATATAAAGATTTTTGAAAATATATTTGTAGTGTCTTTGAAATAAAACATTATTTAGCAATAATATCAAATCCTTAAGGGTTCAAGCAACATCAGGTAAGTAGGTAACTAATGTTTTTTTTATTGTTTTGAATCAATGGTTCAGGGAATGAATTCGCGTTTTTATGCATTCTCATTTTTTCTTAATTCATTATTATGTCAGGTCCTTCTATTTTTTTTTACAATTTTCTATAAATATTCTAGCTATATATAATATAGTCATAATCAATCTATGAATATTTATGTTTGTAAGGCTTTCTCATGACTGATTTATTATTCTAATACTATTATATCGATGCTCATCAGTGATGTTGATTGCAAATAATCGTCCAAGGAATCGGGTTTCATAGGTTGAACGAGTCAACGAACCAGATGACATTAACCAAGATTCTAATTTCAGGTTTTTTCATTATTTTGATTTATAAATTTATATATTGTTGCTGGAAATTTGTTGGGTTATTAGCTGTGGAATTCAATTTATGAATGGTGAATGATGATATTTTCATGCTTTGTGATATTACCTGGGATCTCAAGAATTAACTGCTACAATATGTGCAGAGTTAACTGGAATTTACAAGTGTAAGTGATGGCGAGAACAAGGAGGTATGGACAACGCAGATGAGAAGTAGAATGCATTTATTATGATAGCTTTTGAAGCATCAATTCTGTGTATAATTTCGTATTGTATTTAACTAAATTCATTTCCAAATGTATGTACTTCGTAGAACAATGTCAATAGACAATTGAATTTTATTCCAAGTTATGGTAATAAACTTTGTTTGTTTCGTATGTTCCTTCTGTTATTATATTGCAATTCATTATAAGTATGAATGACAAATTAGTTTAGCTAAACCAAAAATTAGCACAATTTCTTAAAATTCTTTGGCAGTTTTAGTGACACAATACATATGCCACAAAAGTGTATTTTGTTAACAATGACACACAAAAAAGTGCCACAATATATTCTTGTTGCCTGCTTCAAAATAGGACCATACAAGTTTCTTTCCGCCATATCATGGCACTGTTTGGCCCAAATATATTCTTAGTCCAATCAAAAACATCTTGAATTTTATATTTTTATCTTCCACATCATTAAGGTAGACAAAAGTAAAACATATATATTTTTTATAAATTAATCATGCCATTCTCTTTCTCAAAAATGTAATTTTATGTTATTGGGTTTCTTTTCATTTTTGTCATAGTATTGTTACGAATTACGATGACAAAATCATGTGATATGTGTTTAAACTTACGTTATTCCATATACAATTTAGTTATGATATTAAAGTACCCCCCTAATTGTCGTATTCCACGGATTTTGGATCTTTATACCGTCTTTGACACTCTCGATAATAAAATAGCAAGTTCAAATACCAAATTGTTACATGTCCATTAAAGGTTTATTTGCCTTTTCTAATTTCAAACCTTAAATTAGTTAACATTTATATATTTAGTACTTAACAATAGTTAATAACAATAGGAGTAAATCAAGCTTAATTAGTTTTGATTAATTACCGATCGAGCTCGAGTAAAACATTAATTTATGTAGTTTTTTTACGCACATGTAGATCTCGAGTCGAGCCCGAGCTTCTTTAATACATCACAAGCCGAGCGCGAGTTTAGGTTCGACTGGGTCGGCTCATTTACACCCGTAATTAGAGTCTCTCGACACACACACAAACACTCATATTGATAGGAAAGGATTTAGTATTAAATTAGTACATATCCAGTGTAATAATTATTGACAACAATAAAAATCCTTTCCTTGCTAATCAAGTCAATGGTTTACCATTTTATTTTTGGATATAATTCCTCATTTAATAATCAAACTCCCAACATATAAATAAATATCTTTATATCTTCTATCTATACTATATTAATAAACAAACTACCTTCCCTCTTTTCAACTCTCTACCTTTAAAATACCCAAAATACCCTTAATTTTTAACACATTCCTAACTCACACACTAAATCTACCCAATATATCCCTAAAATATTTTACACTCATATTTATCCAAACTATCTATCTCCTTTATTAATTAATTTAAATACTTATACCTTACTCTATAATATTCTTAATAAAGTTATTTACAAAAGATACATCTCTTAACCATAAAATAACTACACTATCATTTACGTCAATTGCTTTTAGATTAATAACCATATCGTTACCACCACCGCCACTAGCACCACCTGTTACCGCCACCGCCGCCGCATTGCGCGGGTACCCATTTTCATTTGTAGTCATTCACACACACACACGTAACTCTCTTTCAATATCTCTCTTTTTCTTTCATTTGCACCCTGTTAATGGTATCCCCGTTGCAACGCGCGGGTACCATGCTAGTTACAAAATATGCGTTTTCCCGTTGATGAGTTGCTTTATAAGAATCGAGATTCATTAATAATAATAATTTTAGTATATAAAAATCTCACAACTCATAGCAAACTCCCATTTGACACTTCAGCTTTAATAAATCACTTTTAAATGAAACTAATCACAAAATATGTACGAAACCAAGAGTACAAAAATAAAAAAGAAAAATTGATTCCTAGGAATGGTGACACTTGGAACCACCGATTGAGTTTTCATTTTGACTTACTGTTGTGGTGGCGTGGTTTCCTAGTTCTAGAGGTTTTGAGCTTTTCATTTTTTAAGCTTTTTTTATTTATTCACATCAGTAATTTTTTTTAACAAACTTTTTCATTATTTGAGCTAAAACCCAAGATACTCAAAGCCCGAAAATTATATATTTTGGGGGCCTAGGAAAAGTGGAGGCTGACCCACTAACCTTATTTCGCCGGCACTGGCAAAACCTCTAGTCCAACATGCATATTTCTTATACACCATCTCTTATACTACTGGCATCCCAATTTTTCAGTATTATGTCATCATTGTATAACTTAAGAGTCGTTCATTATTTCTCATACATTACACGGACACACCTCTTTGTAATGTTTATTACACACGCTGAATTTAATTACATTACCATAGTCTCAATTAAACTTATATACACAAAAATAAAGTATAATGATAATAATATATAACTAGAAGTTTTACTTGTATAATTGCATAATTGTGAATAACATTTAAATTGTAATGTACATAAAGTTCGCAAACTTTTTGAGGGCACACATCAAAAATATCTAGCTTTTGACGATTGTCGGTTGTAGATTGTTTAACATACATTATCTATACTCTATTATAAAACAAACTACTCTCCCCTCTTTTCAACTCTCTACCTTTAAAATATCCAAAATACCCTTAATTTTTAACACATTCCTAACTCACACACTAAATCTACCCAATATATCCCTAAAATATTTTACACTCATATTTATCCAAACTATCTATCTCCTTTATTAATTAATTTAAATACTTATACCTTACTCTATAATATTCTTAATAAAGTTATTTACAAAAGATACATCTCTTAACCATAAAATAACTACACTATCATTTACGTCAATTGCTTTTAGATTAATAACCATATCGTTACCACCACCGCCACTAGCACCACCTGTTACCGCCACCGCCGCCGCATTGCGCGGGTACCCATTTTCATTTGTAGTCATTCACACACACACACGTAACTCTCTTTCAATATCTCTCTTTTTCTTTCATTTGCACCCTGTTAATGGTATCCCCGTTGCAACGCGCGGGTACCATGCTAGTTACAAAATATGCGTTTTCCCGTTGATGAGTTGCTTTATAAGAATCGAGGTTCATTAATAATAATAACTTTAGTATATAAAAATCTCACAACTCATAGCAAACTCCCATTTGACACTTCAGCTTTAATAAATCACTTTTAAATGAAACTAATCACAAAATATGTACGAAACCAAGAGTACAAAAATAAAAAAGAAAAATTGATTCCTAGGAATGGTGACACTTGGAACCACCGATTGAGTTTTCATTTTGACTTACTGTTGTGGTGGCGTGGTTTCCTAGTTCTAGAGGTTTTGAGCTTTTCATTTTTTAAGCTTTTTTTATTTATTCACATCAGTAATTTTTTTAACAAACTTTTTCATTATTTGAGCTAAAACCCAAGATACTCAAAGCCCGAAAATTATATATTTTGGGGGCCTAGGAAAAGTGGAGGCTGACCCACTAACCTTATTTCGCCGGCACTGGCAAAACCTCTAGTCCAACATGCATATTTCTTATACACCATCTCTTATACTACTGGCATCCCAATTTTTCAGTATTATGTCATCATTGTATAACTTAAGAGTCGTTCATTATTTCTCATACATTACACGGACACACCTCTTTGTAATGTTTATTACACACGCTGAATTTAATTACATTACCATAGTCTCAATTAAACTTATATACACAAAAATAAAGTATAATGATAATAATATATAACTAGAAGTTTTACTTGTATAATTGCATAATTGTGAATAACATTTAAATTGTAATGTACATAAAGTTCGCAAACTTTTTGAGGGCACACATCAAAAATATCTAGCTTTTGACGATTGTCGGTTGTAGATTGTTTAACATACATTATCTATACTCTATTATAAAACAAACTACTCTCCCCTCTTTTCAACTCTCTACCTTTAAAATATCCAAAATACCCTTAATTTTTAACACATTCCTAACTCACACACTAAATTTACGCAATATATCCCTAAAATATTTTTCAACCATATTTATCCAAACTATCTTCTTCTTTATTCATTAATTTAAATATTTCCACCTAATATCTATAATACTCTTAATAAAATTATTTACAAAAGATACATCCCTTAACCATAAAATAACTACACTACCATTTACATCAATTACTTTTAGATTAATAACCACATCGTTACCACCACCGCCACCATCACCACCCGTTGCCGCCACCGCTGCCGCATTGCGCGGGTACCCTCTCGTCTAAAAAATGCTTGTTTCTATTTTAAAGGGAAATAAGTTAACTTACACATCTCAAAATATATATATATAATATATATATATATATATATATATATATATATAGTATATATCCTTATATATATAATATAAAAGTTAGGTCATGAACCAATGCTACAACAAAATCATCTCTCTTCATAATGATATTGATATCTTATTATGTATGTATTAATGTTAATATGTGTTAATATGATCTATTATGTTGATTATGATGACACTTCGGTTTCACTCCTGGAAGAGATGGTAATTGATGATCTATATAAGTGTAATTTATTGAGAAGAAACGGTTTGGGAATGACATCAAACTCACCATGGTATGGTTTATCTTATGCTTTATTTTCGTCTGATTTATATTGGTTTTTTGGTTACATCATGAGGTTTTAGTGTATTATATATTCGTATATTATTATATGGTTTAATAAATGATTAAATAATACTAATTCCTAATGAGTAAGAGGTATACATTTATCTATATCTATCTATATCTATATACTAAATAAAAACGGAGTTTATGAAAATTCTGAAACTAAACATCTCTCTTCATAAAATGTAATTGAATGAATTGAATGTCTTTATCCCCACTAATGTTGATTATATGAGTGTTAATTGTTAATGTTGATTATATGTGTGCTAATTGTTGAAGGCGTTTTGCAGTTAATACATGGATATAGCCAAGAGTTTATCTATATATTGATGAGGATTGATATATATTGATCATGTATAATGGTGGGCAGTTTTAGGTTGCCAAGGGGTATATAAATATGTATTGAGATTGAGATATATGTATTGAGTTTATATAATCAGATGGTATGTTTATTTATTTATTATATTGAGTTTCATAAGAGTCTCCTTTAATGAGTTATTATGTAAAGTATTATGGCAATTACTCAACTGATTTGTAACCGTTTTACCATTTATGAGTGGGTACTCAAGAATCAACATGTGGGAGTACTATAAAGGTATCGGTTTTGACATGGAATTCACCCTATTTGTGTGTTGGTGACCTATAAGCGAGTAGAGCATGGCAAAAATATGTTGTTCAATCGAAAGTTGTGTGTTTTGTGTTCCTTATATATATATAATATAAAAGTTAGGTCATGAACCAATGCTACAACAAAATCATCTCTCTTCATAATGATATTGATATCTTATTATGTATGTATTAATGTTAATATGTGTTAATATGATCTATTATGTTGATTATGATGACACTTCGGTTTCACTCCTGGAAGAGATGGTAATTGATGATCTATATAAGTGTAATTTATTGAGAAGAAACGGTTTGGGAATGACATCAAACTCACCATGGTATGGTTTATCTTATGCTTTATTTTCGTCTGATTTATATTGGTTTTTTGGTTACATCATGAGGTTTTAGTGTATTATATATTCGTATATTATTATATGGTTTAATAAATGATTAAATAATACTAATTCCTAATGAGTAAGAGGTATACATTTATTTATATCTATCTATATCTATATACTAAATAAAAACGGAATTCTGAAACTAAACATCTCTCTTCATAAAATGTAATTGAATGAATTGAATGTCTTTATCCCCACTAATGTTGATTATATGAGTGTTAATTGTTAATGTTGATTATATGTGTGCTAATTGTTGAAGGCGTTTTGCAGTTAATACATGGATATAGCCAAGAGTTTATCTATATATTGATGAGGATTGATATATATTGATCATGTATAATGGTGGGCAGTTTTAGGTTGCCAAGGGGTATATAAATATGTATTGAGATTGAGATATATGTATTGAGGATGGTATGTTTATTTATTTATTATATTGAGTTTCATAAGAGTCTCCTTTAATGAGTTATTATGTAAAGTATTATGGCAATTACTCAACTGATTTGTAACCGTTTTACCATTTATGAGTGGGTACTCAAGAATCAACATGTGGGAGTACTATAAAGGTATCGGTTTTGACATGGAATTCACCCTATTTGTGTGTTGGTGACCTATAAGCGAGTAGAGCATGGTTATACCTCTTACTCATTAGGAATTAGTATTATTTAATCATTTATTAAACCATATAATAATATACGTATATATAATACACTAAAACCTCATGATGTAACCAAAAAACCAATATAAATCAGACGAAAATAAAGCATAAGATAAACCATTCCATGGTGGGTTTGATGGCATTTCCAAATCGTTTCTTCTTAATAAATTATACTTATATGGATCATCAATTACCATCTATTCCAGGAGCGAAACCGAAGTGTAATCATAATCAACATAATAGATCATATAAACACATATTAACATTAATACATACATAATAAGATATCAATATCATTATGAAGAGAGATGATTTTGTTGTAGCATTGGTTCATGACCTAACTTTTATATTATATATATAAGGATATAAGGATTAATGACATCTATCAAGTTAACTAACACATGATTATATATAAATTTTATGATGATCAGATGCATATTGTCCTTATCTACCGGCAACTTGTAATCTGACCCGGCTATTAAACTGGATGGATGATCTAGTCAGTATCAGACCATCTTATACTCCTATGTGGCGCCCGTGCAAGATGGGATGTGATGGAGGACGCTAAAGCCCTCCACATAGTACGCAACATGGCTGGTCTCCCAAATAAAGATATCGTTACATCTGTTATTAGTGCCAAATACGGTATATAATCATAATGATACTATAACTTTTAATATTTACCCAATAGTATTGATTTAATTTTTCTGATATTATGAAAGTAGTTGCTTTTTTAAAAAGGGCTAATGGGATCAAACCTGCTACGGATCTTTATTATGAATTAAAATTCAACTAATTAAGAAAACCTCTAACTATATACCCGTTTTTAACGAAACATTATCTTTGTGAATGAAATTCTATATAATCTTTCGCAAAACATTTTTTTTCTTTTTCGATGTAAATATTATGATATAAATATGTCTGGGCTGTAAATCGTTTGTTTATTTGATTCCGGATTTTGGGCTTGGGATTTGGGCCTCTTTTTCAGCTACATATTGTTTGTTTTACTTTTTTGGGTATTATAAAATGTTTTTTGCATTTGGTATAAACTGTATTTGTTTACTGGGTCGGATCTTTTGTGACGGGTTTGTGTAAACACAATTATTGAATCGGGTCGGGTTTGTGTGAGCACAATTATTGAATCGGATCTTTTGTGACGGGTTTGTGTGAACACAATACTGGCCAAGAGGTCAACGGTCGCTACCGCCAACATCAAAGCCTTGCAGTCAAAGGGGCGACGGTGATAGGAGAAGTGAATCCGGGCGATCTTGCTGCAAAATCTGTGATCTCTGGAAAAACATTCAATAACATCTACATACAGTTTCCTGAGGCTGATGATGAAACGAAAAAGTTGTTTTCGGCATCGAAGAAATTGCTAAGATCTTATGGCATGGTTGAAGTACTGCTGGAACCGAAAAAGGTTGTTGAGGTTAAGAAACTGGCTGAGGATGTGGGGTTGATGAAGAAGAAGATGGAGAATTTTGTCGACGGTACTACACAATTCAGCTGAGAAAGACTGTTTTGCACCATCACCATCGGAGGAAAAGAAGAAGCAGCAGGAGGATGTGATCACAGCCGGTTTCAAACTGATCCATTTGGGATCAAATGATCAGATTTAGCCGTGTATTCTCATGTTTGATTAATTAGTACTACTATTATGTCTTTAAGAATGGTGTTACTTTCATTTGTTATTTTCATGTCTATCTATGACTTTTGTTATTTTCATGTCTGTCTATGACTTTTATTATCTATCTATGATAATTTGGCATGTTTCTTAGATAATTTGGCATGTTACTTTCATTTGTTATTTTCATTTGCTGTTTCTTCTCATTGGTTGTTCCAGTTTCTTCATATCCAGATCTTTTAGATAAATTTTCCATATGTTACACCATTTGTTCTGGAATGTGAATTGGTAGCATATGATCGCAAGAAGCAAAAACTTCTTCCATTTCAGGTTACCTGTTTCTTATCATGTTATGTTTTGTTATGATCTGGTCATGGTCATCGATGGACCATTTATAGTTGCTAAATTTCATTTCATGTGACATGCATGTTTCTTATTGACTATCAACAGATTTCTGACTACGCATGCTCGCAAAAACATTGTAATGAGTGGAATTAGGGTTGATGTATGCATCTATGCCTTTGATTTGTTTTATCTGAATGCACATCGGTTTTTACAGGAATATCTGAGTATCCGTAGAGAGGTGAGGGATCAAAACGATTGAAATATTTTGCATCTTTTGAGCTATTAAAGTAAAACCGTAAAACTTTCATCATCCCAAATTTTAATGGAGAATGAAGTTTTGTTCACCGTGTTGAATTGTTATTATTTTTTCAGCGGTTATGTGAATCTTTTGTAGAAGAGCCTGGGTTTTTCCAGCATGCAACAGCCGTGACGTCAAATGATCTTGAGGAAAGTCAAAAAAAATAAATTAGACACTGCAGGTGGATGCTAGGTAATAAACCTCGGTTTCAGTTCTAAATTGTGTTTGTATTTGTGTATTGATAGTGATTATTTGATAATGAGTACCCAGATTCTGATTATCAACTTTGGCAAATAGAGTTTGGGACCTAATGGATCGAACTCATCCTTGGCTGCTACGAAAGAAATAGGCCTTGCGTTGCGGAAGGAACGTTCTGCTCTGAGTGGAAGGCAAGAGCTCCTTCCCTCCCTTCCTTATCGACATTAGCTGTATCCCATATTCCCATATATACTTCTATTGTTTGAAGTTTTAATACGTAACTATTAAATTTTTAGATGTAGCTTCAAATTTCTCGGTCCTAAAATGAGAATTAAAACCTCCCGGAAACTGGGTGTATTTGTAACACCCCAACAAGGCGGAAATATGGGGCATTAATAGAAAAGCTCAGCGTGACATATAAATTATGTAGAGACAACTAAATGCATTCAAGGATTAGAGCAATCCATACATAATTCAAGTACAATTACAAGTATTGGATCAAATAAAGTGCAACGCCATCACTAGTGTACAAAAGAGATAGTTCAAATGACGGCTACGATCCTAGGCATAACCCATAAATGGGAGAAATGGATCACGGGTCCACAAAAGTCCAAGCTCAATCCTATCACATGCATGCAATCATCCATCACGTCATTGGTTCACTTGATTACCTGAAAAGTGTACTAAAAAGCGTCAACATAAAGTTGGTGAGTTCGTAGGTTTTGACTATAAGAAATAAGTGTTGGGATAACAACCGTTTAACCTTGAATAAATCAACGAACACATCACATACGAACTTGTAACCTTGGTTAACGAACACAACGAACATATCACATACGAACTTGTAACCTTGGTTAAGTAACCAAACGATCATATATCGAACTTGTAACCTTGGTTAAATAACCAAACGACCATATTTCGAACTTGTAACCTTGGTTAAATAACCAAACGATCATATACAACGAACACAACGATCATATAACCTTGTTACGATAATTAAACGAGCATATAACGATCACATAAGCATAAACGAACACAAGTACACTTTTCACCCCAAAATCATACAAAGAAAGGGGCTACGAACTCACCTTCGTCGAGCTACAACAAGTTAAAGCCAACTATAAACGTCCAACGACCGCTTCGTGTGCACCACCTACCAAGTACACATATTACAATCACAAGTCAAACTCTAAGCGAAGCTTTAGAGGGGTAAATCAACTTTGGTTAACAATCGGGACTCGATCTAGTCATGTCATAACCCTCAATGTCTTAATGGCTCTATCGCACATAAACAAAGACACTTTGACACTACATTTTTAGAAATGGAGATGGATTCACTCCAAATTTATGTTAACATGAGAAAATAGACTCTCATACGATTCCCACGATAGGTCATACGCTTAAAACGGCCTCACGGATCAAAAGTTATTAACGCTTGAAAACTGACGCGTAACCTGACAAAAATCGCGACGCGAGTGTTAAAATTCGCAGCGCGAGTAGCGCAGGTGGCTCGCGGCGCGAGAAAAATCCCTTGACAAAACGGGGGCTGGAGCTCGCGGCACGAAGGATAGGGGTCGCGGCGCGAAGGAGCTGCAGGTCTGCAGATTTTCCAGCCAAACACGATCCAAACATAACCCAAACCTCAATTTTGACTTCCAAATCGACTTAGGAGGTTCTAAAACTCATTTTGAAGCTTAAACAACATCATTTAACATAAACCAACGTGACCCACTACTTAAATTTCGATTCAACACCAAATCTAAGACTCAAGACTCATGAAATTAACCAAAACCCTAATTTGAAACCCTAGATGACCCAAATCCGTTTTTGACTCGAAATTAGACCCAAGAACACTTGATTATGACTAGAAACATGATTATAAATATGAAATGATGAATTTGAGATGAATTTGACTTACCAAAACTTCCACCAAAGCGAAATTGACCCAAATGAGTGATTTTCTTGCACTTGGAAACTCCAAATTTTCAATATGTTGTTAAGATGATGATGATGATAAAAACCCCTAACAAAATATTGCTTGAAACATAAATTTTTGTGTGTTGAATTCTAGAGAGGGAGGGAGAGTAAGAATGTTGGTGTTTTTCTTGAAATGAAAGAGAGAGTGTAAGAGTGTGAGTGAATGGTTGGGAGGGTGTAAGAGATAGGGTTGGGTAGATGGGTATGGGTCATGGTTGACCCATAGACTAGCCAAATCCTTATGCTTCTAGTCGCTCAAACCACAATTAGCATCGAACATTCCATTTAAATCGATCAAAAATCTCGATTAACACATGAACACATTTTTACTTAAAACGATCATTACATCCTATAAGCACCTTGAACACTATAAATTCACAAATAAACTCGATCACATAAAATCAACTAAATCTTTCAAGTCAAATCGTACATAAAAATTACGGGTCAACATAAGTCAAAATTTCCGAATGTTACAGTATTTGATAAGCTAAAGTCGCAATCATCTTTCTCTTTATCTCTAAGTATCTAACTATTTTAAATTTGGGTAATAAAAGTCCTCAATGTTTTTGTAGTTGTGAGGGACTGATTATCAAACTTTAATCTGGGATGCTACATATGAGCCTGCAAAGCGATCAAAAATCTGGCTCAAGCTAAAGAAAGACTATGTATTCAGTATTGATTCTCTTTAATAGTCTCTGACGGTAGTCTGAATTGACTTAAAATGGTGGCAATTGTGTTTTGCAGTATTCGTGACTCGTTAGATTTAGTACCATTGGAGCCTTCCACGGGAGAGGAAAACGTGTAGGTGGATATGGTGCAAGACAGGTAGGGTACTCTCTCTTTTTTCTGGGATGTGTCTTATATAAGTAAATTTGTGATATGAGCTATCAGAATCAGATGCTTGTATGTAATAAAATGGGATGCTCGAGATGATGTTTGGAAAATGATTTTGTTTCTTAAAGTTGTATAATTAGATGAATAACTTTTAGAGTGTTTAGCAGATTTTGACTAGCTAAGTAAATAATAAATAAAATGTCTAAAATTGCCATTCTTGTGAGAAAAGGAGACTTGACTTGGAGATAACAGGTATCTCGATACGGTTAAATAATGGGTGATTAGGTAATGTTATGTTGCGTTATGACAAAACGTGTTTGTTGTTATTCGGTATTTCGGTTGGGCCTATGCTTGCTAAGCCTACTAAAGGAGTATCTGAGTTCTTAGAAACCAAGCTGAATATGGCAAAAACGTCTCAGAAATTTATTTTCGGAACTTGAGGGGCTGAATATGGCAATTTTGAAACCTTGGTGAAACTGTCTACAAATACAGTTAATTGTGCCTGATCCCTCCATCTTGGAACATACGAATTCTTCTAAGAATTCTCTCTTATTCTCATATACGCTCAAACACAAAAACATACAGAAACTTCTTAATCACTGATTGTATCCGGTTGAATAATTTGGGGTGAACCACCGAATTGATTCAATCTGAAAGCGTATCGCGCCTTCAGTGATTGTATAATATCCGTTTTGTTCGTTATTTACTGCATATCCCCAACAGTTAAGGTAACAACTCGCATAGTAAGTATACATTACTCATTGAATTACTATCATTTCATTGTATAATTTAGAGTTAATGACATAAATCGTCCCTGTGGTTTACCTAAATAGTCACCTTTCGTCCTTTAAAATCAAAAACATCAAGGACAGTCCTTTATAGGAGGATAAGGTTCACGTTTGGTCCTTTGACTATTTGACCGTCAACTTCTCTCCGTTAAACCCCTCACGTGCCTCCCACGTGAGGGGTATTATAGTCATTTCCACTCTAAAGGACGATACGTGACTATTTAGGTAAACCACAAGGACGATTTATGTCATTAACTCTTTACAAAAACCAAAATGTGTAATTAATTCTTTTAATAATAACAAAAAAAAGTCATCCTCTTCTTTTTCAGGATCCCTTTAAACCTTTATAACACATCTTCTTATACATATACATGGATATATCTATACATCTGCATCTATCTCTTTCTAAGTATAAATCTATACATATATCTCTAAATTTTTCATATATCTCATTCTGTCACCCTTTCTCTCTATCGTTCTCTCTCTCTAAGTTACAGTTTGTACCTTTTTCTGAAACTGTTTTTGGAGTTTCCGGCTACCTCACCGGAAAACCACACGCCGGACATCAACATCAACAACACCCACCCCACACCTCCATCACCCCATCAGAAAACCACCTGCCATATAAGACCCACACTACCGCCACCGCTAATCACCACACCACCAAAAACCGCCAGCACCTCACAATTCACCGTCGCCGTCAGCCCTGCTCATCACCAACTCCGTCAGACCCATTCATCACCACCACCAACGTCACCCCCCACTCGACCCTCCACACTACATCTGGCAGCCGCAAACGGAGACCCACATGTTGTTGTGCTCGCATATCCGTCGGGCACCACACCGCCGGCCTGTATCTAAAGCTATAAAATCTGTTGTCACCATTTATATCTGGATCCATATATATCTAATCCGACCACCGCACCCCACCTCCGATCGATATTTATATCCAGATCTATACCTATATCTATAAAATCCGATCACCATAACGACGGCCTCCCCATCTCCGTCGTCACCATTTAGATATATATAGCAGATGGCCTGAAAGATTCGACGGTCTGATTGCCTGAAAAAGCCCAGCGGTGGTTGGCAGGAAAGTGGTGGTATCCCCATCTTCATTCATTCTTTTTTTGTTGTGTTCTCTGCCTTTGATTAATGGCAACCATTTCATTTGAATGGATGAATGAAATTGGATAGATTGATCTTCAAATAGAGATATATGTATTATTGTGTTTATGTATGTGTATAAATGTATTTAATTTTAGAATATCTAGGCTTTAAGTAAGTGAAACAAAAAGATGAAAAAATATCAGATTTTTGTAAAGAGTTAATGACATAAATCGTCCCTGTGGTTTACCTAAATAGTCACGTATCGTCCTTTAGAGTGAAAATGACTAGAATACCCCTCACGTGGGAGGCACGTGAGGGGTTTAACGGAGAGAAGGTGACGGTCAAATAGTCAAAGGACCAAACGTGAACCTTATCCTTCTATAAAGGATTGTCCTTGAGGTTTTTGATTTTAAAGGACGAAAGGTGACTATTTAGGTAAACCACAAGGACGATTTATGTCATTAACTCTATAATTTAAGAACACAAATCATGTTCTAGTCACTAGAGATTTATGTATGTGAGAAAAGTTAAAAGTTTTTGATTTTTATAGCCCGTTGGATGGATATTTGTTAATGACTATCAACAGATTCTGATTTTGCGTGCTCACAAAAAACGTTGTGATCAAGGTTGATGCATGCATCTATGTCTTTGATTTGTTGTATCTGAATGAACACCAGCTTTAACAGGAACAGCTGAATATCCGTAGAGAGGTTAGGGATTAAAACGATTGAATACTTTGCATCTTTTGAGTTATCAAAGTAAAACTGTGAAACTTTCATCATCCCAAATTTTAGTGGCGAATGAAGTTTTGTTCATCATGTTGAATTGATTTTAATTTTTTCAGCGGCTATATGAATCTTGAAAAAGACCCAAAAGGCATTGAGCTTTTTACAAAACCATGAAAAGGGTGTACACTTTATGGAAAAAAATAATGATACCCAGGTAAGAATTTGGGTTAAAAAGTTGTAAAAAACCAAATGAATGTGACCCGGATCAAGAAAATGACATGCAAAAGATTTTCAAGAAAATGTAAAGTAGTAGCATATTCTTGATAAAGACATGATCAAACTATGTCATTGTTATTATTATTCTGTTATTCAAAAATGTAATATTATCTTTGTGTGGTGGTAGTTTGGTGTGAAACTTGATTTTGTTTCTGCTATCTGTTGTACTTCAGTTTTATATGTTCTCTTCCTACTAATTTTTTTCTTTGGTGAACGGAAAGAAGCTCCTATAGTTGCAGATAACGAGGAGGGATAAAAGATTTTATACTGAGCCATGGCCGACGCTGTGAAACCCGTTTAATTATGTACATAACTTAGTTTCAATTAATCTTTTTCTAAGTCCATTTCATCTTCAATCATATACGTAGGCTAAGCGCCGAACCTACACATTTCACATTTTAAGTACTACAGTAATAAACATTAGCAAAAGGATATGCAATTAGGCAGTAACAAACAGGGATAAAATTTTTTTGTCTACTGAGCAATGGCGACTGGCGAGATAAGGAAACTTTGTTTAGTTATGAGATCGTTATGACACTTGGCTACCTGGTTGTGATTCATCAACAGAAACATGGTCAAGATAAAAAGATCATCAATAATGTGCTCGAAATGTCAAAATAGAAATGCCAATCTCAACGCTACAACAACAACAACAACAACAACAAGGTACTCAATCCCGACATAAGTCGGGCTATGAGGGAGGTATGATGTAGACAGACCTTACCCCTACACAAAGGTAGGGAGGCTGCTTCCAGATCCACCGAGGTGGAAGGGACCTCCGGCCCGGGTGAAAAAAATAGGTTAGATCCACCGGAGTGGAAGCCTTAACCGGATGGTGATAATCTCGATCTCGAACTCTCAATCTCTAGCTCGATCCCAATCTCCGGTGCACAAGTTCCGATCTCAGATCTGGAAAATGTGACCGTTAGAGAGGGAGAGGTAGAGAGAGAGGGCAGAGAGAGAAACACAGACCAATCTCAAGTCTGATTTATGCAATACCATATTAGCAAATGGAGACTATGAAATATTTCCTTCTAGACAGCCGTCCATTTGAAGAAAGCAAAATAGATGAGAAGAAAAGAAAACGGGTATGTTGTCTCATGCCAGAACCCATTAGATGAGCCGTCTACAGATCCATGGTGCGAGACCTTGAAAGCTCGGTTGATCAGGATCAAGCAACATGGGTATGATCCTAAAGAACAGATCCTGGGATATTGGAGTTAACTACATCCACAAAATGGCTACCAAATAGATGCACCGTATTTCTATCATGGGCCACTAGGCCCAATACTGGTTAACATTTTTTTTTTAATAGTAAGCCGCTTTTCGACATGATATAATAACTCACCATACGATAGTGAAACTATATAAATACTCTAAACTATAAGATGTAGACCATGAACCGTTATAGTTGATTTAGAAGAAAAACCCTTAAGGTCACTCAAGAGAGTCGAACCCGTTACATAAGGTAAATCCGGAAATGAATCCAGCAAGTTTAACATATTGCGAGGAATGTATAAGTCGATTAAATATAGTCATAATTTACATGAAAGCCTAACACTACAAATACTTTTTCTTTTCTTAAAATATGTTTTAATTATAAAAAGAATAAAAAAATAGAAACCTGATGGAAAAAAAATTAGGCAGTAACAAACAGGGATAAAATTTTTTTGTCTACTGAGCAATGGCGACTGGCGAGATAAGGAAACTTTGTTTAGTTATGAGATCGTTATGACACTTGGCTACCTGGTTGTGATTCATCAACAGAAACATGGTCAAGATAAAAAGATCATCAATAATGTGCTCGAAATGTCAAAATAGAAATGCCAATCTCAACGTCTGATTTATGCAATACCATATTAGCAAATGGAGACTATGAAATATTTCCTTCTAGACAGCCGTCCATTTGAAGAAAGCAAAATAGATGAGAAGAAAAGAAAACGGGTATGTTGTCTCATGCCAGAACCCATTAGATGAGCCGTCTACAGATCCATGGTGCGAGACCTTGAAAGCTCGGTTGATCAGGATCAAGCAACATGGGTATGATCCTAAAGAACAGATCCTGGGATATTGGAGTTAACTACATCCACAAAATGGCTACCAAATAGATGCACCGTATTTCTATCATGGGCCACTAGGCCCAATACTGGTTAACATTTTTTTTTTAATAGTAAGCCGCTTTTCGACATGATATAATAACTCACCATACGATAGTGAAACTATATAAATACTCTAAACTATAAGATGTAGACCATGAACCGTTATAGTTGATTTAGAAGAAAAACCCTTAAGGTCACTCAAGAGAGTCGAACCCGTTACATAAGGTAAATCCGGAAATGAATCCAGCAAGTTTAACATATTGCGAGGAATGTATAAGTCGATTAAATATAGTCATAATTTACATGAAAGCCTAACACTACAAATACTTTTTCTTTTCTTAAAATATGTTTTAATTATAAAAAGAATAAAAAAATAGAAACCTGATGGAAAAAAAATTAGCTAATTAATAGCATATCATCATCAAAATAAAATTTATTTATTCTGTAAATAATGGAAAGGTGTGCACAAATATTATATCTACTAGCATACTAATTGACACTTTTCTCTCACGGCACGCGTTTAACGAACACAAATCTATCTTTTGCTTGCACAGATTTCCAAAGTTGAGGATATTGTTACATAACAAATAACGAGTGTCTAAGTGTAATGCTTGTAATAGATCAGGGGGCTAAAGTGACAAGTGAAACTTGTGGGTTAAGTCGGTTAGTAACTGATATAAAAGTGTATATCCCGCTCATTTGAAGAATAACATTGAATTTGATACAAACTCTCTCCTCTAAATTCTTTCTTCTTCTCTAAATCCCTCTTACAGTGAATTTCACTGTAACAATTGGTATCAGAGCCACCGATTCTCCGGCGTGCTTTCGATTCCGCCTCCGATTAGGTTTCCGATTAAGATTCCGGCGACTACTTGATTCTCTTTCTCCTTAAAATCAGTAGTAATTGGAACTCTTGTTCGCCTTCTTTTTCGTGAGATTATCTCCGGTGAACTCTTTGTTCTCCGGTGACCTATCCATAAAAAAAAAAAAGATCTGTTAAATTTGTTCAAAAATGGCGGCAGAAGCATGGAATGACAGTTTCTCTCAAATTCAGGAGGCACTCAAGAGTTTACAAATAGCATTTGCACAACTAGAAGCAAATCAAGAAAGGATAGTACAACGACATTTGAGGTTGCAGGAATCTCTCGATGCCATGGCTGCTGAAATGACTGATTCTGATGATACACCTATTTTGGAAGGTATAATTTCAGAATCTTGTTCTTCTTCTTCCTTATGCGATGTTATGCACAATTCAGAGTGTTTGGTGAAGGAGACTGATATAAATGTTGAGGTCGAAAATTGTGCACACCAGATGTTTGATGAAATGCCTAACTGTATTAGGAATGAAATTGAGGCTCAATTTAGTGATATTTTTATATGTAGAACTATTTTAAGTGAAAATTCAGTAAGTTTTGTGGATAAGTATGAAGTAAGTTTGGAATTTGAAACTAGTGCATATAAAGTGTTTGATGAAAGTCCTCAAAGAGTTGGTGAGGAGATTCATGATGAATTTAAGGCTCAATTCATGGATAACACTGTTTATGGGAGTATTAACGATGTGATTGTTGTGTTGGATGATAGTAGTTATCTTGATCTTAAGCATTTTAGAGATCAAATTAGAGGTTTAAGTCAAAATGTGGTTGTCAAGGTTAATGGTGATAAAATTTGGGAATTCAGTTCTTCAAGTGATATTTTGTGTTGTGAATTGGATTTTTGGGGACAAAAATCATTTAAGGAAGGAGTATTAGGTGAGGGAATGGATAGTGGAAGTTTTGGATGGAAACCGGGATGGTTATATAGTACTACTCATATAGAATATGTTACATGGTTGAAGAATGGAGTGGATCGCTTTAGCTATGAGTTTGTCACGTTGTTGAAGAATGGCATGAATCTCTTTAGTGATGAGTTTGTGAGCTGCCAAGATAATAACAAAAGGATTAATTCATTTGTTTGGAAACCGGGTTGGATTTTTAAGATGGTTAAGAGCAAGCTTTTGCTGAAAATGGTTAGTCACACATCAATGGTTTATTCTGCTGTTGCATACAAGTTTGGGCTGATAATCAATAATGTGGATGCATTAGCAAAGACATGGAAAGAGGGAGTTTGTGTTCAAAGCATAGAACATGCTAGTTGTGTTTGGGATGTCAAGTTATTAGGAAATGAGGATATAGTGACTGCATGTTTCGATGGAATTGTATTTGTAAGGAATATGTGGGAACAAAAGTGGGAAATGATTGATGGTCATGATGATCGTATGAATTATCAGCAAGGCAATAATTGTCAGCAAGGTCATAGTTTTTGTGCTTACATGATTGGGAATTTATCAGAAGCTGGAATTTGTTGTTCAATAGATGAGTTATACAGTGGTCGAGGTTATTTTGAATCTAAGCTTCAAAAGATATATAAAGAAGCTTCTCCCGCAAATTTGGCGTTGTTGGTGCAACATTACAGCAGAGACACTTCAGAATTATATTTCATGGCCTACCATTTACATGTTACTTCTGATGTTGCTCACATCCGCAGAGCATCAATGTTGTTTGCATCTGTTATCCACAACAATTTGCGAACATTGATAGATGGAACAGCAAACTGTGAAAAGGAACAATGGAGAAGAACCACAAAACAGGGGAGATCAGGAAGTGGGTTGGATGCTAATAAGCCCATAGTTGTTGTTGTACAAGGACTTGCACTCGGAGATGACCTAAAAGTTGTAATGGACTGCCATATGCTTGGAGGCATGAAATTGGGTCTCAGTGATGCTGTAACAACCCTCAAAATCCGACTAGGACAATTTACTTGGATTTATCCAGACATCTATCCCTAGAGGTTTCTTAAGAGGATTTGCCCTCTAGTTCAATAAAGTGCCCAAAGATAGATAGTTGCCTTAGAAATGCCATGAACAATAACTATAGTCATTCAAGACAGTCTCATACTATAATTAGTTCTAACTGAACTTGGTAAAATACCAATGAACAAAATCATATATATCAAGAAGATAAGTTATATAAATAATAATATAAGACTCAAAAGTTGAGATAACAATCAAGAATCTTTATAAATGTCCAACAATTTAACCACAAAGTTAATTAAAATAAATATGGACATGAAAATAGAATTTTTGTAACATTCGTGATTTTTACCCATTTGGCTGTACTTGTAATTTGATTAAATAAACGAAAACTTTGAGTCTAATTATGTTCGTTTATCTGTAAATTGAGCCAGTTATAATGTCATAATTGGATTTCTAGAATTAAGCCCATGATTACAAGACCGTGATATTGACCCATACGTGTTATAAAAATTATATTATAGAAAATGATTGAGTAACTGTAGTAACAGGAAAAACGTATATACAAAACCTTAAGTATAATGTACGGTAAACAGTGTCGGTGGTTATCTAATAATTCCATTAATAGGACAAAGCCGACATACTTTATGGAAAGTAGGAATACTCGTGAAATTTTCACAAGCTATATTTGATTTATTAGTTGAATAATGTTACTAGTAGACATCCGACAAAACTTTTATGGATATATATGTAAAACGTTGCTTTTTCGATCGATTCTTTCTCGGTTTGGCTTGAAACTTGCTAGAACGTAATAACTAGATTTAAGATACCTTAATATGGTTTTAAATTTCACAAAATAACACTTAAAAATTTTATAAAAATGCAGCCCCCAAATAGTGAAAATGTCAACTTCAATATAGTAATTTCCAAGGATTTTTCATGACAAATCTTTAAGTTTTAACTTCCAAATGACACCACAACTTCTAGCTACCACTTGTAACATCCAACACATCACAAATTGCATGAATTACAGCTAATTTGATGATTCATAGCACACCAAAACCGGACTTATATTGGAAGTTTGATGAATATGCATAAATTTTATCATATTTAATTCCATTTCATTTACTATAAATACTAGCCTTAAGTTCTCATTAAAAACTCACACCTTAAACTTCATTCTCTCTCTATTTAGCATTCTATAAGTCTAAAATCATCTTCCCCCTTCTTGTTATAAGTTTCAAAGAACACTTGATTGTTCTAGTATAAGCAAAGTCGCTTTGATCTCAAAGTTCGCCGAAAAATCGTCAAGAGAAGTTGTTATCAACAAATCTCTCTAAGATCTTCAAAAGTTCTAGTTATAATACTCAATTTGGGTTGGGAATAATCTTCAATTATTAAGTAAACAAGTCCAAGTCTTGAAAGAATTTCATTAGAATCAGAAGTCGTGTTCTTCGTACGTCGAAAGTTTGATCTTAGAGTTCATAAACTCTCCTTTCTTGTAAGTATTTTTATAAAACCTTACTATACTTTGCTCTATGATTTTAGAAATATATGTTATGTATTGAAATGCTTGTCAACTTAATTTTATACTCAGTTGATACATAATTGCATTTAAATACGGTAACTATCGCTTTTATATATGAATATTGAAATATTGTTACTATTGCGAAAAATGAATTATTAGCGAAAGTACGAGAAATCGTAAAACTTTATTAAATCATTTTAAATACTTATTATGGTATATAAACAAGGGCATAGTTATATACCTAACTATCCTAATTCATATAATTACTATTCACCATCTGTGAATTATTTCGTATTTTCGAATTGTTTGATTTATGGATAGAATATATCCTTGATACGCTTTTAACCGCACAATGTTTTCCGAAAGTGATTGCACCTTGGGCCTCTTTGGCTTATGCTGGAGGAATGGAAGGTAGTTCGCGAAAAGTTTGCATAGGCATTCACTAAGCAACTTAATTCGCCCCGGTATTCTTCACGACCCAAGGCCAACCCTAACACAACTTGGAAATAAAATGCTGGTTTTTCCTGCCATTTAAGGTATCTCTTCAATTATAATCAATACATTTTGTATTGATTATAATACATACCATTCAAGGTATCTTTTCATATCTCTGCTATTAAAAACATCTATTCGTTACAAGATTAATACATTCTTCGTATTAATCCTATTATTTAAAAATACTTCAAAAGGATTTAGAAATATCAGAGGAATACTTTATATATCCTACGGATACGTATTACATACGGAAAGTTACATTTTTACCCTACACTTTCAAAGGTATCATTTTTTCGTCCTTATACTTTGGACATTTGACAATTTAGTCCCTCAAGTTTCAAAAATGACAATTTAGTCCCTTAAACTTTTATAACATAAATTACGTTGACAAGCGTATTAATAAGGTAACCTTATAGTTGTATATCTATATTTGGAATTTAGCATGAATATAAATCAATTCACATTGAAATTAGGTAATACGTAACGTTGCCAGTTGACTCGCTCGTCATCGTTAACTACATCAATCTCTTCTATTTTGCTGTTGAACTATCAACAATAAGGTGAGTTTCGTAAACCCTCTCTACTCAATTGAGATTCGGGCTGAAAAGTGTACATGTTTGTTTAACTGTTGATTGTTGATTTGATTGATTGCATGATTGAATTGTTGTTATGGACATGTTAGCGCATTACTTATTATATAAGTCGCACCGTTAGCGCATTACTTATTATATAAGTCGCACCGTTAGCGCATTGTTAATTATTAACTATGTAAGCCGCACCGTTGTTGAATGTTATTGATTGTTATGGAACGTTGTTGAACGTTATATGAAATCGTTGTTGTTGAACGTTGACTTGTATTGAATTGTGATAATGTGAAACCTTATAGGTTTTCTTTGGACTTGATTAGATATTCTAATCCTCGCTTATCGTTAACGGTTGTATCCGACACGGTTATTCCTTGTTACTTGTCCCTACGAACTCACCAACTTTATGTTGACGCTCTTTAGTACACTTTTCAGGTAATCAAGTTAATCAGAGACAGAATGGATGAATAGATGCTTGCATTACTAGGGTTTGGACTATCTTTGGACTTTCTGGATCCGTGATCCTTATTTCCCTTTAACGGGTTATGTTTAGGATCAACTACTATCGTTTGAACATTTTTCTTTTAAGTATGGATTGATATATATATTTGATATATATATATAACACAACACACATAAATCACTATATAATACTATATATATATATATATATATATATATATATATATATATATATATATATATTTCTATATATATATATATATATATATATATATATATATATATATATATATATATATATATATATATATATATATATATATATATATATATATATATATATATATATATATATATATATATATATATATATATATATATATATATATATATATATATATATATATATATATATATATATATATATATATATATATATATATATATATATATATATATATATATATATATATATATATATATATATATATATATATATATATATATATATATATATATATATATATATATATATATATATATATATATATATATATATATATATATATATATATATATATATATATATATATATATATATATATATATATATATATATATATATATATATATATATATATATATATATATATATATATATATATATATATATATATATATATATATATATATATATATATATATATATATATATATATATATATATATATATATATATATATATATATATATATATATATATATATATATATATATATATATATATATATATATATATATATATATATATATATATATATATATATATATATATATATATATATATATATATATATATATATATATATATATATATATATATATATATATATATATATATATATATATATATATATATATATATATATATATATATATATATATATATATATATATATATATATATATATATATATATATATATATATATATATATATATATATATATATATATATATATATATATATATATATATATATATATATATATATATATATATATATATATATATATATATATATATATATATATATATATATATATATATATATATATATATATATATATATATATATATATATATATATATATATATATATATATATATATATATATATATATATATATATATATATATATATATATATATATATATATATATATATATATATATATATATATATATATATATATATATATATATATATATATATATATATATATATATATATATATATATATATATATATATATATATATATATATATATATATATATATATATATATATATATATATATATATATATATATATATATATATATATATATATATATATATATATATATATATATATATAGATATATATATAAATATATGAAATATAAATATATATATACATACATACACATATAAATGGTTATATATATATATAAATGGGAACACATCTTGTACCTTATAAGCCTACAATTAGTACATTAAGTACTTATCCATGAACGTATATACATACAACATATACATACACTACATACAATATATACAAACATAACACAACTAACAAATAAAAAGTAAAAATCACTTCCAAATTTGAAAGCAAATTTCGGCCACTCCATCCCCCAAAAACCCATTACCCAATCAAATAATAACTAGTTAGTTTACTATCTTACACTTCCAAGAAATAATACACCCAAACTTAACCTTCACCTCCCACACAATCAATTCTTCTCTTTCCAACACACATACATCCAATACTCTCTCAAAAACTCTTCTTTCTCCCCCTCCCAACACCATTTTCGGCCAGCCACAAACACCCAAGGAAAACAAGAGCAAACCATAACTAAACTATAATAATAATAAGGGTTTAAGGTAGATTAATCAAGGGTTGATTGAAGATAGGTTTAAGGGTTGTTTCAAGGCAAGAATAAGGGTTATTAGAAGCATAAGAGGCCACAAAAATCTGCACATTTGTCTTCATCAAAACCAAGTTCAAGAGGGTATAATCTTCATCCTTTTTACTAGATTTAATCTTGTTCTTGGTTATATTCAAAGGTTTTATCAAAAGTTTATGTTTTCTTCTTGTTTTCTTTGTAATACACACTTGATGAGGGCAAAGTTGATAGGATCTTTCTCCTCATGCATATGCATGTCGAGATCTATGAGAAAGATCCAAGGATTCAACAAGTTTAAGACCCAAAAGTGTTGTTATAGATTAGTAGCTTTTAAAGTGATTTTCCTTTATAGATCTATATGTTTTTGTATATTTTGAAGAATATATTTCTGAGATTTTTCATTAAAAAGATGTTTTTATGTTGTAAATGATAGATCTATAAAGATTGGTATTGAAAAGTGTTGATTTGAATGAATGCATGTTAGATCTAAGAAAGTTGAATCTTGTTGTTGGATTATGAGATGGAGAAGGACTTGTATTAAGTGAAAAATATGTTAAAAGATGTATAATAATCTGGAAATTTGGTGTTGAGAGATATAAAAATAAAGTATTAATCTTGTAAATGATGAACTCAAGTGTTAATAAAGCAAGAATGGTCATTGGTGAGTTGTTTGGACCCAAAATACTTTCTGACAGAATTATTCTTCTGTCTTTGGACGGATGAACTGAACATGTGAGGGCCGTTTCAAGAAAAACTTTCAAAATAAAAGTTGTAGATAAAAGAGTTAAGTTTAACCTCCAACTGGAATCACTCAAAAATACTAAACCAACAAAAGATATGATTTTTCTACCAAAAGTGGTCAAAACTGGATTTTTGTCTTAATGTTGAGTCAACTTTGATGATTTTTAATTTCTTAACTAATAGGTTTCAGAAGTTTAAACTTGGTGTGAACTGAGTTCAAAGTGTCCCTAATGTAAAATAAAATTGGGAGATTTTTCTTAAATGTTCATCATCGAAATCTTTTATAAAATATTTCGGGTCGCATAGCAGCAAGCATTCTGACCAACTTCGGTTTTGTAATTTTTAGAGGTAGTAAACAATGTCTAAAAATTTAGCAAAAATTCACATAAATATAGGACACATATATGTATCTGTATAAAAATCACCAACGTCCAAATAATTCAACTTAACCAAGAATGACTACTCAACATTTTATGAAAATAAGTGTTAAAACAGAAAATTCCAAGTAAAAGTTCTTTACAACAAAATAAGCTAAAAGTCACTAGATTGCAACTTTAAACCAACTCCAACAATCTCGTAACAAAAAGTATTATAAACCTACTGAGAATATGTCAAATAAAAGTTATAAAACTTAACTTGGTTATTAAATGGCAAAGACAAGCCTACAAATCACTAATTCGGTTCATATAAGCACTAACCGAAAGCTTTAATTTGCACATATCACACCACCACCACGATCACGACTTAAGACACCAAAATATAATGAACATTCTTTAAATAATGAAATAAGGATGAAAATCCATTTTGACGCATTTGAATTGCTTGAAAATGAGGCTAAAATCACTATTTCGGTAAACGATTTATAAGCTTAGAATCCTCAAAATGAGCAAGACACAAGAGAGGCTGAATTGATATGATTTTTCCCATGATAAAAGTTGCCTAAAAAGCCTGGATTTTTAGCCAAAAAGTTATGTGGTGATTTCTAAGAATTTCTGTTAATTATTAAATTTAAATGATAATTAAAAAGGTAAATAAATAAATAAATAAATTATATAAATCATGAAATTGGTTAAATAATCACAAACAATGATGAAAGTGACTAAAACCTACTGGAGTAAAATCATTTCAAGTTAAAGAACAAATGTCATATAATTTAGAAATAATTAAGTAAGTGAAAATCACCAATTAATAACTATTTTTAAATTAATAGAAAAATTTCATAAATAAATATATATATCACAATATTTTAAGTTAAAAAGCATAATAATCAGAATATAACCCAAATATAATTAGCCACAAATTATAAAGGCAAGTGAGGTACTTAAAAGTATTTTTAAAGAATTATTTGGTTAATAAATCAAGAAAATGAATAAATAATTAATTAAATGATATTAAATTAAATAAATAGTTATAAATCAGAAAGTATTCATAAATATTAATATTATGAAGTTACTAATATCAAATATTATAATCAAGCAAAGCACACAATGGGAACCATGATAATCAAAGGCAAGCTACCGAAATTCTAACAACTTATAATTACATGTATAATGAAAGTGACCCTTTTACACCAACACTCTCTACAACAAAAAAGATGCAAATATTAACAATATACTTGGATCCCAAAATTTATGACAACATAATGAAAGTGGCATTCTTAGTGATGGCTTAAGATAGGAACTTACGTATATTAGTCCTATCGTAGGGATAGTCTTGGCCTGGAATGTGATTGAGGAATATGACGGATAGATGATCAAGGAAGCGATAGATGGGAAGTACCCATTTTGGATAAGTGAATATAATATGCGGCATATCAAGGTGAGTCATAGCCCCCTTTCAAACTCTTTTATATGTTTTACTTGCGGGGTGAAAAGCATGATTAATTAAAACGACTTTCTCTTATGAAATGATTCTTTGAAATAATGATAATGATATGGGAATTATATTGTATATTCAACGTGTTATATGTTATATGATGAGCTTGAGTACTGTCAAACGGTGGTCCCCTGTACACTACTATTAACTCATTTGAGGCCTGTAGTTAGAGGGTTGCGCAACTAGGATTTGTCCCCTCATCCACTATTATAGGTAACGGTGGGATGTTTGGTCTGCCTTTGTGGCCACCTTCATTGCCAGTCCGACCTCGCGGTGCTCTAACTACTATATATTTATGGTCGTCTCCATGGCACGACCCTTGGTTATCTTTATGCACGTGATTGACAGCATGTGCTTATCATTATCTTATCATTTGGGACTATATATATTTGATTATTGGGACATAACCGGTCTTAGTAGTGGCTCAAGATCTATCTCATCAAATTATGTCATGGTAGTCTTACCATTGACCAAGTGGTATTGATATTATTTATGGTCGGATATTATGGATTGAACATACGGTTTGGGTATTGGACCTTATGTGGAATCATTGAAAGTTGTTGAAATTGGAAATATTGAAGTGTTGATGACCAAATGGTTTTGGTATGATGAATGGTTAATCGATTTATATACTTTTTCTCTCACGATAAATGTGACAAATGAGAACTTTATAACTTACCATGGATTTCTCAACTATTTTGAAAATGGATATGTAATGAGATTCACTTGCAAACCTATGCACTCACCAACTACGTTTTCGTAGTTGACACTTTTTCTTCATGCTTTTCAGGAATTAGCATAAGCTTTGAGGAATTATATGCATCATGATTGTTTGCATTGCACTTTGGAGTCAAAGATCAAACCTTGTGACGGGCACTGGAATCCGCCTTGATCATTGTAGTATATCATCTCATGTAGTTGTTATTTGTTCCGTGGGCTCAATATCCAAGTATGGTAGACGTATTGTACTTGGGAATTGGTTCACATGCTTGTGCATCGTAAAATTATTTTTTATCAACTCAAGCTATGGTGAATGTTATCTATTATCCTTTGCTTTGAATACTCGACTTTCTGTACATCTCATCGTTCTGCCTTGGTTGGGGTGTTACAGATGCCATTGGACCTTTTCAAGAACTAACAAATATGTCCAGGCAATGGGCTTTGGGTATCACAGAAGGGGGTCCTACATGGATGAGTTCACTTCATATTTCTAACAGGATTGATTTCCTCTCCGAAGCATGCAAGAGAATAAAAAAGGCTCAACAACTGGTTAGACCAGCAGCTCCAAACATGCCACAACATCAAGCAGGCCTTGAAGTGATCAAGGTAGATAGTATGCATGGAAGCTACGCCAATGTTCTTCAAGAGGTCAAGGGGTTCAATGAGTTTGTTCTTTTGGACACAACAAAAGGTTTCCTTTATATCTTTTTTACTTGACGTGCAATCTCCAAGCCACCCAAGGTTACTGGCATTAGTCTAAAGGCATGGCAATCTACAATTAGTGTTAAGAGGGTAGCTGTGATTGGTGGAGGTTTAATGGGCTTGGGAATAGCCACTGTCATTCTCCTAAGAGTATCAGACTGCTCACGATTAACAGATGTAGATATGGGTATAGAGGCAGCCATTGGGAATTTTACGTTTAAGAAAAGGACTTTTGGCGAAATGAAAAACATTTATTTCCACATCCACTGTACTAGATTTCAAGAATTGATACAAAAGCCGGATGTCTGGATATGGAAAAAGACACGAGAAGGGAAGCTTGGGAAGGAAATGGAAGAAAATTCTGAAGCTCCTGTCAAAGTTACAGAAGTGTTAGAAATTGTGGCATACTTGGAAAAGCTATTTTGGCACACTTTGAAGAACTGCAAGTTCCATTGTGATGACACTAAAGCAGGTCCTGAAGCTCTTGCACTTTCCTTGGTGACAACAGCAAGTGGGGAACTCGAAGCTGTATTCTCAAGTGTTCCTTTCCAGATTCCAATTTTTGAGGGCAAAAATTGCTTAAGGAGGGAGTATTGTTACATAACAAATAACGAGTGTCTAAGTGTAATGCTTGTAATAGATCAGGGGGCTAAAGTGACAAGTGAAACTTGTGGGTTAAGTCGGTTAGTAACTGATATAAAAGTGTATATCCCGCTCATTTGAAGAATAACATTGAATTTGATACAAACTCTCTCCTCTAAATTCTTTCTTCTTCTCTAAATCCCTCTTACAGTGAATTTCACTGTAACAATGGAATGGAATCATAGATACGATCATGAGCTCATAACTACTACTTGGTTAAGGATATGACCTAGTTTGGTTTCATTGTCCAAAAGACGTGTTGGTTGCCAACATTGGGTCCTACTTGGTTAACTAAAGGTTACAGCTAGCGTGATTTTTTTTGTTTTTGCCTTTTTTTCAATGAAATGCGTTGGATCAAGTGGTTGGAGTGGTTGCCTCTAAAGGCAAAGGTCAAGGGTTCAATCCTCATGTCCAACAAAACTGTCGAAATATCAACATCTCTCATAGACCGTCAAAGACGGTATAAAGATCCAAAATCCGTGGAATACGACAATTGGGGGGGGGGTACGTACTTGCCTTTTTCCCCCCTTTAACCATTCTAATGCGAAGGTGATAAGATTGCTCAGCGAGACAATGTTTTTGTGTATCTATCTCCATAAGTGTGCGTTCTTTTCTTCTTTACAACGGAGTACATTGTCATAGACTAATGACGTTTTAAATTTGTTAGAATGCTAAAAACAAAATGCAATGAAATATCATTTAGACACAAAAAAAAATGTCAATAAACTTATTTAAGCTTTAGTCATACTCTTCACAAAAGAGAAAAGTGGGTGTAAAGAAAAAGTTAGTTAAAAAGTTACTCGTATATATTTTGCCAAAAATGTTTTTATAAAAAATGACATCGGTGAAGACTTGTTTGCATTAAATGTTTGCTAAAACAGTCGACCTAAGCCTCTACAACTCTAGTCGAATACAAATTATAATCTAGATTTATATGATAGTTATTCACGAGAGACTTGGAAAATCTATAATTTTGTCGTCATTGAGTTGAGTCGTTGATTTTAGTGTTAACTTTGTAGTGACTTTCATAGTCAAAGAATGAAAATGATGATTTTGATGATTTTTAGGTAAGGATGTTGTATGGCCATATTATTATGATTATGAAAATGGTTTTAATATGTTTGGTTAACTTTTATGAAAAGAGATATGGAAATTTTGTTATGGCCATATTTGCTAGAGTTGGAAATAATATGAAAATAGTAATTTGTAGTATTAAAATAAGTTATGGTCATGTTGTTGTGAAAGTAAAATGAGATTTGAAAATGAGTCAACTCAAAGATAATATGGGTTTGAATTGGGTAAAAGAATGTGTTTTGGTCAAAAATTACCCAAGATAATCAACCTTGAAGACTTAGATTAATTATGTAACCAAACTTTCGTTCGTGAGGTTAAGGGCTTGTAAAATATGTTGAGTTTCAAAGATGCGTATTAAAGAAAAGATTTGTTTAAAGAAAAATGTCGACTAAACAAGGAATCAAAAGAGTATAATCGTAATAAGAGAACTTAAATATATCGAAGTAAACTTAAGAACATAAAATAATGCTAATTATGATAAAGATCTAATAATTAACAAGACAAAAATAAAGATAAGGGAGCAAGAACACCGATATTTGTTGACGAGGAAAAGCCCTTAATCCTTGTGGATCTCTGGCATAAAAACCCCGGGAGGAAACAATCGTTCTTGCCTTTGTTCTTTTATTAATGATTGTTAAAATGTTTACAATGGTGGAATTTGGTTGATCGATATAGCTAAGTGTGAGAATAAAGATGAGAGTATTGAGAGCAGTGTGTGAATACAAGTGTGTAGTGATGATGCTAGTGAGTAAAAGTTATCCTAGATCGATCAGCCTCATTCGATATTTATAGAGCTAAAGTCTAACTAACGATGCGATATTGTAGGGATCTTCCAGGTCTTCATAATTTGAACATTGGAGAATATGTTGCCCAGTCAAGTGAACGTTGATACATTTCTCCTCATGCTGAAATCAACTTGAAGTCCGATTATATTGGAAGACTTAGTCTTCTTTGCGTGTTGATGATAAATCCCATTTGTGAATTCCTTTTTTGCACCGTTAGAGATATCTTCCAAAGCTTCTTATCGAATATTATGGAATCTGCATACTTAGCTCATGTAGAAATGATAATAACAAGTAAATCATAACGTTAGTAAGTTATCAGAATATTCACCAATGTCAAGATCCTGATGTGTCAAGATCTTAAGTCACAAGTCTCAAGTCTCAAGTCACAAGTCTCAAGTCTCAAGTCACAAGTCTCAAGTCTCAATCACAAGTCTCAAGTCACAAGTCTCAAGTCTCAAGTCTCAATCACAAGTCTCAAGTCACAAGTCTCAAGTCTCAAGTCTCAAGTCTCAAGTCTCAATACCACAAGTCTCAAGTCACAAGTCTCAAGTCTCAAGTCTCAAGTCTCAAGTCTCAAGTCTCAAGTCACAAGTCTCAATCACAAGTCTCAAGTCACAAGTCTCAATCACAAGTCTCAAGTCACAAGTCTCAAGTCACAAGTCTCAAGTCTCAAGTCACAAGTCTCAAGTCTCAATCTCAAGTCTCAAGTCACAAGTCTCAAGTCTCAAGTCTCAAGTCACAAGTCTCAAGTCTCAAGTCCAAGTCTCAAGTCTCAAGTCACAAGTCTCAAGTCTCAAGTCACAAGTCTCAAGTCTCAAGTCTCAAGTCTCAAGTCCAAGTCTCAAGTCTCAAGTCACAAGTCTCAAGTCACAAGTCTCAAGTCTCAAGTCACAAGTCTCAAGTCTCAATCACAAGTCTCAAGTCACAAGTCTCAAGTCTCAATACCACAAGTCTCAAGTCACAAGTCTCAAGTCTCAAGTCTCAAAGTCCAAGTCTCAAGTCTCAAGTCTCAAGTCTCAAGTCACAAGTCTCAAGTCTCAAGTCACAAGTCTCAAGTCACAAGTCTCAAGTCACAAGTCCAATCTCAAGTCTCAAGTCACAAGTCTCAAGTCTCAAGTCTCAAGTCTCAAGTCACAAGTCTCAAGTCACAAGTCTCAAGTCTCAAGTCACAAGTCTCAAGTCTCAATCACAAGTCTCAAGTCACAAGTCTCAAGTCTCAAGTCCAATCTCAAGTCTCAAGTCACAAGTCTCAAGTCTCAAGTCTCAAGTCTCAAGTCACAAGTCTCAAGTCACAAGTCTCAAGTCTCAAGTCTCAAGTCCAAGTCTCAAGTCTCAATCACAAGTCTCAAGTCACAAGTCTCAAGTCTCAAGTCACAAGTCTCAAGTCACAAGTCTCAAGTCACAAGTCTCAAGTCTCAAGTCACAAGTCTCAAGTCACAAGTCTCAAGTCACAAGTCTCAAGTCTCAAGTCTCAAGTCTCAAGTCACAAGTCTCAAGTCACAAGTCTCAATACCACAAGTCTCAAGTCACAAGTCTCAAGTCTCAAGTCTCAAGTCACAAGTCTCAAGTCTCAAGTCACAAGTCTCAAGTCTCAAGTCACAAGTCTCAAGTCTCAAGTCCAAGTCTCAAGTCCAAGTCTCAAGTCTCAAGTCACAAGTCTCAAGTCTCAATACCACAAGTCTCAAGTCACAAGTCTCAAGTCTCAAGTCACAAGTCTCAAGTCTCAATCACAAGTCTCAAGTCACAAGTCTCAAGTCACAAGTCTCAAGTCACACAGTCTCAAGTCTCAAGTCACAAGTCTCAAGTCTCAATACCACAAGTCTCAAGTCACAAGTCTCAATCACAAGTCTCAAGTCACAAGTCTCAAGTCACAAGTCTCAAGTCTCAAGTCACAAGTCTCAAGTCTCAAGTCTCAATCACAAGTCTCAAGTCACAAGTCTCAAGTCTCAAGTCACAAGTCTCAAGTCCAATCCAAGTCTCAAGTCACAAGTCTCAAGTCTCAAGTCACAAGTCTCAAGTCACAAGTCTCAAGTCACAAGTCTCAAGTCTCAAGTCTCAATCACAAGTCTCAAGTCACAAGTCTCAAGTCTCAAGTCTCAAGTCTCAAGTCACAAGTCTCAAGTCACAAGTCTCAAGTCAAGTCACAAGTCTCAAGTCTCAAGTCTCAAGTCACAAGTCTCAAGTCTCAAGTCTCAATCACAAGTCTCAAGTCACAAGTCTCAAGTCTCAAGTCTCAAGTCTCAATCACAAGTCTCAAGTCACAAGTCTCAAGTCTCAAGTCACAAGTCTCAAGTCTCAATACCAAGTCTCAAGTCACAAGTCTCAAGTCACAAGTCTCAAGTCCAAGTCACAAGTCTCAAGTCACAAGTCTCAAGTCTCAAGTCACAAGTCTCAAGTCTCAAGTCACAAGTCTCAAGTCTCAAGTCTCAAGTCACAAGTCTCAAGTCACAAGTCTCAAGTCTCAAGTCACAAGTCTCAAGTCTCAATCACAAGTCTCAAGTCTCAAGTACAAGTCACAAGACTCAAAGTCTAGTCTTACGGTACCTGCCTCAGTGCACACAATAAGCACGTCAAGTCACAAAGTCTGGTCTTACGGTACCTGCCTTAGTCCAAGTCTCCAAAGCACTCAATAAGTACGTCCAAATAAGCACAACCATCAAGCACATAATCACACACATACAAACAAGAACAAGCACGTCACATGGCATCAATAACTCTATAGGCACAGGCTCAATATTGAACATAAACAAAAATCGACAAAACTGTTTGAAAAATAAGTATACTTTTCACCCCAAAACTGATAAATGAGGGGCTACGAAACTCACCTGAAAGCAGCACAAGTATAAGTACCCTAAGTCAACGAACAAGAACAGGAACAGTCAGTACACCTGAAACACGCTCAATATCTGTCCAAAAGTCCTACATGTCAGAGACTTATTTCAGAGAACTTATTTTCAGAGAACTTATTTCAGAGAACTTATTTCAGAGAACTTATTTCAGAGAACTTATTTCAGAGAACTTATTTCAGAGAACTTATTTCAGAGAACTTATTTCAGAGAACTTATTTCAGAGAACTTATTTCAGAGAACTTATTTCAGAGAACTTATTTCAGAGAACTTATTTCAGAGAACTTATTTCAGAGAACTTATTTCAGAGAACTTATTTCAGAGAACTTATTTCAGAGAACTTATTTCAGAGAACTTATTTCAGAGAACTTATTTCAGAGAACTTATTTCAGAGAACTTATTTCAGAGAACTTATTTCAGAGAACTTATTTCAGAGAACTTATTTCAGAGAACTTATTTCAGAGAACTTATTTCAGAGAACTTATTTCAGAGAACTTATTTCAGAGAACTTATTTCAGAGAACTTATTTCAGAGAACTTATTTCAGAGAACTTATTTCAGAGAACTTATTTCAGAGAACTTATTTCAGAGAACTTATTTCAGAGAACTTATTTCAGAGAACTTATTTCAGAGAACTTATTTCAGAGAACTTATTTCAGAGAACTTATTTCAGAGAACTTATTTCAGAGAACTTATTTCAGAGAACTTATTTCAGAGAACTTATTTCAGAGAACTTATTTCAGAGAACTTATTTCAGAGAACTTATTTCAGAGAACTTATTTCAGAGAACTTATTTCAGAGAACTTATTTCAGAGAACTTATTTCAGAGAACTTATTTCAGAGAACTTATTTCAGAGAACTTATTTCAGAGAACTTATTTCAGAGAACTTATTTCAGAGAACTTATTTCAGAGAACTTATTTCAGAGAACTTATTTCAGAGAACTTATTTCAGAGAACTTATTTCAGAGAACTTATTTCAGAGAACTTATTTCAGAGAACTTATTTCAGAGAACTTATTTCAGAGAACTTATTTCAGAGAACTTATTTCAGAGAACTTATTTCAGAGAACTTATTTCAGAGAACTTATTTCAGAGAACTTATTTCAGAGAACTTATTTCAGAGAACTTATTTCAGAGAACTTATTTCAGAGAACTTATTTCAGAGAACTTATTTCAGAGAACTTATTTCAGAGAACTTATTTCAGAGAACTTATTTCAGAGAACTTATTTCAGAGAACTTATTTCAGAGAACTTATTTCAGAGAACTTATTTCAGAGAACTTATTTCAGAGAACTTATTTCAGAGAACTTATTTCAGAGAACTTATTTCAGAGAACTTATTTCAGAGAACTTATTTCAGAGAACTTATTTCAGAGAACTTATTTCAGAGAACTTATTTCAGAGAACTTATTTCAGAGAACTTATTTCAGAGAACTTATTTCAGAGAACTTATTTCAGAGAACTTATTTCAGAGAACTTATTTCAGAGAACTTATTTCAGAGAACTTATTTCAGAGAACTTATTTCAGAGAACTTATTTCAGAGAACTTATTTCAGAGAACTTATTTCAGAGAACTTATTTCAGAGAACTTATTTCAGAGAACTTATTTCAGAGAACTTATTTCAGAGAACTTATTTCAGAGAACTTATTTCAGAGAACTTATTTCAGAGAACTTATTTCAGAGAACTTATTTCAGAGAACTTATTTCAGAGAACTTATTTCAGAGAACTTATTTCAGAGAACTTATTTCAGAGAACTTATTTCAGAGAACTTATTTCAGAGAACTTATTTCAGAGAACTTATTTCAGAGAACTTATTTCAGAGAACTTATTTCAGAGAACTTATTTCAGAGAACTTATTTCAGAGAACTTATTTCAGAGAACTTATTTCAGAGAACTTATTTCAGAGAACTTATTTCAGAGAACTTATTTCAGAGAACTTATTTCAGAGAACTTATTTCAGAGAACTTATTTCAGAGAACTTATTTCAGAGAACTTATTTCAGAGAACTTATTTCAGAGAACTTATTTCAGAGAACTTATTTCAGAGAACTTATTTCAGAGAACTTATTTCAGAGAACTTATTTCAGAGAACTTATTTCAGAGAACTTATTTCAGAGAACTTATTTCAGAGAACTTATTTCAGAGAACTTATTTCAGAGAACTTATTTCAGAGAACTTATTTCAGAGAACTTATTTCAGAGAACTTATTTCAGAGAACTTATTTCAGAGAACTTATTTCAGAGAACTTATTTCAGAGAACTTATTTCAGAGAACTTATTTCAGAGAACTTATTTCAGAGAACTTATTTCAGAGAACTTATTTCAGAGAACTTATTTCAGAGAACTTATTTCAGAGAACTTATTTCAGAGAACTTATTTCAGAGAACTTATTTCAGAGAACTTATTTCAGAGAACTTATTTCAGAGAACTTATTTCAGAGAACTTATTTCAGAGAACTTATTTCAGAGAACTTATTTCAGAGAACTTATTTCAGAGAACTTATTTCAGAGAACTTATTTCAGAGAACTTATTTCAGAGAACTTATTTCAGAGAACTTATTTCAGAGAACTTATTTCAGAGAACTTATTTCAGAGAACTTATTTCAGAGAACTTATTTCAGAGAACTTATTTCAGAGAACTTATTTCAGAGAACTTATTTCAGAGAACTTATTTCAGAGAACTTATTTCAGAGAACTTATTGCAGAGAACTTATTTCAGAGAACTTATTTCAGAGAACTTATTCAGAGAACTTATTTCAGAGAATTTATTTCAGAGAGTTTAGGCAGCGAACTTATTTTAGAGAACTTATTTCAGAGAACTTATTTCAGAGAACTTATTTCAGAGAACTTATTTCAGAGAACTTATTTCAGAGAACTTATTTCAGAGAACTTATTTCAGAGAACTTATTTCAGAGAACTTATTTCAGAGAACTTATTTCAGAGAACTTATTTCAGAGAACTTATTTCAGAGAACTTATTTCAGAGAACTTATTTCAGAGAACTTATTTCAGAGAACTTATTTCAGAGAACTTATTTAGAGAACTAAAATACAGAGTTTAATATTAAGAAAGTTTCCACAGAATTTACATTACAAGGAAACACCGAATTTGAATTTGCAGAACTTAAAAGGACCGAACTAATTCTCCAGAACATAAGGCACCGAATTTAAATGTGAAACACAGAAACAAAGAACCGAATTTGGCTGGGACCGAATTTAATTTGAAAGTTCACAGAACATAGGCACCGAATTTTACACAGGAAGTTTCACAGAAGATGTTGCCACCGAATTTGACTAAAATTTTCCACAGAGTTTATAACTTCGTTGGTTAGAACCAAACTTAATTTGGTACAGAACTTAACATTACACCGAGTTTAACCAAGAAAATTTCCAGAGAGTTTGACCAGTCTAGGAACCCTAATTCGAAAGCAAACAAGAAGAATAAAAATGATGATTGACTACTTTGAACAATTTCCAACCCCAATAATAAGTAAAAATCGGATAGATCTTAGACAAGAACAACCATTCGAGTGTTTTCCCTTAACAATAAACAGTTTTATACATATATATACACACATATATATAAACAATATATATCTATAATCGATTTGCTTGAAAAATAGACATTTATATGTTTAGATCTAATGCTTTCTTACCAAGACTTGAGGAAATAAGGATGGATTGATTTGATGATGATGATGATGGTTGAAGTTTTTGAAGAAAAAGGGAGAGGAATGTCATGGCCAGGAGAAAGAAAAAGAAAAAGAAGTAGAGAGTTTAATTTTTGGAGAATTTAAGGGTTTTTATTGTCCCTCCAAGCTTTGACCCAATTTTGACCTTTAAGAAAACTCATTTGACCCGGCAATTAAAGAAAACCCGAGACTCATTAATTTACTTTGACAACATAATTATTTGTAACTTTTAAATAGCTTTCAAACGATTATAAACACGACCATGTTTGATAATTAAATCTTTAATTATTTTAATTTTAAGTATTTCATTTAATTTGGCATTTCCAGAAGACAACTAGTATTCCTTCTGTTATCGAGTCCACGCACATTTTTTCCAAAGTCTAAACGCTCATAGAGCCCGAAAAGAACCTAAACTCATTCATTCCATTAATAAAGTCTTAAAGACTAGGAACGTACATAAATGAAACGAACTAAAATTACCGGAAAAGTACGTCGGGAAAATACGCTCAGATTACGGTTGTTTCAACATTACCCCATTATTCAACTCGCACTAATCCCATTAAATAACTGGGGGTATTTTGCCTTGAAATGATCTTCCCGTTCCCACGTATACTCCGGTCCTCGCTTTGAATTCCAACGAACCTTAACAAGGGTAAACTTAGTTTTCTTTAGTTTCTGTATCTTGTGATCCACAATCTCTATAGGCTTTATATATATATATATATATAGTCAAAAGTTAAAATGAGAACCATATAAATGTCGAGAAACAATAATATATTAATTATAATATTTATAAGGGTAATATATATATATATATATATATATATATATATATATATATATATATATATATATATATATATATATATATATATATATATATATATATATATATATATATATATATATATATATATATATATATATATATATATATATATATATATATATATATATATATATATATATATATATATATATATATATATATATATATATATATATATATATATATATATATATATATATATATATATATATATATATATATATATATATATATATATATATATATATATATATATATATATATATATATATATATATATATATATATATATATATATATATATATATATATATATATATATATATATATATATATATATATATATATATATATATATATATATATATATATATATATATATATATATATATATATATATATATATATATATATATATATATATATATATATATATATATATATATATATATATATATATATATATATATATATATATATATATATATATATATATATATATATATATATATATATATATATATATATATATATATATATATATATATATATATATATATATATATATATATATATATATATATATATATATATATATATATATATATATATATATATATATATATATATATATATATATATATATATATATATATATATATATATATATATATATATATATATATATATATATATATATATATATATATATATATATATATATATATATATATATATATATATATATATATATATATATATATATATATATATATATATATATATATATATATATATATATATATATATATATATATATATATATATATATATATATATATATATATATATATATATATATATATATATATATATATATATATATATATATATATATATATATATATATATATATATATATATATATATATATATATATATATATATATATATATATATATATATATATATATATATATATATATATATATATATATATATATATATATATATATATATATATATATATATATATATATATATATATATATATATATATATATATATATATATATATATATATATATATATATATATATATATATATATATATATATATATATATATATATATATATATATATATATATATATATATATATATATATATATATATATATATATATATATATATATATATATATATATATATATATATATATATATATATATATATATATATATATATATATATATATATATATATATATATATATATATATATATATATATATATATATATATATATATATATATATATATATATATATATATATATATATATATATATATATATATATATATATATATATATATATATATATATATATATATATATATATATATATATATATATATATATATATATATATATATATATATATATATATATATATATATATATATATATATATATATATATATATATATATATATATATATATATATATATATATATATATATATATATATATATATATATATATATATATATATATATATATATATATATATATATATATATATATATATATATATATATATATATATATATATATATATATATATATATATATATATATATCTCTCATATATATATATATATATATATATATATATATATATATATAAAGTAAATTGCTAAGAATAAATAAGAAACTATATAAGATATATATATATATTCAAGTATGTAACATTGAGACACGATGTACTTTTCAATATATTTGATTTATTGATGTATAAACAAATACAAGGATTGTTGCGAAACAAAGATAAACACCCAAGTGTAAATATCTAAACAATCCTGAAATACAAGTGATCTAATAACTTGGAAATACTCGTAAGTTTACTTAGAGTATATCTCACAAGTTGCAATGCCTAAGTTTCAAGCTATTTGCAAGTTGTGAGAAGACTTGTATTTATAGACCAAGTCCAGGATGATGTGGACAAGATCGTACAAATATGGTTGGGAGCATTTAAGGAATTAAAGTTAATTCCTTACATGCGTACTTTTAAGGTTAAGTGTGAAAGTCATTTTGATGTGACGTTTCACCCTTTATTCCCAACCATTTACTTTTCCTTGTACTTTATTAATAGATAAATCTATTAACTGGGTAAAGGTATGTAAAGTAAAAAGTCTTCCTCGTAATCAGTGTAAAGTGGTGTAAGTACTTTACACTGAGATGCTTCAGTCTTCGATCAGGTAGAATCAATCTTCTGAGCTCCACATCTGAGCTTGATTCTCTTTCTTCAGACTTCAGTCTTTGACTTCATTCTGAACGGTATTCTGATACGTTGATCTGAACTAAAGTGAAGCTTCAGTGAACTAATTCTGAACGACTTCAGAATTCTGTACAAGTATACTTCACTGAACTTCACTATTTCTGAACAAATTATACTTGGTCGATTTTCGACCTAACAAATTCCCCCTATTTGTTCTGAAATAGTGCATGCATTTCAGACTTCTATCTATACATGTTTGTAAGTCTGAAATACAAGTTTTTGTTTAAGTTGTAAAATTTTCTAAGGACATCTTATAGATCATTGATGCCTCAGAATTTTCTTGTTGTTTTTCTAACTTAAACTTACCATCTACTTATTGATTACAATTTGCAACATATATATACAATCTGAAATGTTTGTTACAAATGTAAAATGAAATACAAGTAAATGATAATCAGAAAAAGGAACTACTTCTTCGCAGGCCTTGAACCAGAAGGTGCTTCAGTAGCTTTCCTTTTCTTAGGAGAGTGATCCTTCTTTCCAAATAATCTTGCTTCCATTTCTACCTTAGCCTGCATCTTTTGTTGTATTCTTGATAACCATGCACCACTCAAGGCAGATTTCGGCTTTGCTTTCAATACTTGGATCATCTCCCTATGTTCTGAAATCCCAAATGTGTGAACTGAAACTTGATTATACTCTTCAGCTGCTCTACCTTCCCTTTTGACAATCAGATCAAAAAGCTTCAACCCATCAGCCTTTGTTACATCCATATCAATTATCTTGGCTGGATTGGATCGATGCTTCATGTAGTGTTCATATTGATCCTGCTCATGCTTTCTTTGGATCTCAGCAGCACTTTCAGAAATAGGTTGGAAGGTAGATAGATCAGCATCACGAATATTTTTTCTTGATGATATTGGTCCAGTCACTTTGGGCTTTGTGGGTGGCCTTGACAATTTCCTTTCAACCTTGGCAACTTCAGCTAGAATCTCTTTCTTTTTCAACTCCATCTCATTCATTCTGTTTTTCTTCAAGTCTTCAATAGATAACTTGAAGGTGAGACTTTCCAGCTTTTGTTCTAGAGGTGAATACATCATCCCACTTTCATAATCAAGCATATCAGCCAATGCTTTCTGCACTCTTGGATCAGATTTGATCTTCAGATATCTTTCCAATGAAAGACCAAGAGCTGCAACATCCACATGATCAATGGTTCCCATCTTCAGATGTTGTTCCCTTTCTCTTTCTTTGTTCTCCCTCCACATGATATATTGATTAGAGACTTGCTTCTGCAGAGCCTCTAATTTCTTGCCATCTGCTTCAAGATTGTGCAAGGGATAACCAAACTCATCCACAAGTCCAGAACCCTTAGAACCTTTGGACTTGGGTTTGTAAACCACTGGGGCCTTGCCCTTATCTTTCCTTGCAGGTTCAGAAGCTTGTACTTCAGATTTCTGAACTTGTTCCCCCTGAACTGAAGCACCACCAGATTGTACTTCAGTTTGCTTCTTGGTTGCCTCTTTTAATTCTTGAGTACTTGAGAGCAAACCAATAGGCACATTTCCCCCTTTGGGGACCTCAGAAGGCATCTTAGCATATAAATCAATTGTCGTCATTGTTGGAATTCGTCTGCCCAAGACACATATCAAATTGACGTGGCTAGTACGTGATGATCCAAGTCGGGTCATACCCAATAACAAGCTAGACAAACACTTATGGTATTTATTTATATGATTTGATCTTTAAATAAATATCAATACTTGAAACATTTAGAAAGTGGGTTTCTAAATAATTGTACTTGAGATATGTAAATAAATTATATGGATGATTTATTTTGAGAGAAATGTAAATATGTTTATTTGGCAAAATAAACATTTATATGTGTTGTGTATAATATATAACATGTTACATAAGGTATGTAACAAGTTACAAGACTTTTATATAAAATGTTTTATATAAAATACAAGTTTATAAAATTGGTGGAAAATGCCCATGTGATGGACCTAGGGGCCGCCCCCCCCCCCCATGTGCATATTGATGTGTTGTTCAACATACAACACTTGTAGTCTTGCATGGTTTACAAGACATATACACACACAACACTCAACATAGAGTGTATCAACTCTCACATGCAAAAGTAAGAATTTTTCTCTCAACTTTCTCAAGAGCAAAACTCTCCTCTTTTTCTCTTTTATTTTCGGCATCAAGGAGGTACAAAGGAGGGTTGATTTCAAGTTAAATCCTAGCATAGTTTGGGTGTTTGTTGATAGTTTGGGGTATACAAGCTTGAGGTTCTTCTAGGTTGAAGACTTGCCACTTCAAGATCATCATCTCCTTCATATCAACCTTCTCATTAGCTTGGAAGAAGGTAGTCTTCTAAACACCCTATGGTTGTTGTTTTGATTGCATATTATTCATATACATGGATCCTTATTGTTTGGGTTTTCTTTAATAAGTTATTTGGGAACTCTTTGTAGGATAAAGGTCACCTAACTACCTTGAGGGAACTTATAAGTTAAGGTAAATTTAATATACTTATGGGATAAAGGTCACCTAACCACCTTGAGGGAACTTATAAGTTAAGGTAAATTTAATATACTTATGGGATAAAGGTCACCTAACTACCTTGAGGGAACTTATAAGTTAAGGTAAATTTAATTACTTATGGGATAAAGGTCACCTAACTACCTTGAGGGAACTTATAAGTTAAGGTAAATTTAATATACTTATGGGATAAAGGTCACCTAACTACCTTGAGGGAACTTATAAGTTAAGGTAAATTTAATATACTTATGGGATAAAGGTCACCTAACTACCTTGAGGGAACTTATAAGTTAAGGTAAATTTAATATACTTATGGGATAAAGGTCACCTAACTACCTTGAGGGAACTTATAAGTTAAGGTAAATTTAATATACTTATGGGATAAAGGTCACCTAACTACCTTGAGGGAACTTATAAGTTAAGGTAAATTTAATTACTTATGGGATAAAGGTCACCTAACTACCTTGAGGGAACTTATAAGTTAAGGTAAATTTAATATACTTATGGGATAAAGGTCACCTAACTACCTTGAGGGAACTTATAAGTTAAGGTAAATTTAATATACTTATGGGATAAAGGTCACCTAACTACCTTGAGGGAACTTATAAGTTAAGGTAAATTTAATATACTTATGGGATAAAGGTCACCTAACTACCTTGAGGGAACTTATAAGTTAAGGTAAATTTAATATACTTATGGGATAAAGGTCACCTAACTACCTTGAGGGAACTTATAAGTTAAGGTAAATTTAATTACTTATGGGATAAAGGTCACCTAACTACCTTGAGGGAACTTATAAGTTAAGGTAAATTTAATATACTTATGGGATAAAGGTCACCTAACTACCTTGAGGGAACTTATAAGTTAAGGTAAATTTAATATACTTATGGGATAAAGGTCACCTAACTACCTTGAGGGAACTTATAAGTTAAGGTAAATTTAATATACTTATGGGATAAAGGTCACCTAACTACCTTGAGGGAACTTATAAGTTAAGGTAAATTTAATATACTTATGGGATAAAGGTCACCTAACTACCTTGAGGGAACTTATAAGTTAAGGTAAATTTAATTACTTATGGGATAAAGGTCACCTAACTACCTTGAGGGAACTTATAAGTTAAGGTAAATTTAATATACTTATGGGATAAAGGTCACCTAACTACCTTGAGGGAACTTATAAGTTAAGGTAAATTTAATATACTTATGGGATAAAGGTCACCTAACTACCTTGAGGGAACTTATAAGTTAAGGTAAATTTAATATACTTATGGGATAAAGGTCACCTAACTACCTTGAGGGAACTTATAAGTTAAGGTAAATTTAATATACTTATGGGATAAAGGTCACCTAACTACCTTGAGGGAACTTATAAGTTAAGGTAAATTTAATTACTTATGGGATAAAGGTCACCTAACTACCTTGAGGGAACTTATAAGTTAAGGTAAATTTAATATACTTATGGGATAAAGGTCACCTAACTACCTTGAGGGAACTTATAAGTTAAGGTAAATTTAATATACTTATGGGATAAAGGTCACCTAACTACCTTGAGGGAACTTATAAGTTAAGGTAAATTTAATATACTTATGGGATAAAGGTCACCTAACTACCTTGAGGGAACTTATAAGTTAAGGTAAATTTAATATACTTATGGGATAAAGGTCACCTAACTACCTTGAGGGAACTTATAAGTTAAGGTAAATTTAATTACTTATGGGATAAAGGTCACCTAACTACCTTGAGGGAACTTATAAGTTAAGGTAAATTTAATATACTTATGGGATAAAGGTCACCTAACTACCTTGAGGGAACTTATAAGTTAAGGTAAATTTAATATACTTATGGGATAAAGGTCACCTAACTACCTTGAGGGAACTTATAAGTTAAGGTAAATTTAATATACTTATGGGATAAAGGTCACCTAACTACCTTGAGGGAACTTATAAGTTAAGGTAAATTTAATATACTTATGGGATAAAGGTCACCTAACTACCTTGAGGGAACTTATAAGTTAAGGTAAATTTAATATACTTATGGGATAAAGGTCACCTAACTACCTTGAGGGAACTTATAAGTTAAGGTAAATTTAATATACTTATGGGATAAAGGTCACCTAACCATCATTTAAATGTAACGTTGGATTCTAGATTTTAATTATTAATTGTCCATAAGACATAAAAGGGTATTAACAATTAAAATTTATATTTGATATCGAAAATACTAATAAAGGACTTTGTTAATCTTGTAGATGGCCGCTAACAACGCTATAAACCCCAACCAAAACGTCCATAATTTTTCACTAAGATCCATCCTTGAAAAGGATCGTCTAAACCAAAACAACTTTGTGGATTGGTTTCGTAACTTGAGAATTGTTCTTAGGCACGAAAAGAAATCCTATGTGTTAGACGATCCTATTCCTGATGAGCCCGAAGAAACTGAAGTTGAAGCCTATAATGATTGGGTTAAGTATGTCGAGGACTCCGTGCAAGTTAGTTGCATAATGTTAGCGAGTATGACTCCCGAACTCCAAAAGGAGTTCGAACACCATGGGGCCTACGACATGATTACCCAACTCAAGGAAATGTTCCAACAAAAGGCAAGGGTTGAACGCTTCGAAACGGTTCGAGCGCTTCATGCATGTCGCATGGATGATTCACAACCCGTCTCAACATATGTTCTTAAAATGAAAAGCTACATTGATCGCCTCGAAAGGCTAAATTGTCCCGTCTCAAATGAGTTAGCTACGGATATGATCCTTAACTCATTGTCTAAGAGATTTGAAACTTTCGTGTTAAATTATAACATGAACGGATGGGACAAGACCGTTTCCGAGCTCCATGGGATGCTCAAAACGGCCGAGGCTAGTATGGGAGGAAAAGTTCAACCCGTTCTCACGATCAATGAAGGCGGAAAGAAAAGGGCTTACTCCGGACCCAAGGCAAATGTTGCTAAGGGAAAGGGTAACAACAAAGGGAATTTCAAAGGCAAAGGAAAGGGAAAAATGGATACTCCAAAAGCGAAGAAGCAAAAGGTTGCTGTCAATGACCCATGCTTTGAGTGTGGGGAGGTAGGACATTGGAAACGTAATTGTCCAACCTATCTCAAAGAGTTGAAAGCTAAGAGGGATGCAGGGCAAACCTCAGGTACAATATTTATGATATATATTGAGCTTAATACTGTTTTTTCTTACATATGGGTATTGGATACCGGATGTGGAACTCATATTTGTAATATGTTACAGGGGTTCAGAAGAAAGAAGCACATCAAGAAGGGAGACATTAGTCTCTTTATGGGCAATGGTGCATTGGTGCATGTTGAAGCCCAAGGAGACTATCTTTTGAAACTTCCAAATGGTTTGGAAATTGTATTGAACAATGTTTTGTATGCACCTAGTTTGACTAGGAGTATTATTTCTGTTTCCCGTTTAAGACATGTTGGATATGATTTTAATTTTGTTAACAATGATATCCATGTTTCTATGAATGATGTATTTTATTTTAAAGCTATGCCTTTAAATGGTATTTATGAATTGGTTCATGAAAACACAACATATGATAACTCAATGTACCAAGCTACCACCAAGAAACTTAAATTAGATTTAAGTGAAACCTATATTTGGCATTGTCGTCTTGGCCATATAAATAAAAATCGCATACTAACACTTCAAAAGAATGGTCTTTTGAAAACAAAATCAAATGATTCATTTAATGTATGTGAATCTTGTTTACAAGGCAAGATGACTAAAGCACCTTTCAAAGGCACTAATGAAAGGGCAAAAGATTTATTAGGTATCATACATTCGGATGTATGTGGTCCTTTTAAGCCAATGACTAGGAATGGTGAAAGATACTTCATTACATTCACCGATGACTATAGTCGTTACGGTTATGTATACTTATTAAAACATAAGAGTGAAGCTTTTGAAATGTTCAAAATTTTCAAGAATGAAGTAGAAAACCAACTCAGTAAGTCAATAAAAATTCTTCGTTCTGATAGAGGAGGTGAATACCTAAGTGATGCTTTTCAAGATCATCTTAGAAGTTGTGGGATTATCTCACAACTAACTCCACCTGGAACACCACAACACAATGGTGTGTCTGAAAGGAGGAATCGAACTCTATTAGATATGGTTCGTTCCATGATGAGCAAAAGCTCACTACCTCTATCATTTTGGGGATATGCCATAATCTCTGCTGCCCGAATTTTAAATATGGCTCCCACCAAGAAAGTGGAGAAAACACCTTTTGAAATATGGCATGGAAGAGTTCCATCTTTGTCATATTTAAAGGTATGGGGTTGTGAGGCTTATGTAAGACATGATGCCTCAAACAAATTAGAGCCCCGATCCACTAAATGTATCTTTGTAGGATATCCTAAAGATGATTTGGGATATTATTTCTACAATCCTAATGAGCAAAATGTATTTGTTGCTCGAAAGGCTGAGTTCTTGGAGACTAAATTCCTTATGGAAGGAACTAGGTCCAGAACAGTGGAACTTGAAGAAGATCAAGAACCACTGACAGATACACACTTGGGTGACACTAGCATTCAACAAAAGGATGTTGAAGATGATCAAAGGGTTGATCAAGACACACAAAACGTTCGTAGATCTGGTAGAGCTACTTATCCACCTGAGAGATATGGATTTCTCGTGGATGAATGCTACATGGTAGTTTCTGATGAACCTACCACCTACCATGATGCAATGTCCAAATCAGATTCGGACAAATGGCTAGAGGCCATGAACGCTGAGATGCAATCCATGTATGACAACCAAGTTTGGGAATTGGTTGTTGAACCTCCTAATTCCAAAGTAGTTGGAAGTAAATGGGTGTTCAAATTGAAACACGATATGCATGGAAACTTGCTTACTTATAAAGCTAGACTTGTAGCAAAAGGTTTCACTCAAACTCGAGGGGTCGACTATGATGAAACTTTTTCGCCTGTGGCAATGCTAAAGTCTATTAGGATATTATTTGCCATAGCCGCACATTATGACTATGAGATATGGCAAATGGATGTCAAAACCGCTTTTCTAAATGGATACCTTGAGGAAGATGTCTATATGGATCAGCCTGAAGGTTTTGTCGATCCAAAACATCCTAATAAAGTATGCAAGTTAAAGAAATCAATCTATGGATTGAAACAAGCATCAAGAAGCTGGAATCGTCGTTTTGATGAAGAAGTCAAGAAATTTGGCTTCATCAAAAACGCTGATGAAGCTTGTGTGTATAAGAAGGCTAGTGGGAGCATCATTACTTTTCTAGTATTATATGTCGATGACATTCTACTATTTGGAAATGATATTCCAACCTTGGAAGGTGTAAAAGCCTGGCTTGGAAGTTGCTTTTCCATTAAGGATCTTGGTGAAGCCGCTTTTATTTTGGGAATAAGGATCTATAGGGATAGATCAAGGCGCTTAATAGGTTTGAATCAAAGTGCATACATAGACAAAATCTTGAAGAGGTTCAAGATGGAAAACTCCAAGAAAGGTTTGGTGCCTATTCAGAGAGGAACAATATTGAGCACTTCTCAATCTCCTAGCTCAAAAGCTGAGCAAGAGAGAATGAGTGGAATCCCATATGCATCTGCTATAGGATCCATCATGTATGCTATGATATGCACGAGACCGGACGTGTCATGCGCTTTAAGCATGACAAGTAGATACCAGCAAAATCCAGGAGATAGTCATTGGATGGCTGTCAAATATATATTGAAATATCTTAGAAACACTAAAGATATGTTTTTAATATATGGATCTGGTGAGGAGGAGCTCGTTGTAAAGGGTTACACGGATGCGAGTTTCCAAACTGATCGAGATGATTCTCGATCACAATCGGGGTATATCTTCATTCTAAATGGAGGAGCTGTTTCTTGGAAAAGCTCAAAGCAAGATGTGGTTGCATTGTCCACTACAGAATCGGAATACATCGCCGCTTCTTTGGCAGCACAAGAAGCTGCATGGTTGAAGAAATTCATTGCCGATCTAGGGGTTGTTCCTTCCATTCAAGAACCCCTAGAAATTCTTTGTGATAACGAGGGCGTGATTGCTCAAATCAAAGAACCTCGTGCGCATCAAAAGACTAGACACATTGAGCGGAGATTCAACTACATAAGGGATGAAGTTGAAAAAGGAAAGATATGTATTTGCAAAGTTCACACTGATCAAAATGTTGCGGATCCACTCACGAAGCTCCTTGAAAGGCCCAAGCATGAGAGACATACTTGTGCCATGGGACTTCGATATTCTAGTGATTGGATTTGATCTATTTTAAGTATTTGGATATCGGAACACTTGTAGTTATTAACACATTTATATGAATATTGGTATTTTGCATTTAAATTGTGTTATGTTCCATTTTGCATGTTTAAATCCATGAATAAGTTAATTATTCTAAATGTCCGTAGTCGATCATATTTGTGGGAACAAATATGAATGTAAGATTATTATGAACTTGGATTGGTAGATATTCAAAAGGTTTTGAATATAGAGCAAAGTGTTGCTACCAAGGTTCATAGATATTTGTGGGATACAAATATTGGACTGACCTGCAATCAAGCATTACTACATGGAATCTCTGTGATTGATCATAAGTAATCTTGAGTTAAAAGGCGAATATCATTGTATCCTCAGACCTGAGATACATATTGGGTCTTGATATTCACTGAATATTATACTTTGACTTAGCTCTTCGCTGTTCTGAAACATGGCAGTACATAAGACTAAGCTCAGGTATGATATAAGGTGATTGTGAAAGACGTATGTAGTCGAGATGGAATTTGTCCCTCTTATTCGTTGAGAGTTAGATGTCTAAGGCCTGTTACAAAGTTAAATCAATAAAGAATGATCACTCTGTGTCTCTAAGATTTAACATGACATCTGTGACAAAAGGATAAATGATCGATTCACCTAAATCATTTCAAGTAAGGGACTTGAAGAGGATGATGTTATTGAATGGCACTTCGTCATACGTATTAGGGGTAGCAAACCGTTGTTAGGCGGTATTTGCTGCTTGCGTCAATCTTCTATGAATCTTGTGCAAGTGGGAGATTGTTGGAATTCGTCTGCCCAAGACACATATCAAATTGACGTGGCTAGTACGTGATGATCCAAGTCGGGTCATACCCAATAACAAGCTAGACAAACACTTATGGTATTTATTTATATGATTTGATCTTTAAATAAATATCAATACTTGAAACATTTAGAAAGTGGGTTTCTAAATAATTGTACTTGAGATATGTAAATAAATTATATGGATGATTTATTTTGAGAGAAATGTAAATATGTTTATTTGGCAAAATAAACATTTATATGTGTTGTGTATAATATATAACATGTTACATAAGGTATGTAACAAGTTACAAGACTTTTATATAAAATGTTTTATATAAAATACAAGTTTATAAAATTTGTAAAGAAAATGGTTTATATATGTGTATACATGAAAATTTTATATAAAATGTGTAAATATAAAATGTTTTATATAAAATGTTTTATATAAAATTTTATATAAAATGTTTTATATAAAATGTTTTATATAAAATGTTTTATATAAAATGTTTTATATAAAATGTTTTATATAAAATGTTTTATATAAAATGTTTTATATAAAATGTTTTATATAAAATGTTTTATATAAAACTCTTTGTAAATATAAACATTCATGTTTTATATAAAATGTGTATACATGAAAATTTTATATAAAATGTGTAAATATAAACATTTATGTTTTATATAAAATGTTTTATATAAATGTTTTATATAAAATGTTTTATATAAAATGTTTTATATAAAATGTTTTATATAAAATGTTTTATATAAAATTTATAATGTGTATAATATATAACATGTTACATAAGGTATGTAACAAGTTACAAGACTTTTATATAAAATGTTTTATATAAAATACAAGTTTATAAAATTGGTGGAAAATGCCCATGTGATGGACCTAGGGGCCGCCCCCCCCCCCCCATGTGCATATTGATGTGTTGTTCAACATACAACACTTGTAGTCTTGCATGGTTTACAAGACATATACACACACAACACTCAACATAGAGTGTATCAACTCTCACATGCAAAAGTAAGAATTTTTCTCTCAACTTTCTCAAGAGCAAAACTCTCCTCTTTTTCTCTTTTATTTTCGGCATCAAGGAGGTACAAAGGAGGGTTGATTTCAAGTTAAATCCTAGCATAGTTTGGGTGTTTGTTGATAGTTTGGGGTATACAAGCTTGAGGTTCTTCTAGGTTGAAGACTTGCCACTTCAAGATCATCATCTCCTTCATATCAACCTTCTCATTAGCTTGGAAGAAGGTAGTCTTCTAAACACCCTATGGTTGTTGTTTTGATTGCATATTATTCATATACATGGATCCTTATTGTTTGGGTTTTCTTTAATAAGTTAAAATTTGGTTATTAACCACATATAACACATTGAAATGGTTCAATATTCCGCTGCGTTTTTCATATTATAATGATAATATGACTTTGATAAAACCCAACAAGACCCAACAGTTTTCATTGCCTTCAGAGGTTCCCAACTCTGCTGTTCTAGACAATCAGAAATGCCCTTTGCCATGGTAGAGAACTGAGCCCTTAATCTGAAAGAAGAATTAAGGTTCAGTGCCTCTTGATCTTTGAGATCCTTCAACATCTTTCTATCCTCTTCTGAGAATGAAGCAGGAGGAGGAGGAGCAACAATAGTTTCCTACTTAAGTAAGGTCAGGATCTCATCCAATTTCTGAGACTGGTCCTTCACTGACTTGTCAAGAGTGGTGACAGATTCTTTAACTTCTGCAACAACTTTATCCACTCTTTTATTTGTATCTTGAGTAAGTTCAGCGACCATTGATCAGACCTTCACTTCAACCTTGTCAGCCATAGAAGCTGAAATCTGAGCAATAAGTTCCTGAGAGAGCTCAGACTTCATCTTCTCAATAATACCAACACTTAAAGAAACCCCAAGTTCTTTTTCATCAACACTTGGTTTCTTGACCAACTCATTCACCTCCTTCCCGACTGCCATAACCTCTTGTCTTATCAATTCAATGCCAGATGTCAAGTTCGCAACCACTGAAGCTTGCACATCTCTTTTGGCCAGTTTGAAGGCTTCCCTGATGGCAATACTGATCTTATTACATGATTGCACCAACTCATTTAGCTTCCCACCTACTAGTCCCTCATTTCCAGCAAATTTGGTCAACTCAGTGCCCATGAACATCTGAGCACCTTTCATTTCAGCAATGGAACTAGTATTGGCAGTTAGAGATTTTGTTAAGTCCTCAACCTTGAGAAGTAGGCTTTGGACTTCGGCGTTTTGTTTCTCTAACTGTGCTTCCACACTCAAAGGAGGAGGTGGTTGTGCAGAAGCAGAAGCTACATAGGGAATTATGCCAAGCCCATCTAAAGTCTTTTCTAACTGCATTTCAGTTGGACTCTCAGATTCTGTTTCAGAGTCCAACTCCTTCTCTGAAGGATCATCATAATTTATGGGCCTTGGCACTTGGTGAATTTCTGGGTGTAAGTGTTGTAATTGTGGGTAAAAAGATCCAGAAGTAACATAGGCGGGAGTTGAGCCAGGTGTAAAATAAGGATGTTTATGTGAAGTTGGCGGTGGGCGATATGGTTGTTCAACATTTTGGATTTCTGGGGGAGGAGGGACGTTTGTGAGATCGAAGAATGGCTCAGAATCAGACGACTGATTCTCCTCCAATAAGTTCTCATCAAACTCAAAGTCAGCAAAGGAATCAAGATTCCCTTGAGGTGGCTCATCTTCATCCCATAGGTCAGTCGAAACTGCAGTCTGATCAGATATGCCCAGGTTCAGACCACTAGTGCCTGAACCTGCTTCTGGTTCAACAACTACTGCTGCAGATGCATCGTCACCAGATTGATTATGTGTTGGCTCAACCAAGGTCTCATCGCCAGTGACAGTAGACATGGGGGTTGCCTTAATAACTCTCGTACCATCCTCAAGAGTTACTTCATCGGTCGTAGAGTCTAGAATATCAGTCTCAGGTGGTGTCACACCAGAAACTTCATCGACTCGTGCATCAAGAGAGTGTAAGATTTATGAGGTTACAGGGGGTGCACGTGCAGACACAGACTCTAATGTGAGTTGGGCGGACTCACTTATAATATCTTCACCATCTCCTCCTAAAGAAGTTTTGGAGATGGCTGCTTGTGGGTTTTCCCTTTGACTCGATTCTTCTGGTTCTTGTTGGGAAGAACCAGAAGGGTTAGCTTCGGTACTAATGTCCTTGGGCTGTGAGGACTGCTTCTTAAGTTTATGACGTTTAATTAAGCCCTTTGGAGATCCTGAGGGATCTTTTGGGAGATCCTCAGGTTGGTCAGTGGATGAGGGAGGTGGCTGGGTAGAAGAAGTTGTTTGGGATTTGAACAACTTCAACATTTGGCCACTAGGTGCACCAATGGGTCTCGCATTCTTCTGCGACCCGCTCGGTGACCTTTCTGAGCCAGCCGGTCGTGCTGTTTCAGTTTTATTGAATACCTGAATCATTTCAGCAGAGAGTTCTGGTTCTGGTTCTGAAGTAGATATCTTTGATAGATCTTTGCAGAACTCCGTTGCTGAAGACTCAAGCCCCTCTTCATGATATGCATCTCCAAGGAATGCCATAAAGCAGATGCTCAGAAATCTGGGAAATGAGATATGCAGACTTCTTTTCCCTTTCAATTTTGCCACCAACTGAGAAAAGAGAATCTCAGCGAAATCTGCCTCAATCCCATGCCACAAATAATAACCAATTTCAACTTGTGGTAAGGAAATCTGGTTTAATCCACCCCAGTTTCCTCCAAGGCACTCAACAATCTGAGTCCAGAAAAACCTCCAACAGTTACCAAATCCAGACAAAAATATATGTCCAGAGGTTCTCAGATTGCCTTCTGCGTCAACCATGTCATTGTGGCCCATGTCACGCAGTACTTCCCTGAAGTTAACTCCCTTAAGCCTTTTGACATAGGCTGAGGAAGAGGGAAGATAGTTCAAATGAAGGGCCTCCCGAAACCCATCAAGTGAAAGGATATACTGCTTTGTGCCTTCTTTCAAAGAAAAAGCAATGGATTTTTCATCCTTGCTCAAAGTAGCAGTATACCAGAATTCAAGTAAGTATCGATGATACAATACTTGAGGATCAGCAGTCAAGGCGTAATGGAGAGGGGATTGTTCAAAAAATTTGTTTATCCTCCCCATTAACGTCTTATTCTTGGCATTTAGTGCGGCCACAAAGTTATTCATATTGAACCTAAGAGTTGATGGTTCAAACTCTTTTGGCCATGCCGCACTAGGCTTGACTGTTTTAGATGGCTTATATTCAAAAGTGATTAACGATTTGAGTTGAGTTGATGATGATGATTTAGCCATTATTTCTACAAGATGAAACTGGAAGTGATGAATGAATTTAGGGTTGTGAAATTTGGAAGAAGAAAAGATGAGAGAGAATGATGATTGGGAGTAAATGAAAAGAGAAGTAAATGAAGGAATGAAGGAATTGTTTTGGAAAGAGGTATTTATATTTATGATGGAATGTAAAAGTTTTTCCAAAATAAATAAAAATAAAAAGATATTTTGAAACTCAAACCCAAAATAAATATTTTTTAATTGAAATCAATTTTAATCGGGTTTGAAATCCGAAAATAATTTTTGGTCCACGTCCGCATTTAATGTAAAGCAACTATGGACCCTACTTTTGGCAAACAATTCGTCTTTCATTTATAAAACGTGATGATCACTTTTACATTTACGGCGCCACTTGTGTGCCACATAAGCAGAAAGGTATCTTTTTCAAACGTTATACAGTAACTTTCACGTGTACACACCACGACCAAGTATCCAAATGACATTATAAAGGACTGACTGACCTCAGAATTTACACAAAGAATCTGAGCATGGTCAGAACTATTGGATCTGAACCATCTCAGTTTACACAAACATTCTGAAATCATTTCAGAAATTCTGAGGCATTTCAGACAAAATATTTTTCAGAAAGCAAAGTTCCCCCTTAGAGAAAAATTCTTTTACAATAAAAAATATTTGACACTTCCCCCTGAGGTAATGCTAAGCAGGATTTAGCATACCTAACTCACTGATGAAATGCTTAAACGTTTTGACATCCAAGGGTTTTGTAAAAACATCAGCGAGTTGTTTATCAGTGGGAATGAAATTGTAACATCCCAAACTTATCAAGTTTGACTTTTGACGTTGACCGTCAACTTGTCGTTAGTGACCGTTAGTAACTATGTGTTGTATATGTGCTTATGTGAATTAAACGAATTACGTGAGTTATGTGTTAAAATAATTTAAAATAATGAAATTAAAGTAGATAATGATAAATGAAGTCATTTAATGTTCCCGATAAGATTTAAGGGTCGATAAGTGTTTCTGTGGGCGTTAAACGAGCGTTAAGTGCCGAAACGAGTTATAACGAAGTGCGAGGGCCTAGATGTAAAATTGAAAGTTGTCTCCAGTATATAAGGCGCCCTATGGTCGACCAAGAACCCTTTTGATCAGTTACAAAACCCTAGAAACACCTGCAAACAAAAGCTTAGATCTAATCTTCAAGTTATAGTTGATTTCGGGAGATTTTGGAAGGGAATTCGAGTGCTTTTCGA
>CM067170.1:125305663-125341269 GCA_034093135.1 Erigeron breviscapus | reverse complement strand
ACAAGTTCAATGCAAAGTTTCAAGCTATTTGCAAGTTGTGAGAAGACTTTGTATTTATAGACCAAGTCCATGATGATGTGGACAAGATCGTACAAATGTGGTTGTGAGCATTTAAGGAATTAAAGTCAATTCCTTAACATGCGTACTTTTTAGGTTTAAGTGTGAAAGTTGTTGATGTGACGTTTCACACTTTATTCCTAACCTTTTACTCAACCTTGTACTTGTTAATAGATAAATCTATTAACTGGGATAAAGGTGTAAAGAAAAAGTCTTCCTCGTAATCAGTGTAAAGTGTTGTAAGTACTTTACACTGAGATGCTTCAGTCTTCGATCAGGTAGAATCAACTTCTGAGCTCCACATCTGAGCTTGATTCTCTTTCTTCAGACTTCAGTCTTTGACTTCATTCTGAACGGTATTCTGATACGTTGATCTGAACTGAAGTGAAGCTTCAGTGAACTAATTCTGAACGACTTCAGAATTCTGTACAAGTATACTTCACTGAACTTCACTATTTCTGAACAAATTATACTTGGTCGATTTGACCTAACAAATTCCCCCTATTTGTTCTGAAATAGTGCATGCATTTCAGACTTCTATCTATACATGTTTGTAAGTCTGAAATGCAAGTTTTGTTTAAGTTGTAAAATTTTTCTAAGGACATCTTATAGATCATTGATGCCTTAGAATTTTTCTTGTTGTTTTTCTAACTTAAACTTATCATCTACTTATTTGTTACAATTTGCAACATATATATACAAACTGAAATGTTTGTTACAAATGCAAAATAAAATACAAGTAAATGATAATCAGAAAAAGGAACTACTTCTTCGCAGGTCTTGAACCAGAAGGTGCTTCAGTAGCTTTCCTTTTCTGTGAAGAGGGATCCTTCTTTCCAAACAATCTTCCTTCAATTTCTACCTTGGCCTGCATCTTTTGTTGTATTCTTGATAACCATGCACCAATCAAGGCAGATTTCGGCTTCCCCCTCAGAATTTGGATCATCTCCCTATGTTCAGAAATCCCAAACTCGTGCACTGAAACTTGATTATACTCTTCAGCTGCTCTACCTCCCCTTTTGACAATCAGATCAAAAAGCTTCAACCCATCAGCCTTTGTTACATCCATATCAATTATCTTGGCTGGATTGGATCGATGCTTCATGTAGTGTTCATATTGATCCTGCTCATGCTTTCTTTGGATCTCAGCAGCATCATCAGAAATTAGCTTGAATGTAGAAAGATCAGCATCACGAATATTCTTTCTTGATGATATTGGTCCAGTCACTTTGGGTTTTGTGGGTGGCCTTAACAATTGCCTTTCAACCTTGGCAACTTCAGCTAGAATCTCTTTCTTTTTTTAAATCCATCTCATTCATTCTATTTTTCTTCAAGTCTTCAATAGACAACTTGAAGGTGAGACTTTCCAGCTTTTGTTCAAAGGTGAATACATCATCCCACATTCATATCAAGCATATCAGCCAATGCTTTCTGCACTCTTGGATCAGATTTGATCTTCAGATATCTTTCCAATGAAAGACCAAGAGCTGCAACATCCACATGATCAAGGGTCCCCATCGAAAGATGTTGTGCCCTTTCTCTTTCCTTGTTTTCCCTCCACATTATGTATTGATTAGAGACTTGCTTCTGCAGAGCCTCTAATTTCTTGCCATCAGCATCAGATCATGCAAGGGATAAACCAACTCATCCACAAGTCCAGAACCCTTAGAGTCTTTCTTTGTTGGTTCATCCACCACTGGGGCCTTGCCCTTATCTTTCTTAGCAGGTTCAGAAGCTTGTACTTCAGATTTCTGAACTTGTTCCCCCTGAACTGAAGCACCACCAGATTGTACTTCAGTTTGCTTCTTGGTTGCCTCTTTTAATTCTTGAGTACTTGAGATCAAACCAATAGGCACATTTCCCCCTTTGGGGACCTCAGAAGGCATCTTGGCATATAAATCAATAAGTCATTGTTGGAATTCGTCTGCCCAAGACACATAATAAATTGACGTGGCTAGTACGTGATGATCCAAGTCGGGTCATACCCAATAACAAGCTAGACAAACACTTATGGTATTTATTTATATGATTTGATCTTTAAATAAATATCAATACTTGAAACATTTAGAAAGTGGGTTTCTAAATAATTGCACTTGAGATATGTAAATAAATTATATGGATGATTTATTTTGAGAGAAATGTAAATATGTTTATTTGGCAAAATAAACATTTATATGTGTTGTGTATAATATATAACATGTTACATAAGGTATGTAACAAGTTACAAGACTTTTATATAAAATGTTTTATATAAAATACAAGTTTATAAAATTGGTGGAAAATGCCCATGTGATGGACCTAGGGGCCGCCCCCCCCCCCATGTGCATATTGATGTGTTGTTCAACATACAACACTTGTAGTCTTGCATGGTTTACAAGACATATACACACACAACACTCAACATAGAGTGTATCAACTCTCACATGCAAAAGTAAGAATTTTTCTCTCAACTTTCTCAAGAGCAAAACTCTCCTCTTTTTCTCTTTTATTTTCGGCATCAAGGAGGTACAAAGGAGGGTTGATTTCAAGTTAAATCCTAGCATAGTTTGGGTGTTTGTTGATAGTTTGGGGTATACAAGCTTGAGGTTCTTCTAGGTTGAGGACTTGCCACTTCAAGATCATCATCTCCTTCATATCAACCTTCTCATAAGCTTGGAAGAAGGTAGTCTTCTAAAACACCCTATGGTTGTTGTTTTGATTGCATATTATTCATATACATGGATCCTTATTGTTTGGGTTTTCTTTAATAAGTTAAAATTTGGTTTTAACCACATATAACACATTGAAATGGTTCAATTTTCCGCTGCGTTTTAATATTATAAGGATAATATTACTTTGATAAAAACCCAAAAATCCCAACAATGGCATCTAGAGCCGGTTATATGGATATATGCATCAAAAGTTGTTTTTTTGTTTGGACAAAAACAATTTTTTGGCCAAATTTTCTGCATTTTTGGGCCAATATATATACACAAAAAGGGTTCTTTTTTGTGTATTTTAGTGTCACAACTTAGCCAAAAGACCTTGTGATTGTTTGTGATGTGTGGATGTGTTTGCATCTTATTAATTATTCAATGGTTGTAATAGTTAAATAGGATTTTATTCATTCATTTGGTTATGTAATCTATTTATTTCATTTGGTATGTAATAAGTAGATTAGTTGCATTTTTCTTGTAAATGTAATCTCCAAGAAAGCTTTAAAGAGTTTAGGGGCTGTTTTGGAGGCCAAAAGGAAGAGTGAAGAAAGACATTCAAATCACATCACAAAAGGTTACTTGAAGCATTTGGATGCAAGATCAAGTGGGAGCTCAACTAACACAAAATTTTGTGTTACTTTGTCCCTTAGGTTGAGACCTTTTGACCCACTTGTTTCGGCTAACAAGTGTTGTCAAAATAGTTGGCTAATGTTGTGCACTTATTATTATGTTTGTCATGTTTGTTTGGTTGTTTATTATTTTGTCATGTGATGCTTAAAAACCAACAAACTAAAAGACACACATAAAGATTAAAATTGGTTTTAATATTGACATTAACTTGGTAAATTAAAATGGGTTTTATTAAAAGTTAATGGTCACAATTATAAAAATGGGTTTTATAAAAGAACCTTGAAATTTGGATTTCAAAATTCATTATGGTACATAGTTTTTAACTAGAATATAAAAACTCAAACGACCCTTTAAAAACAAGTTAAAACGCCATCTTTTATACAACACTTAATTATTTGGGAACTCTTTGTAGGATAAAGGTCACCTAACTACCTTGAGGGAACTTATAAGTTAAGGTAAATTTATTGTACTTATGGGATAAAGGTCACCTAACCACTAGTATAAGATAAATTTACATGTGTGTATAAGTAGGACAACTTGATTTGGAAGCCATGTGATTAGGGTCACCGAAGCATGGTAACCAAAGGCGTTGATGGGATTAAACATGCCAAATTAATATAAGATATTAAACCGGTCCCATACCACTAGAAATTGTAAAAGTTGCAATTGTCAAACGTTGACTACCTTGTTTATTTAGATCATGGGATAAAGGTCACCTAACCATCATTTAAATGTAACGTTGGATTCTAGATTTTAATTATTAATTGTCCATAAGACATAAAAGGGTATTAACAATTAAAATTTATATTTGATATCGAAAATACTAATAAAGAACTTTGTTAATCTTGTAGATGGCCGCTAACAACGCTATAAACCCCAACCAAAACGTCCATAATTTTTCACTAAGATCCATCCTTGAAAAGGATCGTCTAAACCAAAACAACTTTGTGGATTGGTTTCGTAACTTGAGAATTGTTCTTAGGCACGAAAAGAAATCCTATGTGTTAGACGATCCTATTCCTGATGAGCCCAAAGAAACTGAAGTTGAAGCCTATAATGATTGGGTTAAGTATGTCGAGGACTCCGTGCAAGTTAGTTGCATAATGTTAGCGAGTATGACTCCCGAACTCCAAAAGGAGTTCGAACACCATGGGCCTACGACATGATTACCCAACTCAAGGAAATGTTCCAACAAAAGGCAAGGGTTGAACGCTTCGAAATGGTTCGAGCACTTCATGCATGTCGCATGGATGATTCACAACCCGTCTCAACATATGTTCTTAAAATGAAAAGCTACATTGATCGCCTCGATAGGCTTAATTGTCCCGTCTCAAATGAGTTAGCTACGGATATGATCCTTAACTCATTGTCTAAGAGATTTGAAACTTTCGTGTTAAATTATAACATGAACGGATGGGACAAGACCGTTTCCGAGCTCCATGGGATGCTCAAAACGGCCGAGGCTAGTATTGGAGGAAAAGTTCAACCCGTTCTCATGATCAATGAAGGCGGAAAGAAAAGGGCTTACTCCGGACCCAAGGCAAATGTTGCTAAGGGAAAGGGTAACAACAAAGGGAATTTTAAAGGCAAAGGAAAGGGAAAAATGGATACTCCAAAAGCGAAGAAGCAAAAGGTTGCTGTCAATGACCCATGCTTTGAGTGTGGGGAGGTAGGACATTGGAAACGTAATTGTCCAACCTATCTCAAAGAGTTGAAAGCTAAGAGGGATGCAGGGCAAACCTCAGGTACAATATTTATGATATATATTGAGCTTAATACTGTTTTTTCTTACATATGGGTATTGGATACCGGATGTGGAACTCATATTTGTAATATGTTACAGGGGTTCAGAAGAAAAAAGCACATCAAGAAGGGAGACATTAGTCTCTTTATGGGCAATGGTGCATTGGTGCATGTTGAAGCCCAAGGAGACTATCTTTTGAAACTTCCAAATGGTTTGGAAATTGTATTGAACAATGTTTTGTATGCACCTAGTTTGACTAGGAGTATTATTTCTGTTTCCCGTTTAAGACATGTTGGATATGATTTTAATTTTGTTAACAATGATATCCATGTTTCTATGAATGATGTATTTTATTTTAAAGCTATGCCTTTAAATGGTATTTATGAATTGGTTCATGAAAACACAACATATGATAACTCAATGTACCAAGCTACCACCAAGAAACTTAAATTAGATTTAAGTGAAACCTATATTTGGCATTGTCGTCTTGGCCATATAAATAAAAATCGCATACTAACACTTCAAAAGAATGGTCTTTTGAAAACAAATCAAATGATTCATTTAATGTATGTGAATCTTGTTTACAAGGCAAGATGACTAAAGCACCTTTTCAAAGGCACTAATGAAAGGGCAAAAGATTTATTAGGTATCATACATTCGGATGTATGTGGTCCTTTTAAGCCAATGACTAGGAATGGTGAAAGATACTTCATTACATTCACCGATGACTATAGTCGTTACGGTTATGTATACTTATTAAAACATAAGAGTGAAGCTTTTGAAATGTTCAAAATTTTCAAGAATGAAGTAGAAAACCAACTCAGTAAGTCAATAAAAATTCTTCGTTCTGATAGAGGAGGTGAATACCTAAGTGATGCTTTTCAAGATCATCTTAGAAGTTGTGGGATTATCTCACAACTAACTCCACCTGGAACACCACAACACAATGGTGTGTCTGAAAGGAGGAATCGAACTCTATTAGATATGGTTCGTTCCATGATGAGCAAAAGCTCACTACCTCTATCATTTTGGGGATATGCCATAATCTCTGCTGCCCGAATTTTAAATATGGCTCCCACCAAGAAAGTGGAGAAAACACCTTTTGAAATATGGCATGGAAGAGTTCCATCTTTGTCATATTTAAAGGTATGGGGTTGTGAGGCTTATGTAAGACATGATGCCTCAAACAAATTAGAGCCCGATCCACTAAATGTATCTTTGTAGGATATCCTAAAGATGATTTGGGATATTATTTCTACAATCCTAATGAGCAAAATGTATTTGTTGCTCGAAAGGCTGAGTTCTTGGAGACTAAATTCCTTATGGAAGGAACTAGTTCCAGAACAGTGGAACTTGAAGAAGATCAAGAACCACTGACAGATACACACTTGGGTGACACTAGCATTCAACAAAAGGATGTTGAAGATGATCAAAGGGTTGATCAAGACACACAAAACGTTCGTAGATCTGGTAGAGCTACTTATCCACCTGAGAGATATGGATTTCTCGTGGATGAATGCTACATGGTAGTTTCTGATGAACCTACCACCTACCATGATGCAATGTCCAAATCAGATTCGGACAAATGGCTAGAGGCCATGAACGCTGAGATGCAATCCATGTATGACAACAAGTTTGGGAATTGGTTGTTGAACCTCCTAATTCCAAAGTAGTTGGAAGTAAATGGGTGTTCAAATTGAAACACGATATGCATGGAAACTTGCTTACTTATAAAGTTAGACTTGTAGCAAAAGGTTTCACTCAAACTCGAGGGGTCGATTATGATGAAACTTTTTCGCCTGTGGCAATGCTAAAGTCTATTAGGATATTATTTGCCATAGCCGCACATTATGACTATGAGATATGGCAAATGGATGTCAAAACCGCTTTTCTAAAATGGATATCTTGAGGAAGATGTCTATATGGATCAGCCTGAAGGTTTTGTCGATCCAAAACATCCTAATAAAGTATGCAAGTTAAAGAAATCAATCTATGGATTGAAACAAGCATCAAGAAGCTGGAATCGTCGTTTGATGAAGAAGTCAAGAAATTTGGCTTCATCAAAAACGCTGATGAAGCTTGTGTGTATAAGAAGGCTAGTGGGAGCATCATTACTTTTCTAGTATTATATGTTGATGACATTCTACTATTTGGAAATGATATTCCAACCTTGGAAGGTGTAAAAGCCTGGCTTGGAAGTTGCTTTTCCATTAAGGATCTTGGTGAAGCCGCTTTTATTTTGGGAATAAGGATCTATAGGGATAGATCAAGGCGCTTAATAGGTTTGAATCAAAGTGCATACATAGACAAAATCTTGAAGAGGTTCAAGATGGAAAACTCCAAGAAAGGTTTGGTGCCTATTCAGAGAGGAACAATATTGAGCACTTCTCAATCTCCTAGCTCAAAAGCTGAGCAAGAGAGAATGAGTGGAATCCCATATGCATCTGCTATAGGATCCATCATGTATGCTATGATATGCACGAGACCGGACGTGTCATGCGCTTTAAGCATGACAAGTAGATACCAGCAAAATCCAGGTGATAGTCATTGGATGGCTGTCAAATATATATTGAAATATCTTAGAAACACTAAAGATATGTTTTTAATATATGGATCTGGTGAGGAGGAGCTCGTTGTAAAGGGTTACACGGATGCGAGTTTCCAAACTGATCGAGATGATTCTCGATCACAATCGGGGTATATCTTCATTCTAAATGGAGGAGCTGTTTCTTGGAAAAGCTCAAAGCAAGATGTGGTTGCATTGTCCACTACAGAATCGGAATACATCGCCGCTTCTTTGGCAGCACAAGAAGCTGCATGGTTGAAGAAATTCATTGCCGATCTAGGGGTTGTTCCTTCCATTCAAGAACCCCTAGAAATTCTTTGTGATAACGAGGGCGCGATTGCTCAAATCAAAGAACCTCGTGCGCATCAAAAGACTAGACACATTGAGCGGAGATTCAACTACATAAGGGATGAAGTTGAAAAAGGAAAGATATGTATTTGCAAAGTTCACACTGATCAAAATGTTGCGGATCCACTCACGAAGCTCCTTGAAAGGCCCAAGCATGAGAGACATACTTGTGCCATGGGACTTCGATATTCTAGTGATTGGATTTGATCTATTTTAAGTATTTGGATATCGGAACACTTGTAGTTATTAACACATTTATATGAATATTGGTATTTTGCATTTTAAATTGTGTTATGTTCCATTTTGCATGTTTAAATCCATGAATAAGTTAATTATTCTAAATGTCCGTAGTCGATCATATTTGTGGGAACAAATATGAATGTAAGATTATTATGAACTTGGATTGGTAGATATTCAAAAGGTTTTGAATATAGAGCAAAGTGTTGCTACCAAGTTCATAGATATTTGTGGGATACAAATATTGGACTGACCTGCAATCAAGCATTACTACATGGAATCTCTGTGATTGATCATAAGTAATCTTGAGTTAAAATGCGAATATCATTGTATCCTCAGACCTGAGATACATATTGGGTCTTGATATTCACTGAATATTATACTTTGACTTAGCTCTTCGCTGTTCTAAAACATGGCAGTACATAAGACTAAGCTCAGGTATGATATAAGGTGATTGTGAAAGACGTATGTAGTCGAGATGGAATTTGTCCCTCTTATTCGTTGAGAGTTAGATGTCTAAGGCCTGTTACAAAGTTAAATCAATAAAGAATGATCACTCTGTGTCTCTAAGATTTAACATGACATCTGTGACAAAAGGATAAATGATCGATTCACCTAAATCATTTCAAGTAAGGGACTTGAAGAGGATGATGTTATTGAATGGCACTTCGTCATACGTATTAGGGTAGCAAACCGTTGTTAGGCGGTATTTGCTTCTTGCGTCAATCTTCTATGAATCTTGTGCAAGTGGGAGATTGTTGGAATTCGTCTGCCCAAGACACATATTAAATTGACGTGGCTAGTACGTGATGATCCAAGTCGGGTCATACCCAATAACAAGCTAGACAAACACTTATGGTATTTATTTATATGATTTGATCTTTAAATAAATATCAATACTTGAAACATTTAGAAGTGGGTTTCTAAATAATTGCACTTGAGATATGTAAATAAATTATATGGATGATTTATTTTGAGAGAAATGTAAATATGTTTATTTGGCAAAATAAACATTTATATGTGTTGTGTATAATATATAACATGTTACATAAGGTATGTAACAAGTTACAAGACTTTTATATAAAATGTTTTATATAAAATACAAGTTTATAAAATTGGTGGAAAATGCCCATGTGATGGACCTAGGGGCCGCCCCCCCCCCCCCCATGTGCATATTGATGTGTTGTTCAACATACAACACTTGTAGTCTTGCATGGTTTACAAGACATATACACACACAACACTCAACATAGAGTGTATCAACTCTCACATGCAAAAGTAAGAATTTTTCTCTCAACTTTCTCAAGAGCAAAACTCTCCTCTTTTTCTCTTTTATTTTCGGCATCAAGGAGGTACAAAGGAGGGTTGATTTCAAGTTAAATCCTAGCATAGTTTGGGTGTTTGTTGATAGTTTGGGGTATACAAGCTTGAGGTTCTTCTAGGTTGAAGACTTGCCACTTCAAGATCATCATCTCCTTCATATCAACCTTCTCATTAGCTTGGAAGAAGGTAGTCTTCTAAAACACCCTATGGTTGTTGTTTTGATTGCATATTATTCATATACATGGATCCTTATTGTTTGGGTTTTCTTTAATAAGTTAAATTTGGTTTTTAACCACATATAACACATTGAAATGGTTCAATATTCCGCTGCGTTTTTGATATTATAATGATAATATGACTTTGATAAAACCCAACATGCCAACATTGGCCTTCAGAGGTTCCCAACTCTGCTGTTCTAGACAACCAGAAATGCCCTTTGCCATGGTAGAGAATTGAGCCCTTAATCTGAAAGAAGAATTTAGGTTCAGTGCCTCTTGATCTTTGAGATCCTTCAACATCTTTCTATCCTCTTCTGAGAATGAAGCAGGAGGAGGAGGAGTAACAATAGTTTCCTACTTAACTAAGGTCAGGATCTCATCCAATTTCTGAGACTGGTCCTTCACTGACTTGTCAAGAGTGGTGACAGATTCTTTAACTTCTGCAACAACTTTATCCACTCTTTTATTTGTATCTTGAGTAAGTTCAGCGACCATTGATCAGACCTTCACTTCAACCTTGTCAGCCATAGAAGCTGAAATCTGAGCAATAAGTTCCTGAGAGAGCTCAGACTTCATCTTCTCAATAATACCAACACTTAAAGAAACCCCAAGTTCTTTTTCATCAACACTTGGTTTCTTGACCAACTCATTCACCTCCTTCCCGACTGCCATAACCTCTTGTCTTATCAATTCAATGCCAGATGTCAAGTTCGCAACCACTGAAGCTTGCACATCTCTTTTGGCCAGTCTGAAGGCTTCCCTAATAGCCAAACTTATCTTATTACATGAATGTACCAGCTCATTTAGCTTCCCACCTACTAGTCCCTCATTTCCAGCAACTTTGGTCAACTCAGTGCCAATGAACATCTGAGCACCTTTCATTTCAGCAATGGAACTAGTATTGGCAGTTAGAGATTTTGTTAAGTCCTCAACCTTGAGAAGTAGGCTTTGGACTTCGGCGTTTTGTTTCTCTAACTGTGCTTCCACACTCAAAGGAGGAGGTGGTTGTGCAGAAGCAGAAGCTACATAGGGAATTATGCCAAGCCCATCTAAAGTCTTTTCTAACTGCATTTCAGTTGGACTCTCAGATTCTGTTTCAGAGTCCAACTCCTTCTCTGAAGGATCATCATAATTTATGGGCCTTGGCACTTGGTGAATTTCTGGGTGTAAGTGTTGTAATTGTGGGTAAAAAGATCCAGAAGTAACATAGGCGGGAGTTGAGCCAGGTGTAAAATAAGGATGTTTATGTGAAGTTGGCGGTGGGCGATATGGTTGTTCAACATTTTGGATTTCTGGGGGAGGAGGGACGTTTGTGAGATCGAAGAATGGCTCAGAATCAGACGACTGATTCTCCTCCAATAAGTTCTCATCAAACTCAAAGTCAGCAAAGGAATCAAGATTCCCTTGAGGTGGCTCATCTTCATCCCATAGGTCAGTCGAAACTGCAGTCTGATCAGATATGCCCAGGTTCAGACCACTAGTGCATGAACCTGCTTCTGGTTCAACAACTACTGCTGCAGATGCATCGTCACCAGATTGATTATGTGTTGGCTCAACCAAGGTCTCATCGCCAGTGACAGTAGACATGGGGGTTGCCTTAATAACTCTCGTACCATCCTCAAGAGTTACTTCATCGGTCGTAGAGTCTAGAATATCAGTCTCAGGTGGTGTCACACCAGAAACTTCATCGACTCGTGCATCAAGAGAGTGTAAGATTTATGAGGTTACAGGGGGTGCACGTGCAGACACAGACTCTAATGTGAGTTGGGCGGACTCACTTATAATATCTTCACCATCTCCTCCTAAAGAAGTTTTGGAGATGGCTGCTTGTGGGTTTTCCCTTTGACTCGATTCTTCTGGTTCTTGTTGGGAAGAACCAGAAGGGTTAGCTTCGGTACTAATGTCCTTGGGCTGTGAGGACTGCTTCTTAAGTTTATGACGTTTAATTAAGCCCTTTGGAGATCCTGAGGGATCTTTTGGGAGATCCTCAGGTTGGTCAGTGGATGAGGGAGGTGGCTGGGTAGAAGAAGTTGTTTGGGATTTGAACAACTTCAACATTTGGCCACTAGGTGCACCAATGGGTCTCGCATTCTTCTGCGACCCGCTCGGTGACCTTTCTGAGCCAGCCGGTCGTGCTGTTTCAGTTTTATTGAATACCTGAATCATTTCAGCAGAGAGTTCTGGTTCTGGTTCTGAAGTAGATATCTTTGATAGATCTTTGCAGAACTCCGTTGCTGAAGACTCAAGCCCCTCTTCATGATATGCATCTCCAAGGAATGCCATAAAGCAGATGCTCAGAAATCTGGGAAATGAGATATGCAGACTTCTTTTCCCTTTCAATTTTGCCACCAACTGAGAAAAGAGAATCTCAGCGAAATCTGCCTCAATCCCATGCCACAAATAATAACCAATTTCAACTTGTGGTAAGGAAATCTGGTTTAATCCACCCCAGTTTCCTCCAAGGCACTCAACAATCTGAGTCCAGAAAAACCTCCAACAGTTACCAAATCCAGACAAAAATATATGTCCAGAGGTTCTCAGATTGCCTTCTGCGTCAACCATGTCATTGTGGCCCATGTCACGCAGTACTTCCCTGAAGTTAACTCCCTTAAGCCTTTTGACATAGGCTGAGGAAGAGGGAAGATAGTTCAAATGAAGGGCCTCCCGAAACCCATCAAGTGAAAGGATATACTGCTTTGTGCCTTCTTTCAAAGAAAAAGCAATGGATTTTTCATCCTTGCTCAAAGTAGCAGTATACCAGAATTCAAGTAAGTATCGATGATACAATACTTGAGGATCAGCAGTCAAGGCGTAATGGAGAGGGGATTGTTCAAAAAATTTGTTTATCCTCCCCATTAACGTCTTATTCTTGGCATTTAGTGCGGCCACAAAGTTATTCATATTGAACCTAAGAGTTGATGGTTCAAACTCTTTTGGCCATGCCGCACTAGGCTTGACTGTTTTAGATGGCTTATATTCAAAAGTGATTAACGATTTGAGTTGAGTTGATGATGATGATTTAGCCATTATTTCTACAAGATGAAACTGGAAGTGATGAATGAATTTAGGGTTGTGAAATTTGGAAGAAGAAAAGATGAGAGAGAATGATGATTGGGAGTAAATGAAAAGAGAAGTAAATGAAGGAATGAAGGAATTGTTTTGGAAAGAGGTATTTATATTTATGATGGAATGTAAAAGTTTTTCCAAAATAAATAAAAATAAAAAGATATTTTGAAACTCAAACCCAAAATAAATATTTTTTAATTGAAATCAATTTTAATCGGGTTTGAAATCCGAAAATAATTTTTGGTCCACGTCCGCATTTAATGTAAAGCAACTATGGACCCTACTTTTGGCAAACAATTCGTCTTTCATTTATAAAACGTGATGCTCACTTTTACATTTACGGCGCCACTTGTGTGCCACATAAGCAGAAAGGTATCTTTTTCAAACGTTATACAGTAACTTTCACGTGTACACACCACGACCAAGTATCCAAATGACATTATAAAGGACTGACTGACCTCAGAATTTACACAAAGAATCTGAGCATGGTCAGAACTATTGGATCTGAACCATCTCAGTTTACACAAACATTCTGAAATCATTTCAGAAATTCTGAGGCATTTCAGACAAAATATTTTTCAGAAAGCAAAGTTCCCCCTTAGAGAAAAATTCTTTTACAATAAAAAATATTTGACACTTCCCCCTGAGGTAATGCTAAGCAGGATTTAGCATACCTAACTCACTGATGAAATGCTTAAACGTTTTGACATCCAAGGGTTTTGTAAAAACATCAGCGAGTTGTTTATCAGTGGGAATGAAATTGTAACATCCCAAACTTATCAAGTTTGACTTTTGACGTTGACCGTCAACTTGTCGTTAGTGACCGTTAGTAACTATGTGTTGTATATGTGCTTATGTGAATTAAACGAATTACGTGAGTTATGTGTTAAAATGATTTAAAATAATGAAATTAAAGTAGATAATGATAAATGAAGTCATTTAATGTTCCCGATAAGATTTAAGGGTCGATAAGTGTTTCTGTGGGCGTTAAACGAGCCGTTAAGTGCCGAAACGAGTTATAACGAAGTGCGAGGGCCTAGATGTAAAATTGAAAGTTGTCTCCAGTATATAAGGCGCCCTATGGTCGACCAAGAACCCTTTTGATCAGTTACAAAACCCTAGAAACACCTGCAAACAAAAGCTTAGATCTAATCTTCAAGTTATAGTTGATTTTGGGAGATTTTGGAAGGGAATTCGAGTGCTTTTCGATCCGTTGATCAAGCCTACAGGTATAGCATCACCTACTGATTGTTAATCAGGTTTTCAATTAGGATTTACCCCTGTAGATTCGGCCTAAAGGGTTGGGGTTCCTTGATCATGATGTTTTAGGTCAAAAACGTTGTTTTCGTGATTATAATCGTTAATAGAGTTATTAATTATGTCAAGATGCAAACTTTAATGTTGAATAATGTTGTTTATATGTAAATAAGTGAATCCCAGGTGTTTAATTTGTAAGTCCCAACTCGTTAGATGGTACTACTGAAGACACCTCTATGTCGATGGTGGAGTTACTTTGCAATATATGCACTGAACTGGAGACGACCAATTGCAGTGTGTATATACCAAGTTCTAGATAGATTACTTATATAAATGACAATAAGTAAAGAACAATGCAATAATACAAATAACTTGTAAGATAACTTGATGAGACAATATGTATTTTTCAATGTGTAATTTATTTATTGATTTAAACAAATTACAAGGTTGATGCGGAACCAAGATAATACACGAATGTAAATATCCTAACAACCTATGAAATACAATTGATCTATACTCGGAATTTCTCAAGACAATCGAAACACTTAAAGTTGTGAAATGTTCCTTTTAGCGATTGAGAGAAGATTGCACAAGTTCACCAAGAATATTGCAGGTTTGCAAAGTGTGAAGTTATTCGTCTTTGTGAAATAACTTTGTGAGATCGAATACTTAAATTCTTGGTGGTGCAATGACTTGTATTTATAGGCAAAGTTAACATTGGGATGTTAACTTTAGCCGTACAAATGTGGTTGGGAGCATTTAAGGAATAGCATTTAATTCCTTAAAAAGCAGTGTAAAGTCGCATGTTAAAGTGACTTTACATAACCACCTTTATGTACCTTTTAATACTTAAATAATAAGATAAGGCTTGTTATCCGGGTAAAGGTACATAAAGCATATAAGTCAATTCCTCGTAATCAGTGTAAAGCTTTGTAAGGGCTTTCCACTGATGGTCTCCAGTTTGTAACTGACTAGAATGCCAACTGGGCTTCGCTGCCATTGTCATTCTCTATCTTCCATTTGTTGTCTTCGACTTCAACTGGAATGCTTCTTCAACTTGGTCAGTTCTCAACTGGAGGAAGTCTTCAGTTGCGTTAACTGTACGGTGCAACTGGACTTCAATATATTTCTCGACAAATCATCTTGGTCACCAGTTCATTAGTTTCCAGATGCAACTGGTGACTGGTCAGTGTGAACTGGTGACTGGCCAGTTCCAGGTGGTCCTAACAAATTCCCCCTATTTGTCTAGAAATATAGTCTAAGTCTTTTCTAGTTCTTGTATCTGTACAAGTGTGAACTGGAAGGACTTGTTCGATTTAAATCTATTTAAGTTATCTAAGGCATTTTTATAGATCAATAAATGCCTTAGGTTTTTCTTTTAGGTTTGTTAGATTTTAATCTATTATCTACCTTGTGGTTACAAACTGGTAACTTCACTTATACAAGGAAATGAAATTTTACAAGTTACAGAATGTAAATACAAATTACAAGTAGATAAACTGAAGAAAGAACTTAATGAGATGGCCCTTCGCCAGTTCTTCTTCTCTTGGCAACTGAAGAGATAGGCAGAGTATCTTCAGGGTCAATATTCAACTTTTGCTCAAGATTTTCTTTATGTTGAATCTTCCCCCTTAGAAAGTTAACCCATGCTTTCTCGAACCTATTCTTTTGTGCCTTAGCATCCAAAACATTCACCATCTCCACCCATTCGCTGAACCCATACTGCATAGCACCAGGATCATCAGTTCTAACCAGTGGCCCACCAGTATACTTAACTTCGATTTGAAAAACCTTGGTGCCTGGCTTGATTGTAACATTGACACCATTAATAGTACCACTATGTCTTCTGGTTGACATGATCTGGGAGTAGTAGTTTCTAGCTTCAGATTCATTTGTGATTTTTATACTCCCAGCACCAGCAGCCAGTACAGCGGACTTAATGTCTTCATTGGATACCTCGCCAGTTGATTCAACGAATGTGCTAAGGTCAGCATCTCTTGCATCTCTTGTCAGTGGTCTTCTTGGTTGTGGAATCCTTCTTCTTGGTGGATTCAATACATCCTTCACAACCTTTTTAACATTTGCAATTCTCTTAAGAATCCCACTGGCCCTAATCTCTTTTGCCTTCTCCACTGAAATGTTTAAGCTCCTGGCATCGAATTCAGCTTCATCCTCATGATAGTGTCTATCCAGTTCTACATCTAGCATTTCATTCAACTGGTCAACTATCCTAGGATCATTCTTAACCCTAACATACTCATCCTTAGTGATACCCAGTAGATTGGCATCACTCATATCCAGCAACTTAATCTGAGCAAGATGTGCCCTGGCCTCAACTTGGTTTCTTTGTTTCATTTTCTTTCTTTCTTTGATGTCATTACCAAGTCTAGCCAGTTTTCTACTATCACTATCTGAAACTGGAGGTAGTATGTCAGCATTACCAGTTTCTAACATTTCACCAGTGGCCGGCTGGGCAGATGCATCACCAGCTAAACCTTTACCTTTGTCCAAACCAACATTCCCCCTATCACTCTGCTCACCAGCTTCAGTACTGGTAGCCACAACCAATTCTCTTCCAGATCCAGATGGAGTCCTTCCAGGTGCAACTGGTCGTGTAAGGACTGAACTTCTTTCCCCCTTGGCAGCATCTAGACCTGCCCTAATTGCTTCCCATTCAGAGGGGTGAGATGGCAACCGGTCAAGAGGCTGCCATGACTGCAAGTCCTTACACTCTTTGAAAATGCCACACATCATCCTGAAGGACCTCCATAAATGGTTCGTCTCCTTGGACTGGGTCAAGACATTTGCAACAACTTGGTCTTGACCAGTTTTCAATTCATTCAAGATCTTGGAGTCCTCATCCAAACCTGAGACAACCTTATCCTTAACTTCATCATCCATCTTCTTCAGATTTTCCACTTCAGTTGTCAGTTTCTCTATAGATTGAGCATGTAGAGATACCTGGGTGTTCAAACTTTCTATGCTGCCTCTCAACTGGTTGATCTCACTGGTAAGTGGGGCCAGATCAACCTGAGGAGTGGCCAGCTTGGTGATCTCAGACATCACCCTTTCAATCAAATGCTTTTCTCTAGCACCCAGCGTATCCTCTATTTTCTGACCAACCGAAGTCATCAACTGCTCTCCAAGGCCAGTTACATCTAGGCCAGGTCTTTCAATAAGTTCCTTAACCTGCCTTTCAATCTCTTTTAAGTCAACTTCTGAAGTTCTGACAGTATTTCCTAGCAAGTTGGAGATTGAACTGGAGACCTTGGAGTGAGTTAGGTCAAAGGCTTCCTTTAGAGTACCAGCTAGATTGTTGCAGCCAGTGACCAACTCATTAAGCTTTTTGAACACCAAGTCTTCATTAGATGAAAACTTGTTTATCCCCAGATCGACCACCTTAATATTTGTCAAATGATCTTTGTGGTATCTGGAGAATGACTTGGTGTTCTTGTCAAGTGTCTTCTGAATCTCCTCCACCCTGGTAAGAAGGTTTTGGAGATCGGCTTGTAGTGAGACAACTTGACTGTCCAGTGACAAAGGAGAAGGTGTCACTGGACCACTAGCAGTTACTACTGGAGCAACTGGAGGAGGCAAACTGATGGAAGTCTCCCCAGTTGTCAGGCCAGCAGTTGAAGAAATTATTGGAGTGGTGGTTGAAGAAAGGACTGGAAAATCAAATTGTTGTTCATGCTGAGAATGCTCAGGTGTGAACAACGGCGACGGTGGGGGTGTCATTTCTCGAGCAAGTGAGAATTGCCCAGTTGGTAAAGGAGCGAAATTTGTTGGTAAAGATATATCTATAGGCACATTTACTTGTGGTGGTGAAAATGAAATTGATGCGTCTGGAGGTAAGACTGGAGATGAAGGGTCTTGAGCTTGTACAGAAGCATCAAGAATCTCCAAGTCTGTTTCAGTACCTTCAGAATCCGAAGATTCTATAAGGATTTCCTCGTCATTAACACTCATGTCCAGATCCATGAATGTGACAGAGGGCTGTTCAGTTACCTGGACAGTCTCCAGATGACCTTCCCCAGTTTCCTGGATGGGTGCATCTGTTGGAGGATCAGATACCGAAGTATCTTCACCAGGGATAGATGAGATTGGTGTTGCTTCAGTTATGGTTGCTCTATCCTCAACCACAACATTAGACACACTGGAGGGTCCCTCATTATTTTGAGGCCCGCCCAGTTGCCTTTCTGACTCACCTTCAAGAGGTGCATCAGTTGAAGCGAATGCCAGTTGCATTCGTTCAGGAATTTCAACCTCACCAGCTTCAGATACCAGTGAGTCTAGATTCCTTAGCATGTCTGGAGCAGTGTACGGAGAATCTGTACTATTATATGCTTCCCTGCCCAGAATTTGCTTAAAACAAAGTGAGAGGAACCTTGAAAAGGGAATACAAACACCCCTTGTGCCCTTCAGTTTTTGAACTAGGCTTCTATACAGAATATCTGCAAAGTCCACTCTCAATCCGTTCCACAAGCAATAAGCCATCTCTGCTTGTGAGGAGTTGATCTGGTCAAGTCCACCAGAACTCCCACCCATGCTCTCCACCAGGTGGATGAAAAAGTACCTCCATGAAGGTGTAAGGCCCTTCATGGTCATCGCACCTTTTGTCTTCAACACCCCATTCTCCAAACACTCCCTGTGTCCCATTTCAAGAAGTACTTGGCGAAAGTTTATATTTGGGGGCAAGACGACTGGAGATTCACCCTCTCTCCAGTAATTGAGGCGTAAGGCATCCCTCAATATATCAGCTGACAAGGTACACTGGATTGTTCCATCCTTTAAAGTGAAACTGATGGAGGAACAATCGGAAGAAAGAACGGCAGTGTACCAAAACTCACATAAGTAGTTGTGAAACAACTTACGTGGGTTTAGAGAGAATGAGGGTCCTATTGGAGAATTCTTCAAAAACTTTTGAATTCTACCAATAAGGGTATCGGACCCTTGAGATCCTCGTAGGCTGGCCATAGGATTATTTGGATTTAGTTTTATGACCGAAGCACTACTAGGGGCACCAGGTGCCTGTGTGACATCTGGTGAGGGATTGTATGGAACAGTCAAGAGATTTACATCTCTTGAACGAGATGATCTAGGAGCCATAGAAGAATGAAAATGAAATTTGGGATTTAGGGTTCTTGATTTATGAAGCAAAGAGAAGAATGAAAATGAAATTTGGGATTTAGGGTTCTTGATTTATGAAGCAAAGAGAAGAATGAAGCGATTTTGATGATTGGAAGTAAATGAGTTCGGAGTAAATAAGGGTATTTATAAGGATTCAAGATCCCAATGAAACACCAAAATTATATTTTAATAAACAAAATCCCTTTTTGAAGATATTTTCACAAAAGTTGGTTTGAATTTTGAAATAAAATAATAATTTGCCATGTAAACATTAAATGCTTCCATGTCAGCATTAAATGCTACGACGGCTTATCTTACCCACGCGCCCACTCACTTTTTGTTTTCCCAATACAAACAGTTGTCAAGTACTAAAATGGTTTCAAACACGTCAGATCATGATATCAAGTGGTTTAAAACACTCGAGTATCATCACGTGTCACACATATTGACCAAGTATTTGTAACGTTATAAAAATAAGACAAGACTGAACCTGGTAACTGGAGGATCAGTCCAGTACCAGTTTCCAACTGAAGAGTTCTCCAGTTGCATTTTCAAACAAAAATGAATTTTAGTCAGAAAATTATTTTGAGTCTTTCCCCCTAAAATGATGATCCAGAAATCAATTAGTGCCAAGATAGTATCACAAAGGCGTTCGATAGCCTGGCGAGCAAAGATTATCTGGACCTCCTCAACTGGAGAACTTCATCAGTGTCACTGACGCGTTCAATAACAAAGAAAGCTCCAGTTAAGGGTTTAACATTCCCAGTTCGCTGATGAGATGTTTAAAGGTTTTCTCATCGAGAGGTTTAGTAAAAACATCAGCTAACTGTTTGTCAGTGGGGATGAAATGAATTTCAATATCTCCTTTCATAACATGATCTCGAATGAAATGATACCTGATGTCAATATGTTTTGTTTTGGAGTGCATCACTGGGTTGTGAGATATAGCAATTGCACTGGTGTTGTCACAAAAGATTGGGGTCTTAGTAAACTTTTGACCATAATCTAGTAACTGGTTCTTGATCCAGAGAATCTGGGCACAGCAACTGGCCGCAGAAATGTACTCTGCCTCAGCAGTGGACATAGAGACTGAAGTCTGCTTCTTGCTGGTCCAACTTACCAGTTTTCCTCCAAGGAAATGACAACCACCAGTTGTTGATTTTCTATCTATCTTACAACCTGCATGATCAGAATCTGAATAACCCATTAGATCTAATCCTGAGCCTTTGGGGTACCAAAGACCAAGATTAGGACACCCTTTCAGGTATCTAAAGATACGCTTTACAGCGTGCAAGTGTGATTCTTTAGGGTTAGCCTGAAACCTGGCACATAAACATGTTGCAAACATTATATCTGGTCGACTGGCAGTTAAGTACATCAGTGAACCAACCATACCTCTATAGTCAGTTATGTTAACTGGTTTGCCAGTTGGGTCAGAGTCCAAATTCAATGGTGCTGCAATAGGTGTGTTTTTTGATGGGATTGAATCATATTTGTATTTTCTTAACAAATCTCTGACATATTTTCCTTGGTTTATGAAAATTCCATTTTCAGTTTGCTTAATCTGAAGACCTAAGAAAAATGTTAATTCACCCATTAAACTCATCTCATACTCAGATGACATGATTTTAGAAAACTTTTTACACATTGCATCATCAGTTGAACCAAAAATAATGTCATCAACATAAATTTGTACCAATAAGATATTACCTCTTTCTTTCAAGATAAACAAGGTATTATCTATTGCACCTCTTTGAAAGCCATTTTTAAGAAGATGTTTAGTTAAAGTATCATACCAGGCTCTTGGGGCTTGTCTTAGACCATACAATGCTTTGTTCAGTCTATAAACCCAATGAGGATGCTTCTCATCGATGAAACCTGGAGTCTGCTTAACATAAACTTCTTCTTCCAATGTTCCATTAAGGAACGCACTTTTGACATCCATCTGGAAGACCTTGAACTGCAGATGGGCTGCATAAGCCAAAAATATTCTTATGGCTTCAAGTCTTGCAACTGGAGCAAAAGTTTCATCAAAGTCAACGCCCTCTGCTTGACAATAACCCTGGGCAACTAGTCTGGCCTTGTTTCTTACAACATGGCCATCTTCATCCATTTTGTTTCGGTAGACCCATCTGGTACCAATAGGTTCTTTCTTTAACCCTGGTGGACAAGGAACAAGTTCCCAAACATTGTTCCTTTCAAACTGGAGGAGCTCTTCTTGCATAGCTTCCACCCAGCTTGGGTCTGCCATAGCCTCGTCAATCTTCTTTGGTTCAATTAAAGATAAGAAGGTGACGTTTAAGCATTGCTCACTGGTGGCTCTTCTAGTCTGAACCCCACTAGTTGGATCACCCACAATCTGTTCAATTGGGTGGGCTTTAGTCCATCTAGTGTATTGACTAGGCTGGTGTACTACAATATCAGTGCAAGTCACCTGGAGATCTTCTTCAGTTGCAGCAGCATCTGGAGAAGGATCAGTCCAAACAACTTCTACATCCTCATCAGAGTCAATGAGGTCTCGATTAGCATCATGAAATTCCTCATTTGAAGGCATTTCATGAAGAACTGGAGAGGTAGGTGTTTGAACTGGTGCTGATATTGGAATGGCACGTACATCAGATCCAATTACCAATTCTTGTGGTAAGTTGAAGTTGATAGAAGGATAAAATGATGTGTCACTGGAGGTGTTCTTCTTCTTAACTGGTTCCAGTTTGTTGTAACTGGAAGCATCTTCTGGTGAAACAACTGACCGATGAACTTGGTCAGTTTCACCAAAATTGATTGGAATGACTGGAGAAATATCAAGGCTTGGTCTCTTGTTGATTGCTTCAGTTGATTCATCGAATGTGACATGAATTGTCTCATGCACCTTTTGGAGTCTATAATTATAAACTCTAAAGGCCTTTCGAATATCTGAATATCCTAAAAATACCCCTTCATCAGCTTTTGCATCAAACTTTCCAAGCTGACTGGAATCGTTTAGTATATAAACTGGACAACCAAATACATGGAAGTATCCAATATTTGGTTTACGATTCCTGAGTACTTCGTAGGCAGTCTTCTTATGTCTCTTGATGTAGACTGACCGGTTTTGGGTGTGACAAGCAGTTGCAACTGCCTCAGCCCAAAAACTGGTGGGAAGACCAGATTCAGATAGCATACTTCTGGCGGCTTCTATCAGTGTACGATTCTTTCTTTCAACAACTCCATTTTGCTCTGGAGAGTGAACTGATGAGAAGTTTTGAGAGATGCCAGTGTCATTGCAAAATGTTTCAAGTACTTTGTTTTGGAATTCAGTACCATTATCACTTCGCAACTGACAAACTTTTCGAGTATACTTGAGCTCAATTCGTTTGATAAGAGAGATGATTTCAGCAGGAGCATCACTTTTGGATCTGATGAATACCACCCAGCAATATCTGGTGAATTCATCAACCACAACTAGAGTGTACTTCTTTCCAGCTCTAGTTTGAACATTCACTGGACCAAAAAGATCCATATGGAGCATGTGAAGAGGTTCAGTGATGCTAAAATTTTGCCTAGTTTTAAAACTGGCTCTCTTCTGCTTACCCATCTCACACCCTGGACATGGCTTTTCCTTATTGAAGGAAATTTGAGGTATCCCATCAACCAGTTGTTTGCGAGACAACTTGTTAATGTTCTTAAAATTAAGATGGGATAATCTTTTATGCCATAGCCAGTTGGTGTCCTCATCAGCTTTGGTATAGAAACATTGCTCTTTTGGAGCTGGTTCCATATCCATGATGTACACATTTCCTTTTCTTGGTGCAATCATCACCACTTTCCAATCCTTGTTAAATATGGTGCCTTGTGCAATATCGAACAATACTCTGAAGCCATCATCGCAAAGTTGGCTGACACTGATCAGGTTGTATTTCAAACCATTCACAAATGCAACTCTTTTGAATTCGACTTGTCCATTATTGAGCACACCATATCCTTCAGTCTTTCCAGATTGATCGTTACCAAACGTCACTGTCGGTCCATCTTGGACAGTGAACTCTTCCAGTAGGGGCTTACATCCGGTCATAGTCCGGCCAGCAGCGCTGTCCAGATACCAGATATTTTTCTTTCGATCGCCCTATACACACACAAAAATCATTAGTTCTTTTTGTGAACCCATCTTTTCTTGATGGGTCCACTGGACTTCTCTACATAAGCCACAGTTGATTGTTGAGGTGTTGAACTGGAGGCTGCATCTGGAGCATTATCACCAGCTCCAGGTGCAGGAGTAAAAACAATTGGTATTTGATACTTACTCCCTTTAATTTTACCAGATTTTGTTCCAGAAGGAACATTCTTTTGTTTAGGTATTGAAGGGAGTGGTTTAATATTTTGTTTGAAAACTGGAGGTAATAAACCTCCTTCCAGATTGTTAATCCGGGCAGTACAACTCTGAACCTGCCGAGACAAAAGTTGGAGTTGTCTTTCCAGATTAACCAAAATATTATTTTCTTCAGGCAGTTGAACCTTGGACCTTGGTTCAACTGGTGCTTTAGTCTGTCGGGTCTTGGGCACCTTAGACTTTTGAGGTAAAGGCTTGTTACCAGTGGCCTTTTTGACTGGAGCTTTAGCCTGTTCGGCTCCAGTTTTAACCTCAAAGGGGGTGGTCTCAAAGGTTTCAGTTTCAACAGCTTCAAGTTGATCATAAGGTGTTTCAACCTTGAGAGCTGGAGGCAATGCATGAAGATCTGGTATGAGAGCTGCCATCTCCAGATCTCCAGATTTCCATGCATTCTTCTGGGCATCTATAGTTCTTGAAAATGCATCATAGTTTTTGCCAGATGCTTTTACCCATGACTTGATAATCTTTTGTTCTTTTTCAAGATCAGAAAATAGTTTTTGATTATCAAGTTCTAAAGCCTCAATCTTTAAAACTGACTCCTTGAGAGCCAACTGGACACTTTGCAAATCATTTAGTTGTGGTTTAACATTGTTCAGTTCAATTAGGATAGTGTCAAGATATCTTTCACTATCAGCTCTTACAGTTTCCACAAATGCCAAATCACCACTTAATGATTCAGCCAGGTCCAGTTTTAGTTCAGGGTCAACCTGGTTATCATAGTCACATACCTTCTTCAGTATGATGTCCACCCATCTTCCAGAGATGACATCTTCTTTCACCACGTGTTGCTGCTGTTGATCTTCCAAGGCCATGAAGCACATGTCCCTTTCCTCTTCTTCATCATCAGATGAGTCATCAGAGTACTCCCATTTTCCCTCAGTTTGTGCCATTAAGCACTGATCCTTTTTCTTTTCCATGGACAGGAGGGCAATCTGGGCCTTAAGCTTCTTGTATTTAGCTTTGTAGCTATCATCAGGCCGATTGAAATTAGGGACAGAGGGGCCAGTTTGGTTGTTCAACTGACTAGATCTGCATTCCTTCATAAAATGACCTTTCTTGCCACACTTATAGCATGTAAGATTGGTCTTATCCAGAGAGCTGGAGCTGGAAGCATTGTTGGGGCCATTAAATCTTTTGGATTTATGCTTAAACCTATTAAAGGTTTTAGCAATCATGGCGACCAGATCATCATCGTCAGTTTCATTACAACCATCACTGTTTTCAGTGGTCAGTCCAGAGTTTAAGAAACTGTTCAACATCTCCTTCATCGAGTGTACCTGGACACTCTCAGCAGACATTAAAGCAGCACAAGGTCGCTCAGTTACACTAGCAACCTTGGGACTCTGGGCATGGTTCATGGCATCTTGCTCAGCCACAAGTCTTGCAGCATTATTATCTTCAGTGAATCTGAAGGCTCCATAGAGCGATGCAAGAGTATGAGTGTGCAAGGTTTTACCTTGTCTCAAGACAAGAACCATGTTTTCCCATTTGGAAGGAAGAATATCACAAAACTTCTCAAGAAGAATATCCTTATCCTTCTCTACACCCAATCCTCTCAACTGATTGATGAGGCTAGAAAATCTGGTGTATGTACCAGTTAGACTTTCATTGGGCAAGGCAAAGAAGGATTCATACTTCTTGTTCAAAGCAACTTTTCTGGTGACAATAGTGTCATCACCTCCTTCAAATTGAATCACTAATTCATCCCACATAGACTTGGCACTGGGAAACAACACAAGTGTTGGAATTAGGTCTTCATGGACAGCCCCAAGGATCATGTTTTTCAGTCTGGTGTCCAAGTCCACCAGTCTGCGATCCTCATCAGACCAATGGTCTTCTGGCTTTTCCCTTGAACCTCTTCTTCCAGTAGGATCAAGAAGAGGACTGACCCCAAGGGACATGGGTATATATGGTCCATCCTTAAGGATTTTCAACATATACCTTTCAATCCCACCAAAATGCAAAAGCATTCTAGCCTTCCATGTACCGAATGTCTCACTGTTTCCATCAAATTTTGGAACAGGAGTGTTAGAGTAGTGTACATGGACATGGTTTGGGGCAGTAGGAGGAGGAGGGTTGGTGTTAACATTTTGAAAAGGTTGTGCATTAGTATTCGAGGGGTTTTCACCTGAACCAGAACCATCTCCACCTTCAGTAGTGTTCATCTTAGCAGATCTAGGCAAGTTTATTAGCCTTCTGCTCTGATACCACTTGTAAGTCCCAACTCGTTAGATGGTACTACTGAAGACACCTCTATGTCGATGGTGGAGTTACTTTGCAATATATGCACTGAACTGGAGACGACCAGTTGCAGTGTGTATATACCAAGTTCTAGATAGATTACTTATATAAATGACAATAAGTAAAGAACAATGCAATAATACAAATAACTTGTAAGATAACTTGATGAGACAATATGTATTTTTCAATGTGTAATTTATTTATTGATTTAAACAAATTACAAGGTTGATGCGGAACCAAGATAATACACGAATGTAAATATCCTAACAACCTATGAAATACAATTGATCTATACTCGGAATTTCTCAAGACAATCGAAACACTTAAAGTTGTGAAATGTTCCTTTTAGCGATTGAGAGAAGATTGCACAAGTTCACCAAGAATATTGCAGGTTTGCAAAGTGTGAAGTTATTCGTCTTTGTGAAATAACTTTGTGAGATCGAATACTTAAATTCTTGGTGGTGCAATGACTTGTATTTATAGGCAAAGTTAACATTGGGATGTTAACTTTAGCTGTACAAATGTGGTTGGGAGCATTTAAGGAATAGCATTTAATTCCTTAAAAAGCAGTGTAAAGTCGCATGTTAAAGTGACTTTACATAACCACCTTTATGTACCTTTTAATACTTAAATAATAAGATAAGGCTTATTATCCGGGTAAAGGTACATAAAGCATATAAGTCAATTCCTCGTAATCAGTGTAAAGCTTTGTAAGGGCTTTCCACTGATGGTCTCCAGTTTGTAACTGACTAGAATGCCAACTGGGCTTCGCTGCCATTGTCATTCTCTATCTTCCATTTGTTGTCTTCGACTTCAACTGGAATGCTTCTTCAACTTGGTCAGTTCTCAACTGGAGGAAGTCTTCAGTTGCGTTAACTGTACGGTGCAACTGGACTTCAATATATTTCTCGACAAATCATCTTGGTCACCAGTTCATTAGTTTCCAGATGCAACTGGTGACTGGTCAGTGTGAACTGGTGACTGGCCAGTTCCAGGTGAACTGGTCCTAACATAATTAGATCCATGTGTGTTCAATTGTGTTTTTGAACCAAACGTTGCGGTTTCGAGTCGTTTTGATGATCAAAAAGAAGGATTCATTTATGCAATTGATTCAAGGATTAAATGATGTTTTCAAATGCTTAATTGTGACCTATTTGATGTCAATTTAATGGGTGTAAGTCGTGGTGGAGGTTTGGGATCCGTTTGGAAGGTGAATGAAGAGAAACTGAGTTGGTTTTGCTGGTCGGCACCCCAGGTGCGGCGCACCAGGTGGGTGGTGCGGCGCACCACTGCCCAGATTAGGGATTTTGATTTTCAAAGGGAGCCCGATATGCGACGCACCAAGGGCAGGTGCGGCGTACCTATACCTGATCTGAGTTTCTGTATGATTGGTGCGACGCACCACTTGGGAGGTGCGACGCACCTGATGCCCAGTTTGCACAAAACATTTCGTTTAGCTTATAGATCGATCTTATACTCGTTCTAGGTTGTCGGGAGCACTTAGCAAGCACTGTAAGGCATACGTAACTCATTTCTAAGCAGTACCAAGGTAAGATACATGACTTTTCTCACGCTGGAGGGACAACAAATTGGATTATCTTATGTGTGTTGGTTTTCCGGGTTATGCGGGAGGTTATGTGGGAATGTATGCATTGCTGAAGTGGTTTATTATGTTATGATGACGCTTAAATATGAAGTAGTTATGTGCATATGTAGTACTATGAACATAATGTTGCTGGCATGATATCTTAACGATATTTATTGTGATGTTGATTATATTGATGCTATGATTGATTATGATATATGATGAAATATATGTGGGATTTAAGTGTGTTACACGTAGGAATGCTATGATCTGTACACGTTAGTAGGATTAAACACTAAAGTAGATGTGGGATTAATGATGTTGATGTTATGATTTGACGATTTTACGTGATGAAATATATGTGAGACTTAAGTGTGATAATGTCTAGTTCACTAGATATACGTAAGAAATGTTATGAGTTGTGTACGTTAGTGGAATTAAACGTTAAAGTAGATGTGGGATTAGTTAGGTAATGAATATACCTAATGTTAAAGTAAAGTGTGAAATGTTGGAAATCGTTCTAGCCTTAGTGTTAGTGCGTAAAAGTAAGAAAGATATAAATACGTGGGAAATACTATAGCTAAATACGTGAGATTGATGTGGGAAGTGTTAAGCTTAACCCGTGCTAGTTTATGCCAAGCTAGTGCGTACGTGGTCGCTTGAGTGGCTCCTTGCGGCATAGTGTGGGACTAGTATTTCCGGGTGGAGTGACTAACCACCAATGTTAAAAGCATGACGGGATACTATGGAAATGGCATTGCTTTTCCTAAAATTTAAGACGTGGGAAATCGTGCTAGTTGTAAAGCTAGTGCGTAATATGTAAACTGATTAAAGATGTAAGATGTGGGAATAAGTTGATTAAGATAAATATATGAATATGTGAGAAAGATGTACATGTAATTTAAGACGTGGGATTACAATGTGATGTGGGATTTAATGAGATGTGTTGAGACGTGTGATAAGAACGATACATAGGCACAATTAGGAGTATATATCCTACATGTGCTATACATATATGTGCGATATGTTTATGTGTGATATGTAAGACGTGAGATGAAGTTGATTAAGCTGATTAAGTTGATAATAAGATATGTGTGAAAGAAATATATGTGCTTTACGTTGTGAGATCACGATGTGACGTGAGAATATGTGCTAATATGAATACGTGTGACAAGTTTATGTGTGAAATGCCAAGATATGATATGAAGTTATGTTTAAGTGGTAAGTCTATGTTGATATGATATAAGATATTGATTAAGAAGAGGGTATATGATGATATGATGTATATGTTGATATGAAATGAAATGTGATACAATGTGGGAAAAGGGATGTATGGGTTGATCTATGATTGTTGTGGATGATATGTAATGTGGTTACGTTTGATAAGTAAAATATGACGAAGTTTTATGAAAGTAAAATGAAGAACGTTTTATCAAAATGTGTGTATCTTACTTGGCTAATTTTATTAGCTAACACTTGCTTTTATGAAAATGTTGTGTCCTTCAGGATAAGCAGGTATAAGCTAGTGAAGTGCATGGATCGTGAGATGGGTAGAAGAATAAAGGAAGATTAGCATTAGTCTCCCTATGATTAGACTTTACCCATAGCCATATGTTCGGCTACTTTATTTATGATTTACGTCTCTTGTAGTGTTGATGGCAATTATGTTAGTGCCATAACTTGGATTTTACTTTGACTATTATGATGATGCTATTAGTAACACCAAACTTTAATGAAAGGTACCATCCGTTACAGATGAAGCAGTTTTTTTAAGTGATCCTATTTCCGCTACGTTTTAAACGCCGTTTGGCAAAAGTTTTTTGAAATCCAGGTTTTTAAAATGACGGGTGTTACAGAAATGAAGTTCAATATCACCTTTAATAATGTGATCTCTTATAAAATGATACATGAGGTCGATATGCTTGGTTTTGGAGTGCATGACAGAATTGTGAGAGATTGCAATGGCACTGGTGTTATCACAAAAGATTGGAGTTTTTGTATACTTAACACCATAATCAGTTAGTTGGTTCTTCATCCACAAGATCTGAGCACAGCAACTGGCTGCAGAAATGTATTCAGCTTCAGCTGTGGAGAGTGACACTGCAGTTTGCTTCTTGCTTATCCAACTAACCAATTTGCCACCTAGGAAATGACAACCACCTGTGGTACTCTTCCTATCTATTTTACAACCTGCAAGATCAGAATCTGAATAACCCATTAGATCTAGACTTGAGTCTTTGGGATACCAAAGACCAAGTCTGGGACACCTTTAAGGTATCTGAAAATCCTTTTCACAGCATTTGCGTGTGCTTCTCTGGGATCAGACTGAAATCTTGCACAAAGGCATGTTGCAAACATTATGTCAGGTCTACTAGCAGTTAAGTACATAAGGGATCCCACCATACCACGATATTTTGTGGGATCCACTTGTTTTCCATTAGGATCTGAGTCCAAATTTAATGGTGCAGAAATGGGAGTATCTTTTGATGAGACTGAATCAAATTGAAATTTCTTTAATAAATCTCTGACATATTTTTCTTGATTTATAAAAATACCATCACTGTTTTGTTTCACTTGAAGACCCAGAAAATATGTCAATTCACCCATCATACTCATTTCATACTCAGATGACATGATTTCAGAAAACTGTTCACACATTTTATTATTTGTAGACCCAAACACAATATCATCAACATAAACTTGTACAAGTAAGATATCACTTTTATCATGCAATATGAATAAAGTGTTATCAATTGTACCCCTTTTAAAACCATTATTAAGAAGATGTTTAGTAAGAGTATCATACCAGGCTCTAGGTGCTTGTCTCAGACCATATAAAGCTTTGTTCAATCTGTACACTCAATGTGGTTTTTCTTCACTGATGAACCCTGGTGGCTGATATACATACACAACTTCTTCTAATTCACCATTCAAGAATGCACTTTTGACATCCATCTGATAGACCTTGAACTCATGATGAGCTGCAAAATCTAAGAAAATTCTGATAGCTTCTAGTCTAGCAACTGGTGCAAAAGTTTCATCAAAGTCTACTCCTTCTTCTTGAGAGTAACCCTTTGCAACAAGTCTTGCCTTGTTTCGAACCACATGACCATCTTCGTCCATCTTGTTTCTGAAGACCCATCTTGTCCCAATTGGCTCTTTCTTCAGATCACTGGGACAAGGAACAAGTTCCCAAACATTGTTCCTTTTAAACTGGTTAAGCTCATCTTGCATGGCTTCAATCCAGCTTGGGTCTTTCAAAGCCTCGTCAATCTTCTTCGGTTCTATCAGTGATAAGAAGCTGACATTTAAGCATTGCTCGCTTGTGGCTCTTCTGGTCTGAACCCCACTAGTGGAATCTCCAATAATTTGATCGATTGGATGTGCTCTTGTCCACTTAGTGTAATGACCAGGATGAGCAATGATATCAGTGCAAGAACTCCTCTGATTTACTTCAGGAGGAGGTTCATAAAAGACTATTTCAGTTTCATCATTTTCCTCTTGCAGCTCATGATTTGCATCATGAAACTCTTCAGATTGGGGTATTTCAGTGGAGGCTGATATCTGAGGTGAAGCAGTACGTACATCTGATCCAATAGTCAGTTCAGAAGGTAGTTTAAAATTGACTGAAGGATAGAATGGAATGTTGCTTTTCTGAATTTTAGCTGGTTCTGAACTGAGATGTTTAGAAGCTTGTTCAGGTGACTGATCAGATTGGACAATAGGATCAGATTCACCAAAACTGATTGGATTTTTTGAGGGTGGTACAAGAGTTGGTTTATTGAAGATTGCAGAATTGGATTCATCAAAGGTAACATGAATTGACTCATCAACCTTATCAAGTCTCTTGTTATAGACTCTAAAGGCTTTGCGAATAGATGAATATCCTAAAAAGTACCCTTCATCAGCTTTTGCATCAAATTTACCAAGCTGATTGGAATCATTCAGAATGTATACTGGACATCCAAAGACATGGAAATATCCAATATTAGGCTTTCTATTTCTGAGTACTTCATAGGCAGTCTTCATGTGTCGTTTTACATACACAGATCTGTTCTGAGTGTAACAAGCAGTTGCAACAGCTTCAGCCCAGAAACTCTTGGGAAGACCAGATTCATTAAGCATACTTCTAGCAGCTTCAATCAGCGTTCTATTCTTTCTTTCTACAACACCATTCTGCTCTGGTGTGTGAGCTGAAGAGAAGTTCTGAGATATGCCAGTTTCAGTGCAGAAGGACTCCAGAGTGGCATTTCTGAATTTAGTGCCATTGTCACTTCTGAGCTGACAAACTTTTCGCTTATGCTTGAGTTCAATTTGTTTGATGAGAGCAATGATTTCAGCAGCAGCTTCACTCTTGGATCTGAGGAAAATCACCCAGCAATATCTTGAATATTCATCGACGACTACAAGGGTGTACTTCTTTCCTGCTCTTGTCTGAACATTCACTGGTCCAAACAAATCCATGTGAAGAGGTTCAGTTATACTGAAACTTTGTTTTGTCTTGAATGAAGCTCTCTTCTGCTTATCCATTTCACAACCTGGACATGGCTTATCTTTATTGAAAGATATTTGAGGTATCCCATCAACAAGTTGTTTTCTAGACAACTTATTAATATTCTTGAAGTTCAGATGGGATAACCTTTTGTGCCACAGCCAGTTTGTGTCTTCATCTGCCTTTGTGTAGAAACATTGTTCAGTGGGTGAACTATTCATATCAATGATATAAATGTTTCCTTTCCTTGGTGCAACCAACACTACCTTCCAATCCCTGTTGAATATGGTGCCTTGTGAAATATCAAATAGAACCTTAAAGCCATCATCACACAGTTGACTGACACTGATCAGGTTATATTTCAAACCATTCACATATGCAACACGTGTAAATTTGACTTGACCATTATTCACCACACCATATCCCTCAGTTTTTCCATGTTCATCATTACCAAATGTTATTGAGGGCCCCTCTTGCACCCTTCCTCTAGCAGGGTTTGATAACCAGTCATGGTTCGGCCAGCAGCACTGTCCAGAAACCATATATTTTTCTTTCGGTCTCCCTGCACAAACACAAAGATTAGTTCTTTTTGGGAACCCATCTCCTGATGGGTTCACTGGACTCTCCCTTAGCAGTCTCAGATTTCTTTGGTTCATAAGGAACAGAAGGGTCAAAAGGGATATCATTCATAATCTCAGTTGACTTAAAAATAATTGGTTTGATGGAACTTTCAACCTTTTTCTTCTCAGATTTTTGCTTGATTGGTTTTGAAAAAGGTTTGGTATTTTGTTTGGTTGAAGAGGAGTGGTTTCAACATTTTTTAAACGTGCATTACAACTCTGCACTTGTCTAGCCAATAGTTGAAATTGACTTTCTAACCTTAACAAAATTGATTCTTCATTAGACACCTGAGCCTTACCTGAATCTGAGGTAGATGGCTCAGTGGGGGAGACATTTTTCTTCTTCTTTTGATTCTTAGGAACCTTAGATGAAGACTGAGAGGATGACTTTTTGGATTTAGCCCTCTTTTCTGAAACAGTGGTCTGAGCTGTTTCAGAATTTCCCTCAGATTGTTCCTGAGCTTTTTCAGTCACAGTTTTCATATTGCCAACTTCAGGAAAAATTATTTCAGGTTTCATTGCTTTAGGAAGGGCATCTAAATCAGTGATTATAGATGCCAAATGAAGATCACCAGATTCATATGCTGCTTTTTGTTTTGCAAAAGTGTTTTTGATAGCAGCATCTGGCCTTGGTGCTTTCATCCAAGACTTAATGATTTTCTGTTCTTTTTCAAGGATGGTTTTCAGTTCTTCCTTTTCAAGTTCCAAAGTGGCAACCATAGACTGATAACTTTTTAAAGCCAACTGAACATCTTTTAGTTCTCTTAATCTGGCTTGACTGGCGTTCAGTTCAGAAGTATTGTTTTCAAACATTTTTAGGCTTTCTGAACGCACAGTCTCAACAAATGAGATGTCAGCCTCTAAAAGAACCAAAAGGTCCAATTTGTGTTCCTCATTACTTTCAAAGCCAAAATCACTGACCTTTTTCATCACAATGTCTACCCAACGACCTGATTTAACATCAGATTTGACCAAATGACCTTGATCTTCACGAGCCATGAAGCACATGTCCCTAACTTCTTCATCATCATCAGATGATTCATCAGAATCTTCCCATTTTTCAGTTTTGGCAACCATACAACTATTGTTTGTTGAGTTGTCTTGTGCCATTAGAGCCATATGGGCCTTCAACTTCTTGTATTTGGCCTTGTAGCTGTCATCAGATTTCTGAAAAATAGAATGATTAGGGGCAGATTGTGATGATGAAGGTTGACTAGATCTACATTCCTTCATGAGATGTCCTTTCTTGCCACACTTGAAGTATTCAAGATTAGACTTATCAATAGAAGCGCTGGAAGCAAATGGTTTGCCAGATCGATTAGATTTGGCCTTAAAACGATTGAACGTTTTAGCCAGCATGGCAACCAGATCATCATTGTCATCCTCATCACAACCATGTGCAACATTATCAGAAATACCAGTTTTTAACATTTCAGAAACCATCTTCTTCATTGAGTCAGTTTGATCACTCTCAGAAGATAGTAGAGCTGTACTATGTGGTTCAGAATACTGAACCATACCAGAACTGGTAGAAACATGATTTTTGGCATCTTGCTCAGCCATAGCTCTCTCAGCTTTGTTCTCTTCAGTGTATCTGAAGGCTCCATAAAGGGAAGCAAGAGTGTGACTGTGCAAGGTTTTTCCCTGTCTTAAAACCAAGATCAAATTTTCCCATTTAGACGGTAAGATGTCACAAAATTTTTCCAACAAAATTTCTTTGTCTTTAGTTACACCCAGGGCTTTCAGTTGATTTACCAGATTTGTGAATCTGATGTAAGTTTGAGTTAAAGTTTCACCAGGGATAGCAAAGAAAGACTCATATCTTTTATTTAGAGCAACTTTTCTTGTGACAATTGTCTCAGAAGAGCCTTCAAACTGTGTCATCAGTTCCTTCCACATTAATTTAGAATTTTCAAGTAAAACAAGAGTGGGCATAAGAGTTTCAGGAACTGCATACAAGATCATATTTTGTAATTTTGTGTCGAGGTCTACAAGTCTATGATCTTCCTCTGACCAATGATCCTTCTCCTTTGGTGATAACCTAGGAGTCCCATCGGCATTTCTGACAACAGTGGAAGCATTCATGGGGACAAAGGGTCCTTCTTTAAGAATGTCGGGCAAATGTCTTTCAACACCAGCAATATATTTAAGCATGCATGCTTTCCATGTTTGAAAGTTTTCACTGTTCCCATCAAACTTGGGAACATGATTATTTGGAAAGTGAACATGCACGTTGTGAGATGGTATATTGTTGTTGATGAAAGGGGGTGGGTTAGGTGGAACAGTAGCATTAGGGTCAGGTCGTTCTTGTTGTTCAGTATCAACCATCTTTGCAGATCAAAGGTTAATGAATTGATGTTAATTCAACCTTGCTGCTCTGATACCAATTGTAGTCCCAAATATAGATGGTTAGAACCCGACTGGCAAGTATAACTGATCTTGAAGGACAAGTTCAGTTTACGATCCAGATATGGATGAACAATAAGAATAAAAAGACTTAAAGTAAATGCAAGAATTAAAGTGCTGAAACTATATAAAGATATATATATATATATATTCAAGTATGTAGCATTGAGACACGATGTACTTTTCAATGTATTTGATTTATTGATGTATAAGCAAATACAAGGATTGTTGCGGAACAAAGATAAACACCCAAGTGTAAATATCTAAACAATCCTGAAATACAAGTGATCTAATAACTTGGAAATACTCGTAAGTTTACTTAGAGTATATCTCACAAGTTGCAATGCCTAAGTTTCAAGCTATTTGCAAGTTGTGAGAAGACTTGTATTTATAGACCAAGTCCAGGATGATGTGGACAAGATCGTACAAATATGGTTGGGAGCATTTAAGGAATTAAAGTTAATTCCTTACATGCGTACTTTTAAGGTTAAGTGTGAAAGTCATTTTGATGTGACGTTTCACCCTTTATTCCCAACCATTTACTTTTCCTTGTACTTTATTAATAGATAAATCTATTAACTGGGTAAAGGTATGTAAAGTAAAAAGTCTTCCTCGTAATCAGTG